>JBBCBC010000022.1:30560993-31047250 GCA_037126765.1 Stenogyne calaminthoides | reverse complement strand
ACTGCAGGTATCCCATCTTTCTGTATATACGCGCATCTCCTCGCTTTCTTCCTTCATACTATTTCTATGCAATTCTGTTTTTTCATTGCAGAGAAGTTGATTCCTTCATACTATTTCTATGCAATTCTCTTTTAGCAAATGAGAATCAATGGGTACCACCCTCTCTCTCTCATCCCATCAGTCAAATTCTCTCTCTCGTAGCTAATTTCAGCATTAATGCTGCTGCTCCGTCCTCAATAAATTCACTCCCATTCTGCAACCCTTTATAACTACCGATCGCCGATCGAGTGAGTTTCCGCCTAACACTGGACGAGAAGGTGCAGCAGATCCTTAACGCCGCCGTCCGCGGCTCAACATCTCCACCTACGAGTGGTGGTCGGAGGCTTTGCAAAGTTTCAAAGGCGAAATCAATCCGCCACCATGTTCCCCAAATCATCCTCGCTGCTGCTTGCTTCGATTCAAATCTCTTGTACCGCATCGCTCAGGTACATATCTACTGATTAATTTCTACAATTAATTCCTCAAATTAACCATTAGTTCATACTGTTCTTCATCTACGCTCTATGAATCAATTCATCAAACAATTTGTAGTCAATCGGAGATTTAGCAGGTCAGTATCAAACACTAAATGCTAATTTTCTTCATTTACCCCAAGTACAAATCAATTTATCAAACTCAAATCTCAGAATTCGCAGAGCAGTATTTAAATTTTAACGGATTTATTTAGATTTCTCAAATCAAACGTTACATGATATTGTTTTGTTATTCATCAAACAGTTGGATGGCGTCACTACGCTACAATAATATTAATCTACCAATTTTATTTCATTGATGGTCAATTGATCGTTAATTTTGATTTTGACATAGGAGCAAGATCTGGCGGTGCCATTGATCGTTAATATTAATCATTGATTTTGATTTTGATTTTAAAAGTGGGCCCAAAAGCCCAAGCATTAACCCACCCGTATTCTTTTAAAAGTGGACCCAAAAGCCCAAGCATTAACCCACCCGCACTCTTTTAAAATGGGCCCAAAAGCCCAAGCATTAACCCACCAGCATTCTTTTAAAAATGGGCCCAAAAGCCCAATAACCTGCATAAACAGAAAACCGCGAGTCTCACCGGAAATTGAAAATATAAGCGAGTGAATGACTGATTGTTAATTTGTTAGTGATAACTGCCTGCAAGTCATACCGAATCAATCTTCATTTGCCAATACTCAATCCTGTAACTGTTATCCCAAATCCTCTCTACAACCATGAAAATATTCTGGTTTCTTGTGCTCGTCGTTCTTTGCATGTGGTCATTAACGATACTTCCGCCTTCAGTATTACTTTTGGGTGCGGTGGCCATTGTTTCTACTGTGTATGTGTTTCCTATCCTGGTGGCGTTAGCAACTTTAGGTAGGTGGTCTGTGATATCTGTCACAATCAAGATTTTTGCGTTATTTCGTCTATTATGATTGTATTATCTTAATATATTTTACTTATTGAGTTCTTGATCATATGCAATTTTATAGATATACGGTTGATCTAATGTAATTTACACTTACCTAGTGATTTTGATTAAGCTCGTGCAAAACCTCCCTTTCTTGGATTATACCTATGGTGATAATGACAATGATGCCATCCTAGAAGTAGAAGATGAAGATGATGGAGCTAATAGGCCCCAGATAGTGTTACTGACGTTACCAGTGTTACCAGTGACGTCGAGGGAGTTATTGTAGTACCCGATAATGCCGGCTTGCTCGAAGACGATGACACGGAAGTCACTTGCCCTGTTTGCCGGTAATTATTAAATTTACTTGGATTTTTCTTGATCTAGTTTTACCTATGTATTTTTATCGTATTATCGGGTATTAATTTTCCTTTTCCCTTTTTTTCGAACAAACGGGTATTAATTTTCTTGATCTAGTTTATACGTATTAACTTTTGAGGATAGGGTTTTTTAAAGAAATTGCCAAATTGGGGAGTCCACTAATGGGTTTTTCTTTTTCTTTTTTTAAATAAAATAAAATTCAGAGGAGTTCTGTTTTTTTTTTTTAGGAAATTGGGCAGTCCACTAATGAGTTTATTTATTTATTTCAGAGAAGTTCCGTTTTTCCCGATTGTACTCCGATGTGGCCATACCCTCTGCCAATCTTGTCATTTCAAGAATATAAAATTAGATCAAAAGTGTTCCATTTGTAGGTGCCTTGGTTTCTACCTCCCTAGGGTGTGTTTTATTTTACATTTCCTGATGGAACGAATGTTTAAAGATGCATATGAAAAGCGATACACTGTACTTGAAGGTATGTATGTAAATTGAGTTTTTAATTTATCTTGTTAATATGATTTTTTATTGTCTTAATTAGCACCTGCTTCAGTAAATTAGTACAAGATGAAAGTTATCATTAATAACATATTTTTGTATGTATCACAGAAATGGAGAAGTCCGAAAAAGTACTGCACCAAAGCATTGATATTCCGGAGGATCAGCAATTCAGTCATCTGCTCAAAGGAGGAACAAACTTTGAAGGTAATTTTCAAAACCTTCTAATGTTTTATGTATTTTGATCAATATCACAGTGTGTATATATTACTATTGATTCTTTAGATTGTGCACAACTTTTTTTGGTATAGGAAAATTATTTTAATTTAAGGGAGTAACTTTATTTTTAATCTAATAGAAAATGGACATGTTTTACAAATAGGATATAGGGTTCATCTAATGTAATTTTAGAGTGTGTAGGGAACTTTATTGCTTTTTTTGGAATAAAACATCTAATAGAAACCTGAACACTTTTTAGGAAGGAGTATATGTTTTAGGTGTCATTTACATCTTATTTTATTTATTTATGTCCTCCATTTATTGTTAATTGTTTTGTATTAATTACAAATTACAGAGGAGGAGTTTACATGTGAAGTTTGCCACAAATTCTTACACTTACCCGTTGCTCTCTACTGCGGACATGGTGAGTAACTTGTGATCTTTAATATTTTTTTATAGTATGAATAAACTAACCATACCTTATAAATGATTTAAGTAGCTTGTAATTTTCTTTTCTAATTTATAGTTTTCTGCAAAGACTGCATTACTGCTAAAGATGGTGGCGTAGAGCACCACCGATGTCCCCTTTGTCAAAGGGTGCATCCAGAGTCGGTGCTTATGGAATGCTTTCATGCTTAAAGAATTCTAAGCAGGCGTTTCCTGATTCGGTCAAGCTTCTCGATTAAATCAACCAAGATGCCTCGAATAGTAAGAATATTTTTGTTTATAATTTAAAATTAATATATTTAATCTTTATCAATTACTATCCTAATACTTATTAAGTGATACTATTACATATTAATATTAATTAGTTTTTTTATCATTTGTAGGTGGCACTTTGCCAGATGGGGCACAACTCGATGGGTATCTATGCCAAATATGTGGGATATTCCCAATTAGGGACGAAGTCTATATATGTGAAGAATGTGTCGATTTACATCTGTGAGAGCTGTGAACGTGAGCCTTACGACGGGCGCCCGGGCTTCTTCAACCAGCAAATGCACACTGGCAAGCACCATCTACAAAAGATGTAGATGCTGAATTTTGTTACTGTTTTTCTTATCTTCGAATTAGCTTTGACTCAAACCAATATTCTGTAGACGTAAAAACAAGAATATATACGAAACATTACATGCATACGGTATTCACAAATATATTTTCATTCAACGAAATTGACCAATTTCAATTGTTCCTAATTGAGCAATTGTAGAAAATAAATGGTTGATGATGCACGATGGCTCCATTATTGCCGCCATAAAAGATCTGAAAAAACAAATAATAATAATAATATTATTATTATTATTATGAAAATTTTCATGTATAAAAATCTATTATTGAGTAGGTCATGTATAAAAATCTATAAAATGCTATAAATTAATCATCTACATCCTAAACACTAAATTTGAACCTTAAATTATAGCGTGTTAGGGTAGGGAGATTGAATCGGGACCACTTGGGTCAAATGAATCATTAACCATTTTCAATTTTATCTTACTTTCACCAATTAAAAAATTTGATTATAAATTAAAGTTTTTACGTGTATTGAAAATTTTCATACTTGTATTATTATTATCACAAAACTTTTCTACCCATACTCAGAATTGACTGATTGACTCCGTCCTTATGACGATTTTTCTTCCCTCTATTTGTTAAAGAGTTAAATTCCGTTTTTCTCCTTGTTTCCAACAAAACACCTTTTGACAATCTCATTTAATATGTCTCCCATATTTCATGCTGCCAACTAAAATCTGCTTTGATTAGGGCATTCCTTCTTTTCTTTTCTTTTTTTTTTTTTTTTATATAAAGAAAAAAACTATTTTAACCGCTCTGCACAACTTGTTCGATAATTTTTATATGAATACGAACACCTAAGCAGCTGTATGAAATTTATCAAATTCAATTTCCAAATTCAACGCAGAAGTCGAACATGAATCAGAGCCTGACAATGGTTTAAAAATGGTAAAAAGATGAGAATACAAGAAAAATAGTCGGAATTGAACTTTGCACATTAAATGTTTGTTTATGAAAGCATTGAGAGTTTATTTAAAGCTTATCAAATATATTGATTCGGTGAAAATTGCATATTATTATGCATAGCTTGTATTTAATTCAATTTCATATTTTTATTATTCATATTTTTGTTTTAAATGGAGAAAAGTCGTGTTAAGTTTATTAGAAAAATTGAGCAATTCTTTTTAATGAAAAACACATATCTAATTTTTTGGTAAAAAGCTAAAAAAAAAAAGAAGAAATTTAAAAATCGAGCAAAAGCAAGCGTTTTAATTAAAAAGTAAAAATAAAATTGCAGGCCAATTGAGCAAGCAGGGCCCATTATCAATAAATAAAGAAATTTTTTGAGCCCATTCGGTCAAAGGCCCAGTTACGATTAAATATTTTAATTAAAAATATTACACATGAAAAGTACCATACTACCCTTAACATTAATACCTATAAATTAAAAATATTACAAGGATAATCACCAAAAAAAATTTATATGTTGTCTTTATTTTTCATGAATTGTAGATTCTCTATTTCATCGAGGAGATTTCTGAAACATAACGTCATTAGTATCTCATAAACAATTGCTTAAAAATAGGTACACACTTGGTTACAATCTCATTACTATCATATAAAACTGATAAAATTTTTAGCATTACATCTAATTCACTAAGAATTGTTCTAAAAAATGAGAGTAAAACAATGTAATTCTTAATACACAAAAAATAAAATGAAAATACTACTAATTAGATTTGAAAAAATGGAGTGTAAAATTCCACTTTAAATAGGTGGGAGAACAAAAAATTTGCCTCGGAATAAGCTAGTAATTAAAAGGATACTAATTTCATTAACTTATTAGTCTAAACTATTATGAATAAATTGTGTAACAAATATACGGTTGAGATCGATTAGTGACGATCTAACAGAGGAGGAAAAAGGGCGGGAAACCAAAATTTGAAAATCGCAGTTGTATTATATGGTTATAGATAGATAGATCTTCCATGAATTGTAGATTCTTCATTTCATCACGGAGATTTTTGAAACACGGTGTCATAGTATCTCATAAACAATTGCTTGAAAATAGGTACACGCTCGGTTACAATCTAATTAGTATCATATAAAACTGATAAATTTTTTAACATTACATCTAATTAACTAAGAATTGTTCTAAAAAAAGAGAAAAACAATCAAACTCTTGATACATAAAAAATAAAATGAAAATACAACTAATGAAATTTGAAAAAAGAGTGAGTCACTCTAAGGTCCAAAGCATAATTGAATCTTACTAATATGTTCATTCTATTTTTACATTGCTCTTAGGTCCAAAATACACTACAAAAAAACTATTACACTCTTATTTACACATTCTGCAAGAAAAAAAATGCATTCAACATGTCAGATCAATCACTCCAAACTGCTCCTACCGTCTTTTTTTATATTTTTCCTTTTTCTTCCTCTTCGACAAGTAAACAATTATAGACCATACTCCCTACTAAAAAAAACCTGTAGTGACAATTTTTTGGTGACACTTATAAATAAGTGTCATATTATATAAGAATAGTGACGTTCCTATTATTTAATTACATATTGTAACGCTTTATAATAATTTTCAAATCTTTTAAAATCGAGTTTGATTCCAAAAATACAAAAATTTATGTATAGTGACACTTTAAATTTTAAATTCTATTACACCGTAAAAAAAATTCATAACGCGCTGTCTACCATCCTAATTAATTAATTCTATACTTTTTAATTAATCTGCAATCCTAATCTCCATAACGTGCTGAAATTTTCTGCATATCTTTTTAATTAAATATTTCCCAATTATCCCTTCAACCCTAATTTAACTAACTACTCCATTTCTGTCCCCTTCCCAAATTATGACGGAGGTAATTCATAACATATGCTTAAAAGCATATATATACGCAAGAACCCTAGACATTAGAGCCTCTTGGAGACGATACTTTCCAAGAGGGATTCACAACCATCTTCGAGTATATCCAACACCTGCCACAAGTACGGTTTAAAGTATCCTCGCAAGATACTAAACATTCTGATGTTCGTTGCTACTCGTATAGCAAATCTAGGTGCACTTAACCTTAATCATAGTGCCCCCAATTTTGTTTCAGATCAAATCACGTTTCCTCTCGCCCTCTCACCGCGCGCCCTAGCAGCGCCCCTGAAAGCAGCTGCGTTTTCTGATATTTAAATTGCTTTATGCAATCTTCTTCTGAATAAGGTGCTTGTTTGCGCGGTAATTTGTTTGATGATTGTTTTTGCATGAAATTGATTTTTGTTAAGAGAATTCTATTATGTCTCATGAATAATGAATCGGATGGTAGATAGTGATTTTTTTCTCTAGTTTGTTGTCCACTCTACTGCTCGTGAGGCACCCAATGTGATTCTTTATTGATTGATATTAGGACAGATTTAAAATTAAATGTGCGAGTATGTGTTTTCTATGATTTCTATGATGCTTGATATAGTTTCTCATGATATGAAGCATGATGAGGAGTCGTTTTCTTAAAGCTGAGGAAATTGGCTCTGTAAATAGTAGTTATCTTGTAAAATTAGGGGGAACATTGTGTTATCTTTGTGTAGCAAAACAAAAAATTTCCTATACTAAATTTGGTTTCTGCTAGAAATTCTAGAAATAAAAACAATGAAAGTAAACCTGAAACTTATTTCCAGAAATTAAAACAATGAAAGTAAACATGAAGGTAAACCTGGCTGGATATTAATTATGTGGGGGGTGAACATGGCTGTTCTTCATGTCCAGCAGCATATAGGAATGAAGTCCCATGGAATAAAACAAGTACTTGGTTAGATTTTTTTGGTTAACACGGTTTGGGGGATCTAGAAACTCCGGACTAATATCATATTCAAAGATCCTATAATCAAACTGGAAGAAGCTTTTGATTTAATCTGTATCAGGACGTGGCTATGGCTCAAAGCAAGAAATATTACCCCAATGTTGTACTGCTGTCAAAGTTGGCTTTTGAACCCTTTGGTTTGCTTAGAAAATTGAGTGGTTAGTTGTCATGTTAATAATTCTGGTTAGTGACTCATTGTAATGTTCTGGTCTTGAGGAGTATTTCTTGTACTCTTTATGATTAATAAACTTTTGGTTGATTAAAAAAAAAAAAACCTGAAAGTATCCAGAAATCCCTCAGAGATAAAAACAATGCAAAACTTATTTTCTGCCAGAAATTCCACGTTTCATAAAATCGTATGCATTTTGCATCAACAAATTGGATATTTATTTATTAGAAATTTAGTAGCATGAAAGTAAACCTTATTGAAATGTCATTGTGCTGAGGGTTGCGTTGTAAAGCTCACTGCTTAACTTTGTGTAGCCATTGTGCTGAGGGTTACACATTTGGCATTGAATAACTCGATATGCTGATTATTTTTCAGCTTACGAAGGAACTGATGATAATAATATTTTGTTGATTAATATTCTTGATACGCAACCTCTGTTTTTCATTTTTATCTTATCATCTTGTCTACAATTTTTCATCCTACAAAACTTGTTTCACTTACTTGTTTTGTCAGTAGGTAGAGGTAATGTTTCTGGTTTGAATGTCTTGCGAGTTGCGATGAAACCGAGGATGGATTCCCTATATTTTATAAATAATAATGTTGATAACGCTGATGGAGCACCTCTGATTTTTGTCTAGAGTTCTATTTAGCATTGTAATTTGTTTTCTTTCGTCCTAGAGGACTTGCTGCAGTTACTTGTGTTGAGAGTAGTTAGCAGCAGGGTTCTTCTTTTAGGGAAACTATTCAGTTTAAGTGTCCAAAACAGCAAAATAGGTTCAATTCGAATTGTCGTTCCACTTCCAGATAGGTATTATAATAGCGATTCTAAGCCCGACTCCAAAAGTTACGCTCGTTTCAATTCCTGCCGACAACAATAAACTACAAACTTTCCTACATCAAAAAGATTTTTAATCAGATACTTTTCATGCTTCTGTTTCAATTTTAGTATAGTATAACATAGTAAAAGATGGTGTTTGTTAGAGCCATTATGAGTGAATTTAATATTCACAGGACTCTTTTGATGAATTCTCTGGACCGTTTTGACAAAATTTAAAGAGTAGTAACTTAGGCTATTATTCCGTTTAAGAATTCTATAATCTTGTTCTAAATGTATTATATTGTCAAACATTTTAAGTGTTGATAACTCTTTCATGGCTCTAAGTTAGCCAAAACACATCTTAAACAGCAAGAACAATTTAGATTGATGGATTCGATTTGGATTGATTTGAAACCTAGCACATGGTTTTGGATTTTGATATTGAAACACACACACACACACACATATATATATATATATATATATATATATATATATATATATACTGCAAATTAGAACTAATTTCATGTTGTACACTATAAACAGGTGTCAAATTTGGAAGCTCTTAAAGAAGAAGGATCAGAAGAAAACAAAGAGACAAAAAAAGGTATTTATTTTTTTTGGATTTAAATTCTGGTCTCATTCTTCTTCTTTTATCTACTAGATGTTGTAGTTTTATCTTTGAGCATATATGTGTGGCTTCTTTTACATTTTGTATGAAATATTGAACAAGTTATACTATTTAATTAGCGGAACATGGTTATATTTAGGTTTTACTTGCCTTTTTTAGGCTCTAATTTTACATATTTTTCATGTTATGGTTCAGGATTAAGGTTTTCTTGAAACAAATCGGACGTTCTCGTTTTACTGTATTTAGATATGACTTCGACCTCACACAAATTTTAAGCACGACTAGACTATTTTAGGTTTTGGTTGTTTATAGTAATTTATATATTTGTAGTTTGTGTTCCTTAATTGGGTTTGTTGATGGCTTTTGTACCTTTTGGTTCGCATACTAACTTAAATCAGAAAATTACGTTGCAGCTCATGTACCTTCCTGTAGAACTTTTCCAGTTCTTTGAATCATTGTCGAAACTGCTATATTATTGACCTTTGGAACTACTTTGGTCAAGTTAATATTGGAACTACTGTGATATCCAAAAAATGAGCTTATTAACAAAATTATTTTTTACAAAATTGAAATTGAGAAGATATTAATTTGGTTGGGTTCCACCTATTTTTTCAAAATTATTATATACATGCTATGATTACATTTTCTACGAACTGAATGAATTTCATGATATTGTTTCTTCTCTTCAGAAGGTAGTTCGTGATAGCAGGCAACTTGTAAAAGTGGGGTTTAATCAGCATTAAACAGTTGCACCAGCTAATTGGCAGAAAACAGAGTATGTTTATCAGCTTTTTCATTATATTTAGGTTTCTTGATTATATTTTCCTTTCTATTTGTTTGGTTTGTTGGGTTTTTTTCCACTTCCAAGCTATTCCTGCGTTTTCTTGAAAGAAAAAAAAGATTTGGTACTATTTTTGGACTTTAAATTACTGTCATGATATTTGGCTATGTTAGTAATAAATCAAAATTTAATTAAATTACAGGTCAGATTAGTTTAAGATTGATTGACCCATTGTTTAAATTATTGACATGATATTTTGCTACATTTAAATTCCAGATCAGATTAGTTACTATAGTTTAAATTCCTGATCAGATTAGTTACCTATAGTTTAAATTCCTGATCAGATTAGTTACATATAGTTTAAATTCTTGATCAAATTTGTTGCATATAATTTAAATTCCTTATTAGATTAGTTGCCTATAGTTTAAATTCCTGATCATATTAGTTACCTATAGTTTAAATTCCTGATTAGGTTAATTCCTAATCAGATTAATTACTGATCAGATTAGTTACCTATAATTTAAATACCTGATCAAATTAGTTACATATAGTTTAAATTTCTTGATCAGATTAGTTGCATATAGTTTAAATTCCTGATCACATTAGTTAACTATAGTTTAGTTCCCTATCATATGAGTTACCTATAGTTTAAATTACTACCATGATATTTTGATATGTTAATAATCAATTAATCATAGTTTGAATTCCAAATCAGATCAGTCCTTATTGGTTAACATATATTTTTGGCCTTACAACATATTATATATAAAAACAAGTTGATTACTAAGTTTCCATAGAATTCTTATGTTTTGGTCTTCCCCTTTTAAAGTGTTACACTTATGTTTTCTTTAACTTTTTTGAATTTCTATAGAATTCTTAAAAGTGAATTGAGCATACAAAAGTATGAATGTGGATAGAAGTTGGATGGACTTGCCAATAAAGATGGAGTTCAACGCTTTCTGAATTTTGCACTTTCTAATTCTAATGATGGATTGATCTTGTGTCCTTGTAAAGTCCTTGTTGAAGCACATTTGTTGAAGCAAATTGTAAAGTGTTTTGTGAAAAGGTATGTTAAATGGGTGTTCCATGGTGAGTCACTTTCGAAAAAATTACTTTATAATACTTCATTGGATAAGCTAGTTTTTCTATAGTTTAAAGAATGATAATATTTGTTTTAACAGGTTGGAGTAACAGTTCTCTTAAATGGTATTGTCGCTTCAGTTCATGTTACAAAAGGCACCATTGATAGTTTAAATCCAGCTAAACTTTTATGGAGTATTATTAGGACCTGAATGGGGTGAGGTGAAAGTTATTGTGGCAATTAAATATGATAGAACCATTAATCCAAAAAGTTGGAGGTGTAAAAAATATTGGACATAGCATCGTTTGAACCAAAGCATTTGGTAAGTATCTAAAGGTAATATTTCATTTGTTCAATTTAGTTACTTTTAAGTTCAAGTATTAATTATTTCCCTTGCATTCGTTATTATAGGTTCAACTGGAAGATACAAGATAAGGAAGTGCAGCAAAATAGATTTTGTCACACATAATTTAGGTGCAATTTATCATTGAACTAAAAGTTTTGGTACATTTGTTTAAATTGGTCTTGATTGATAGCTATTATTTTCGTGATGTTACTGTTTAGATGTCCCTTGCATTCGTTATTATAGGTTCAACTGGAAGATACAAGATAAGGAAAGTGCAGCAAAATAGATTTTGTCACACATAATTTAGGTGCAATTTATCATTGAACTAAAAGTTTTGGTACATTTGTTTAAATTGGTCTTGATTGATAGCTATTATTTTCGTGATGTTACTGTTTAGATGTCACATGTGAATGACGATATTTTTTCTTGATATATATTTGATTGTTTCGTGTTTATAAGTTAATTGTAATATTTTATTATTATGATGTTTTATGTAATCAAGTATATATGATTTGAATTATTAAATTATTATATATGTTTGAGCAGGTATAAAGATATACCTATACTAGTTTGTATATCCGCATATTACGTGGGGTTGTTATAGTTTTGATATTATAAACGAAATTCTAATATTTTCATTTATTTATTATAAAAGATTTCACAAATCTAAAAGAAGAATTTTTTTTTTTTATTGTGAATGTCAAATATTTATAATTAAAATATTTTGAAAAATCTAATTGTATGTAGAATTTTAAATAGTACTTATATGTACGCAAGATATGATACATATCGCTAGAAAAATTAATTTTTTTGAACAATTTTAAAGAGTTATGACTAATTATATCTACGCAAAATTCGCTATATAAATTTATCTTTAAAAAGTCTAATTGTTATACTAATTAATTGGTATATAAACAAAAAAATAATAATAAAAAAAAATTAAATAAAAAAAATTTTAGGAGAAACTCCTCCACAACTAATTCAACACCCAAATTATTTATCTCAGTATATTAAAATCGTTCTATAGGAAGTAATGAGAGAAAGTTATCTTTATTTTCACACCTCAATACTCCGTGCAATAAAAAAAAAAACTTCCCGCAATATACAAAATAATTACACAATTGCAATAGACATACTTCAATACTCCCTGCAATATAAAATAATAAAATAGAATTAAATATAACATATTAGAATAAACTCCTCCACAACAAATTCAATACTTAAATTACTTACCTCAATACTCCTTGCAATATAAAAAAACTCCCTACATTATACAAAATAATTACACAATTGCAATAAACATTGAAACCCAATTCATAACTCAAATTCTTTACGCCAATACACCTGCAATATATAAAATAATAAAGAAATAAATACTCTAAGATACAAATTTTGAGTAAAAAATACTCAAAGATACAAAAAAGAAAAAAAAAATTAATTGTTGTGGCCCGTCATGATAAAGGCGACCATCTCGGAGCGATCAAAGATAGGGTGACTAGATTATAGCGAAAGCAAGCGAAGGCGACCATCTAAAGCCGACCGCCACAACTCGACGGTTTCCCACGAAGGTCGTGGATACAAGTATGGGATGAAATCGGGGAGCATTTATGAAAGCGGATTCTTATGACATAATTGGGAAAGTCCAACTAAATGGCGAGATTCTGCCATGAAGAAGGGGATCCACTCTTTGCCAACTCGGAACCTAAGCGGGTAAAGCTCTACCCGTGTAGAGGAAAAAACCTAGTTCCCCATCTATAAATACCGCTATATTGCTCTTTGTAAAGGGATCGAAACCACAATTCTTGGTAGATATTATAGTAAAATTCACGGCTTAGTATTGCCCGGACGTAGCCATATTTGCAAAACCGGGTCACCAAATTCGTGTTTTTGTTATTTTTTATCCGCTATCGTTATTTTGTGAGTGATTGTTTATCGTTGGGTAATCCTATAACAATATGGCACCGTCGTGTGGGAAATCACGTTCAATCAAATCCACAAATTAATAAAGAGCTCAAAAGAACAATGGCGCCAAAACAACATCCGATCCTTTGGTCACGAGGCCAGGCCAGCGCGATGGATTGGAGGCATCCTATCCTCGGGAACCAAAGGCCACGCATGCGGAGGCAGCGGTGAAAGCGAAATTGGGATCAAATCTTCAAGACTCTGCGAGAGATGAAAAATACTTGGGTATATTTGTGCAAACACAATCGAACTTTGGCGATGGCGACCAACAACCCATCGTCAAAGGCGATAAAAATCGAGGCGGCAACCGAAAGGAAAAGCCCAAGCCCCGGGAGGACAACTCGGCCTCAAGGGCCATCTCGGCGAAGCTAACCCGGCCCCGATACACCTCGATCTTCAACATGGATTAGGGGGCAACCAAGTGAACTATTCAGTCTTCAATCGCCTTGGCGACAACACAATACAGAAAAAGACGAACCCTGTAGAAGACGAGACCGACTCTCACCCTTTAATCATGGTTCGCCTTGAGACAAAATCAAGGCGCTCGAAAAAAAGAATGGACACAAACCTATCCGAAGTTGGCGCTCTTATATCACTTCGGTGTGACATAAGCGGCGCCCTACCCAAGCTAAGATCAACAACTGCCTCGATTGATCGTCTGGGGGATTCGACCCAGGACGATCTCACCAAGTACAACTCATACATGACATCGTGGCGGCTTCAGCGCAACCATGTGCCGACTCTTCCCCTCCCACGAGCGAGCAAAGCACATAAGTGGTTCACATCCATCCCCAATCCATTGACTCTTTTCGAACAATTGGGGTGGCTCTTCACATAGGACACTTCGGCCATGGCACCAAGGCCCCAGGAAAGAAATGGATCGTCGTCGAGCAAAGGCGGCGAGGAGACCAATAGGCCTACTGGAAAGATTCGATCGCTCGTCTTGGGAATGAGGAGGCTGTGGGCGACAAAGCCAAGTTATTGGGCGGATCCCGGGCTAAAGGGAACTAAGCTCTGGCGGAATTATCACAAATACCCGCGACCCTAGACCAGAGTTGAGCCAGCGACATCATCAATACCATGGAACTCCTCGCGGCGAGGATCTTTAAGGAAAAGATCGGCACCCCTAAAAGGCGGGCAAAACCGGCACTAAGACCCTGGAAACTTCAAGCCATTCAAGATCCATCACAATCAAACCGATGAACACTTTTGGCGTATCTCAGGATACATCTTCACGAGATCAAAGATAAACGACGACTACTCGGCAAACCCGACCCATCAAAAAAAAAGAGTGGCGGAGGCAGAGCTGAGAAAGAAATACCGCCACTATTACATTACGAATGCCGAGACCTCACGAAGCGACTTCTGGAAGCTCTATGAAGATGGAATCTTTGCGCGAACACGTTAAGTGACCTACAGACAAAGATAACCGTTCTCGCGACAACGTGCCACCTCGGCCAAAACAAAGTCGCCCAAAAACAAGAAGATCGGAAGAATGGTCGGCGGGCACCCTCATAATAGGAAATGCAGCGAGAGAATAATCTACACTGTCACCCTACCGGAGCGGTATGTGGCCTCTCTGCATCGACCTTCTTTGTCAAAAAGATGTCAAAAAGCGAACTAAGAGAAATGGCTAACGGTACAACTATTCCTACGGTGAAGCGCCTTTGCACAAAAGAAATCGGATCGATTGGCCCGAACAAGACAAGGCGGGGCATTGTGTACCCAAACGCCGACCCCTTGGTCATCTAGGCCAAAATCATGGGGGTGACCGTCAAGCGACTACTGGTCGACAGCGGGGCATTTTGCAATATATTGTTCAAGAAAACATTAGACGAACTCGGCGACTACCATAGCTACCTCGAGCCAAGCGAACACCTGGTGAGAGGTTTTGGCGACTCCAAGTGAAGCCCGGGATCATCCGACTAATTTGTAGAACTAGTCTCCACTATAGATAGGGCCATTAGGGCCACAAAGCTTTGTGATTTTCTTTTAATCGACCTGCCATCGACCTATAATGGTTTCCTAGGCAGGCCCTTCGAGCACGAATTTGAGGTTGCATCCTCCACGTACTATTTATGTGTAAAATTTTTCCGCCGGATGGGGTGGGTCGGCCTTTATTAAGGGTGATCAACTTGATGCAAGAGGATGTTCAATTTATACCCGGTCTCATTTAAATTCGGTAGCGAAAAAAGTAAGCGATCAAAAAGAATCTCAATGGAAATCTACCATAACGAGCAATTAATGAGGACCTTGAACCAAGACTTGGACCCGAATCACTCGAGTTCATTATCGAGCGATTGATGACGAGAGGGTATCAACATCAAGCAACACCGGACGAGGAACTTTCGAAAAAATCAAGGTGGATCGACCCGACAAGACTTGGAAGTCATGTCGGTTCTAAAATCTCGTCGAGAACTTCGGAGGAGATCGACTTCATAAGGGGAGTTTAGGCGTGTTAGCTTGGTCCCACAAGGATATGGTGGGGAATCAACCAGGAGGTCTCACGCCATCGACAACATCGACCCGGTTAAAGACCGGTCAGCGCAAAAAGGAGAAAGTTTGGACCGAGAAATCTGTTGCATTGGCGAGGAAGTGAAGAAACTCTCGACAATGATTTAATCATCAAACCGACCAATCCAGTGGGTGTCGAGCGTCGTCTTGGTCAAGAAAGAAAATGGGACATTGAGACTATGCATCGACTTCACCGACTTGAATGAGGCATGCCCCAAAGATTTCTTCCCCATGCCGCATATCGACCACGATCGATAATACTTGTTAGGGCATGAAATGATGTCCTTCATGGGCCGCGTTAAGTGAGCTACCATCAAATAGCCATGCACAAAAGGCGATCGACAATACACCTCTTTCCTCAATAGAAAAACATGTCTTTATTGGAAAGAATGTCGTTTAGACTCAAAACGTCGAGAATTCGTACCCGGTGATTAGTAAGCTAAATGTTTGCAGAAGAGATCAGAAAATCCATGGAAGTATACGTAGATGACATAGTCATCAAGAGTCTAAAGAAGGAAGACCACCTCGCCGACCTCGCCTGAACATTCGACATCTTGAGAAAATTTAACATGAGGCTCAACCCGAAGAAATGCAATTTCGGCGTAGAATCGAGGCAAGTTCCTCGGCCACTTGGTCGACAAAGCGGAGGATAGAGGCTAACAGAAGCGAAATCAAAGGCGATCTAGAGATGGGCAGCCCGCGGAATCCGAAGGAAGTCAGCTTCTTCAGGGAACTGACGACCCGGTAGATTCATCTCCGCATGGGAGATAGGGTCAAAACTCCTTCGCCGACACTAAGGAGGGCCAAAAGCGATTTTTAGTGGACGGAGGAGGCCCAGACGGCTTTAGACAACATCAAAGAATACCTCGCAACCAGAAGATATTGGCCAAACCCCTCCCAGGGGAAAAAAATTTCCTCTACCTAGCTGCCTCAAGGGGCGACTTTGAGTTCGGTCTTTAGTGCGGCGGAAGGACAAGACAATCTTCCAATCTACTATGTGAGTCGAGGTCCTTAACGGAAAAGAAGGTGCCCTCCTCCTCGAAAAGCTCCCTCGCCCCTCGTGATGAGAGTAAAAAGCTCTGACCATACTTCTTGCCCCGACCACCAAGTGGTGGTACTAACCTCGCTCCCCTTAAGGAACGCACTACATACGACATGGGCAAGACCGCCTGCAAAATAGGCCATCAAGGTCGGTCGGTTCGATTGTCACATATATACCCCGGGAATGGCCATCAAAGCGCGGCCTTGGCCGATTTTGTGGTGGAACTCACTTTCTCGATGGTGGGCAGACATACCATCGGGGCCACCACAGGAGCTCTACATGGATGGGTGACCCTCAAGCCCGAGATGGGGGCGGGCATAATCCTATCGGCCAGACGGACATTCCTTCGAGGCGGCTATCACGTTCGACTTTCATGCCACCAATAACGGCGAGAATATGAGGCCCCTGGTGGAGGGCTTGAGATGGCAATAGCCATGGGAGTGAAAAAGGCCCGAAAATGCATTGACTCTGGCGGTTGCGTGTCAGTGTCGGAGGAATATGAGGGCTGATGCGATCGTATGACAACATACCAAGAGATCGTTCGATCCATGCTCGAGAAATTTGATCAAGTATATGTGGGGCGATACACAGAAACGCAAATACCAAGCGGATGCTTCGGCGGTGACAACACCAGAAGGGCCGGTGGATATGAAATACGTCACCATCACAAAACTAACTCTCCCATCCACTACACATGCCCTGGTCGCCCTTACCGATCCAATGGATTGTTGGGATTATACTGGAAAGTATGCTTTTTACTTTTGTATAATCAAAAGCTGAATTAGGACTTATTTCTTAAAATAAATAGTTTATCATCGATGCTTTAAATATTATCGAATGTTACATATATTTACTACATAAGCTGTTCAATAAGTCATGCGTGTTACATTGTAGTTAATTTAGTGATACGGATCACGAAGATTAAATTAACGGTCCCTTTTAACAAAAAAAGTCGCCATTCACGACCTAGATGAAATGAACAACCCATCGTGAAAGGTTGAAGTGTAAAGGCTCGGATTGGCTTGTCTTGACCAAGAGATTACACTAGTGCATGACCGATATTTGAATAGGACCTCTGAGGAGGATAAATTCTTGAAGCCCCGAACAAGGAAGAATTAGACCTCGGTGGTTCGTTATTTCTTAATCTTCGTTCCTTAAATAGGATCACGTGTGATTGGTAACTATTGCTTTGACTTATCATGGGTAGAGAATCAACGAGATTCAATACTTTTTATCTTAGGCAATATTATTGGTCACATGTGATTGCTAAGATTTATTGAAAGAATTTTGTGCAAAAACGCTTGTTTTATTTGCCCCTTGGGAGGTTCATAAGTTTTATCATACCAAATCTTGCAAGTGGAATTAGTTTTAGGTATGGATAATAATGTTGAACCGTTCCTTGACCAAGGACAAAAGATATTAATTAACGGAAAGCTATTTGATTGGCTTGAATTAATTAATGGGCTAGATAATCTTAAAACGGGAAATAATAATCGGGAGCCATATTGACTGTAATATGGGTTAAGATGGATAGTTCAATATTAATTATGTAGTGGGATTAATTAATATTTATGGGCTTGAATAATATTGTGGCTCAATATTGATAATTCAAGATCCATTGGAAGGTCAATCTTAATTCTCCTAAAGGCCCCCTAAGTAGCCCAACATATAGTCCAATAACTGAAAAAGGTGTTTAAAATAAAATAAATATTGTTGCTTATTTTTTCTTATTAATTTCGAATTTTATAGATAAAAGGGGAGAAAGATTTTCTTTGAATTTTGTTATGGAATGAAGATATGTATTCTTGGAATACAAGATTATCTCATTAAATTCAAGAAATCTCCCACTTGGTTATCTATAATAGAAATTTTCGAAAATTTTGAAAAGATAAAGGGCAAGAAAGATTTTCTTGATTTTCTTGAAAAGATATTATGGAAGATATGTATTTCTTGAAATACAAGAATATCTCATAAATTCAAGAAGATCCAAATCTTGGAATCTTGCCCAATATTTTCGAAATTATCCATAACAAAAGAGTAGGTGGGATTTTGTGGAATATTATAATTATGGGAGAAAAAATATAGGAGATATATTCAAGATTTCTTGGAGATCAAGAAAAGATTTTCCCACATTATTTTTGGCCAAAAATTTTGACCACCTTGTGCTCTATAAATAGGGGATGATTCTTTCATTCCCAAGTACAATTCCATGTCTTTGGAAAAATTAGTAAATCCACAAAAGGTGGTGCAACATAATTTATTTTTTCCTTTTTGTTAATTGTTCACAAGTGTCCTACCATAGGATAGTCGAACAAGGACTAAGGAATACTTTGGAAGTTCTTTTGGTTAGTCTAATCTGCGCGGATCCTTTGTCATCCCAGAGAATGCGTTAACGTAAACTTCGTAGAATTCGCATCGTGGGATTTCGTGAATTAATTATATGCATGATATGTTGTTGGATTATTATTTGAATTAATATAGGATTAATTCATGCTAGTAATAATTATAAGAATTAAATTTGTATTTAAATATTCACCCCGAATAGATCTGTGCAACTTATTCCCCAACATGGATGTCGACAACGAGGATTGGAGAACACCAATACTCGAGTATCTAAAAGATGGGATACTTTTAACAATAGAATTCGACGCTGAAAAGAGGTTGCAAATGAGGCGGCAAGGTATGTAATGATCGATGACAACTTATACAAGCGAGGCTTCGGTATCCATTACTCGGATGTGTGACAAAGGGTGAGGGCGAGCTATCTGAGAGAAATCCATGAGGAATCTGCGGAAACCACAACGGGAGGCCAATCCCTAGCACACAAGATCATCGACAAAGGGTATTTTCGGCTGACAACTGAAAGAGCCTCCTTGAATACACAAAGACATGCCACCAATGCCAACTATTCGCCCCCTCAATCAAGGTATCCCCAGAAGAGTTAACCAGCATTTTGAGCCCATGGCCTTCGTGAAGTGAGGAATCGACATCATTGGGCCCCTGCCCACTGCTCCGGGGACCGTACGGTTCGCTCTCGTTGCGGTCAACTATTTCACAAAATGGGCGGAGGCAGAAGCCCTCACGACAATCGACCAGGACAACATGATGAAATTCATATGGAGAAACATCATTTGTCGTTTTGGCCTTCCGCAAGCAATCGTAACTGACAACGGAAAGCAATTCGACGACCTCAAGATCGATGCATTCTTCAAGAAATGGGGGATAACGAAGCTCTTCTCTACCCCTTGTTGGGATTATACTGAAAAGTATGCTTTTTACTTTGTATAATCGAAACTTAATTTTCTGACTTATTTACTGAAATAAATTGTTTATCACTAATGCTTTAAATATGATTGAATGTTACATATATTTCTTTGCATAAGCTGTTCAATAATTAACGTCGTGTTACATTGTAGTTAATTTAGTGATGCGGATCACAAAAGATTAAATTAACGGTCCTTGTAACTAAAAATACGCCATTCACGACCTAGATGAAATGAACAACCCATCGCGAAAGGTTGAGATGTAAGACTCAGATTGGTTTGTCTTGACCAAGAGATTACGGTAGTCATGGTGATCTTATTTGAATAGGACCTCTGAGGAGGATAAATTCTTGAACAAGGAAGAATTAGACCTCAGTGGTTCGTTGTTTCTTAATCTTCGTTCCTTAAATAGGATCACTTGGGATTGGTAACTATTGCTTTGACTTATCATGGGTAGCGAATCAAAGAGATTCAATACTTTTTATCTTGGGCAATATTATTGATCACATGTGATTCTAAGATTTAATACGAAGAATCGTGTGTGCAAGTACTCTTGTTTGATTTGCCCTTGGGAGGTTCATAAGCTTTATCATACCAAATCTTGCAAGTGGAATTTGTTTCGGTATGGATAATAATGTTGAACCGTTCCTCGACCAAGGATAAAAGATGTTAATTAATGGAAAGCTATTTCGATTGGCTTGAATTAATTAATGGGCTAGATAATCTTAAACACGGGAAATAATGATGGGAGCCATATTATTTGTAATATGGGTTAAGATGGATAGTCTGATATTAATTATGTAGTGGGATTAATTAATATTTATGGCTTGAATTATATTGTGGCTCAATATTAGATATTCAAGATCCGTTAGAAGGTCTAATCTTAATTCTCCTAAAGGCCCCCGGTACTAGTCCAACAAATAGTCCAATAATTGAAAAGGTGATTAAAATAAAATAAATATTGTTGTAATTTTCCAAGTAATATTTGAAATATATAGATATGTTGGGAGAAAGATTTTCTTTGAATTTTGTTATGGAATGAAGATATGTATTCTTGGAATACAAGATTATCTCATTAAATTCAAGAAATCTCCCATTTAGCTTATCTATATTGAAATTTTCGAAAATTTGGAAATATATAATAAGAAAAGATTTTTTTGATTTTCTTGAAAAGATATTATGGAAGATATGTATTTCTTGAAATACAAGAATATCTCATAAGTTCAAGAAGATCAAATCTTGGAATCTTGCACATTAAATTTTGAAAAATCCATAATTAGAGGAGGTGGGATTTTTTGTGGAATATTTTAATTATGGGAAAAAAATATAAGGGATATATTCAAGATTTCTTGGTGACCAAGAAAAGTCTTTTCCCACATTGATATTTTTCTTTGAAATTTTTGACCCCTCCTCTCTCCTATAAATAGGGGATGATTAGTTCATTCCCAATCTACAATTCCATGTCTTTGGAAAAATTAGCAAATCCACAAGGTGGTGCAACAAAGTTTATTTTTTCCTTTTTGTTAATTGTTGACGAGTGTCCTTCCACGGATAGTTGAGCAAGGGCTAAGGGAATACTTGGGAAGTCCTTTTGGTTAGTCCGTCCGAGGCGAAGTCCTTTGCCGTCAGGAGAATGCGTTCCGTAAACCCGTAGATTCGCGTCGTAGGTTTTCGTGGCTTTTTATATGCATGATATGTTGTTGTAATTATTATTTGAATTAATATAGGATTAATTCATGCTAGTAATAATTAATGAATTAAATTTGTATTTAAATATTCACCCGAATAGATCTGTGCAAATCATTCCCCAACATTTGGTATCGAGCCCACGGTTTCAGACTCTGAATTTTTTAAATTGTAATTTAATTCGTTGGCATTAAATTTGAAATTGGATAGTAGAAGCTGTTAGATCTGTTTTTTGCGGTATCCAATTGTCATGGATTTTAATGTGTTTATTTATGCATGCATATAAAATGTTTTTTAATTGATTAGATTCGGATTTGTTTTGCCTCGTGAAAAATCACGGTAGACTAGGATTTGTTTGATTTGATCAATGTAATAGACTAGTCTAGATCTGGGACTATTTATTTTTGTAAATAAATTGTAACCCGGATCGAGAGCGAAGAAAGCGAAGAATTAAAGGACAAAATCGAGAACAGTGAGCGGCGAAGCGTATTGCCTTGCGCGCTCGTAAGCGCGGCTTGGCCGAACCGGCAGCGTACGCGCCTGTGATACTAAGCGCCTGTGATGGCGTCAAACGCGCTCGGACAGAACCAGGCGGGTAGGCGGATTCTGGCGTCGCGGTCTTCTAAAATCGTAGCGGCGAGCGAAGCGGCTGCTTGTATCGCCGTCGCAAGAATCTGCGGAAACACAAACACTTAAAGTGTCTTAGAAGCCCTTGGCCTTGGCGGTCTTAGGCGATCTGAAAGGCTATCTAGGCTAAGTGGCGGCCGGATCTGGCGTCGCATCATTTGTTTGCTTGGCGTGGCGTTCGAGGCGAAGTATTTTTGAGGACGAGCAGTGGGGAAATTTGAGGCGTGTTTCTTCAAGATCAAGTCAAAAAAAATCAAACCATGACAATTGGATAATTTGTGCCCAATATGTTTTTTTTACTGTTTTTGCTTGATTTATTTGTCTTTATCTTATGCTTTATTTAATTTGTTTAAATGTGTTTGCATGAGGGTTGCAAATGGAAAAATCTCACCTTCAAAATTACTAAGTATGTTTAAATAATTAATTGACAATTTTATTCCAGATAATAAAATTGAATTAATTTTGACCTCCATGATTTATTTATTTGTGAATTCTTTTGGAGAAATTCCCCAACGGGACGGTCAAAAGATAGGTTTTCACATGAATGAATTCCAAGCGGATGATTGTGGGTTATTCTTAGTGGCGGCGATGACCCCCCAAGCGAGGCTCGATCAAAAGCGAAATAATAATCATGTATTTAATCATGGTTATTACTTAGGTATAAAATTGATATGCATATACTTCACGAAGTCCTGTCGATTTTATATTGGTCAGAAGTGAGAACCAACTATTAATCTGGATATTAAAGGTTTATGCTTGTTCTTGTTTGTAAAACTTAAATGTGTTTAAATAATGACCCACCCAACGTGGCTTATTTAAACTGTTTTGAGATGTTGGCTGATGCATGTTCATATTTTTTGAGATTTTAAATATGATGCATGTGATCGAATCTTGTGATATACTTGTGCTTATGCATATAGTTATTTATTTCAGTTTAGCATGTCGTTACCTTTTAATCCACTGTTATTATACTTAAAGTCAATACAATATGTATGGAAACTATATTGATTGGAAGCGAAAAATTATAATTGTCTAGCTGCTAAAAAGCCACAAGTGGATTCTTGACACACAAAAAATCGGATGAGCGGTGACGAGTCAAAACATGCGGGACTCGTCGGATCACCTTACCGAGAGATGTAAATCATTTGGAAAAAGGTGGAGGCGCAAACCCGTAAGGGATTCGTCCTCAAAATAGATGGCCCATCCCGAACAAACTTGAGATACGAGTCGCAGATTATGATCTGGAGACTCGGATGAATTTGGTACTTCTCTCTGCCCAAAAAGTTTTTTGAGCATTTTGGCCTCGTTAGCTAATTTGTTGCAAGCTTTTGGTCTCGGCGAAATGATGATGAGGCACCAAACTCAAGCTTTGACGACAAGTGGTCGTCTTCATCTTCTAGGCAAGGGTAGGCAAGATAAAGAAGAGGACCAAAGGCCATAAGCAATAAAACTCAGCTGTTGTTGCGGGCGATGGTAGGATGAGGAATACTTGTTGTGTCGAGGAAAATCAAAGAGGAAGTGCAAAAAAAGGCTGCGGTGAGAGATGACAATGGAGGTTTTGCTGTTTCGACCCAAAAGGGATGGAAAGAAAGGTAATTCTCACGCACTAGTTGTTGAAACTTGTTTAGCGGCGTATAATTCTCATTCGTGGGTGGTTGATCGAGATCCACTAATCATGTTGGCTTCACGGGTTCTAAATGATCCGGCAACTTAGTGGGAGTGAGATCCTCATCACCTTTGAGCGGCGTTACGAAAGTAGAAGACATTGCAATGCTCGTAAGTGGCGGATATTGCAATCTTTACGATAATAACGATTATTGCAATATACTACATAAGTAGCGAGACATTGCAATGCTACATGAGTAGCGATTAAAAGCGATGGGAGAAGTGCACCTATCTTTTGAAGATAAAGTTTTTTTTTGAGATTATCTTTATGTTCCCGGTTTTAGAAAGAATTCACTTTCGGTTTTTAAAATTCGATTAAAAAAGGACACTAAGTTTCTTCTAATAAGAATGACATCATTTTTGAAATGATGAGTGTATCTGTTACGGGACATTGATGGAAAATCTCTATACAATTAATTGTGCACACCACTCACGAAATGCATCATATAACACATCAACTATTTCTGACAAAAGAAAGCGTAAACGAAATACTTCTTTGGCATCTAAGATTAGGTCATATAAATCCAAAGAGGATCCAAAGGTTGGTGAAAGATGGTTCCTTTGGAGGCGTCTCCAAGTTGAACCGATTCAACTGCGAATCATGTTTGGAGAGTAATATGACCAAGAGGGCATTTGGAGCCAAGGGGAATAGGGCCAAAGAAGTGTTAGAGATCGTTCACACAGATGTATGTGGTCCAATGTCAACCAAAGCAAGAGGAGGTTATGAGTATTTTTATTGATGATTACTCAAGGTACGGTTACATTTTCCTCATGAAGCATGAATCTGAGACCTTTGAGAAATTCTAAGAATTTAAGGCTCAAACAGAGAATCATAGGGAAAAACGTATCAAGTCTCTACGATTTGATCGTGGAGGCGAATACCTCAGCAATGAGTTTTTGAACTACTTATCGATGAAGGATTGTATCGACTCTCGCATGCCGGAACCCCTCAACAAAACGGGGTTGCAGAGCGAAGAAACAGAATTCTTTTGGAAATGGTTAGATCAATGATGAGTTATGTGGATCTTCCCGAGTTGTTCTGGGGTCATGCCTTGGAAACAGCGACTTACATTCTGAACTTGGTGCTATCCAAATCGGTTCCCAAAACTCCCAAAGAATTGTGGACCGGGCGCAAGCCTAGTATGATACACATGAGAATTTGGGGGTGTCCGGCTTACGTGTTGGACAAGGAAGCCGGTAAATTGGATCCTCGATCAGAATTAAAGGATGTTTGTAGGATACCCCAGGGAACAAAAAGGGTGTATGTTCTATAGTCCCAAAAGATCAAAAGGTGGTCATCAACACCCACTTTAGATTTTTGGAAAAAGACTATATGAATCAAAGAAAACCCAGAAGTGAGATTACCTTAAATGAGCTTAGAGGGCAAACCTCAGTGCCAACTGTACTAGATGATATACCAAAGCGATACATTTTCTGGCAGGAGACCTCGTCATAGTGGGAGGGTTGTTAGGCGGCCGAGAGATTCATGAGAATAGGAGAGTCCTCGGACTTGATTCAGGAATGAGACCCATGGACATATGATGAGGCACTCCAAGATAAGGATCTGATTCTTGGCAAACAGCAATGAAAGCCAAAATGGGTTTTATGTTTCATAATAGAGTGTGGGAGCTAGTCGAACCACTTAATGGGGTCAAACCCATTGGATGAAAGTGGGTATATAAGGGGAAAAAAGAGGATTGGGCGTGAAGGTTGAAACCTTTAAAGCAAAAGACTAATGGCGAAAAGGTTATACTCGAGAAGAAAGGGTTCGATTATGAGGAAACTTTTTCACCCGTAGTAGCCATCTTAAGTCCATCGTATTCTCTTATCGATTCTTTGCGCATTTCGACTTTGAAATCGGCAAATGGATGTCAAAGACAACTTTTCCTTAACGGAAGTCTTGATGAAAAGATCTATATGCAACAACCCCAAGGTTTTCATTGAAACGGGCCAAGAACACCTAGTTTGTAAGCTCAAGAGGTCCATTTACGGACTCAAGCGAGGCATCGAGCTTGGAACCAAAGTTTTGATCATGTAATAAAGTCTTATGGGTTTGATCAAAAGCGAGTTTGAAAGTTATTGTGTATAAAAAGCGTGTCGGGCGCATTGGTATTCTTAATCTTTGTCGTAGATGACATTGTGATCATCGGGAGCGATGTGAAGGTGTGTCGGGCGTAAGGGCATGTTTTTCAAAAGCGGTTTGATATGAAAGACTTGGGGAAAGCGGACATATCCTTGGGATCAAGATAACTTCGAGATCGCGAGAAAAAAGGATGATTGGGTTATCACAAGTTTCATACATAGATATTTGGTTTTGAAGCGATTGACATGCAAGATTCGAAAGGATTCGTACCTTTCGGACTTGGAATCCATCTATCAAGAAAATGTTCCCTAAGGCGGAAAAGGAGATAGATGACATGAAAGGCATTCCTTGTGGTAATTTGTCGGAAACCTTATGTATGCAATCTTTGTATGCGAGACCAGGATATCTGTTTTGCCGTAGGCATGGTGGCGAATATCAAAAGTAACCCAGGAAAGCGCATTGGGCGACAATTAAAAACATTACGAAGTGTGCGAAAAGAACTCGGGATAGAATGTTGATTTATCGATCGGATACTCAATCCCCATCGGATCTGCGGACTCGGATTTTTCAATCGATTTAGATTCGAAAATTATCTGCCTCGATTAGTGTGTTTCCATTTTGGGAAGTGTAGCCATCAAATGGGCCGAGTGTGGCAATGCATCCTTGACTCAACCATGGAAGTCGGGTAAGTAGGCGCTTGTGAAGCGGTGAAAGAAGCCGAATTGGGCTCTAGACCTTCTTAGTGGACTTGGATGGTGTTACGAATTTGTCTAGCAATATACGCTAGGGGCGGTTGTAAATTCAAGAGAACCAAGAGTCCCTGAGTCAAACAAACACATTAAAGGAAAGACATCTTATCGAGAAATCGTTAAGAGATGAGATATAGATGTGGCAAATATAGCGTTCGAGGATAGCCCTAGCAGATCCATTCAAAGCGTCTGCCTCTGAATACATTCGAGAGACATGTGAGTGGAATGGAGGTGTCAAGACCATTGCCAATCTGCTTTGAGTATAAGTGGGAGAAATTATTAGGTTCGTGTAGGTGACATTAGATGTCACGGACTACTGTGAGACATGTTGTAGTATACTTAAAAGCGGACTTTGAGTATAAGTGGGAGATTGTTGGGATTATCTTTGAAAAGTATGCTTTTTACTTTGTATAATTGAAATGAATTTTCGACTTATTCTTGAAATAAATTGTTTATCGCGATGCTTTAAATATGATTGAATGTTACATATATTTCTTTGCATAAGCTGTTCAATAATTAATGCGTGTTACATTGTAGTTAATTTAGTGATGCGGATCACGAGAAGATTAAATTAACAGTCCTTGTAACTAAAAAGTAAGTCATTCACGACCTAGATGGAAATGAACAACCCATCGCGAAAGGTTGAGGTGTAAGACTCGATTGGTTTGTCTTGACCAAGAGATTACACCGAGTGCATGGTGATCTTGTTGAATAGGACCTCTGAGGAGGATAAATTCTTGGCTGAACAAGGAAGAATTAGACCTCGGTGGTTCGTTGTTTCTTAATCTTCGTTCCTTAAATAGGATCACTTGGGATTGGTAACTATTGCTTTGACTTATCATGGGTAGCGAATCAAAGAGAGATTTAATACTTTTTATCTTGGGCAATATTATTGGTCACATGTGATTGCTAAGATTTATCTGAAGAATCGTGTGCAAATACGCTTGTTTGATTTGCCCCTTGGGAGGTTCATAAGCTTTATCATACCAAATCTTGCAAGTGGAATTTGTTCCGATATGGATAATAATGTTGAACCGTTCCTCGACCAAGGATAAAAGATGTTAATTAATGGAAAGCTATTTGGTGGCTTGAATTAATTAATGGGCTAGATAATCTTAAAACGGGAAATAATGACGGGAGCCATATTTGTTGTAATATGGGTTAAGATGGATAGTCTGATATTAATTATGTAGCGGGATTAATTAATATTTATGGACTTGAATTATATTGTGGCTCAATATTAGATATTCAAGATCCATTAGAAGGTCCAATCTTAATTCTCCTAAAGGCCCCCTGAGTAGCCCAACAAATAGTCAATAGCGAAAAGGTGATTAAAATAAAATAAATATTGTTGCTTAATTTTCCAAGTAATATTTGAAAATATATAGATATGTTGGGGAGAAAGATTTTCTTTTTGAATTTTTGTTATGGAATGAAGATATGTATTCTTGGAATACAAGATTATCTCATTAAATTCAAGAAATCTCCCACTAGCTTATCTATATTGAAATTTTGAAAAATTTGGAAATATAATGAGTAAGAAAGATTTTCTTGATTTTCTTGAAAAGATATTATGGAAGATATGTATTTCTTGAAATACAAGAATATCTCATAAGTTCAAGAAGATCCAAATCTTGGAATCTTGCACATTAATTTTGAAAAAATCCATAATTAGAGGAGGTGGGATTTTGTGGAATATTTTAATTATGGGAAAAAGAATATAAAGGGGATATTCAAGATTTCTTGGTGACCAAGAAAAGTCTTTTCCCACATTGATATTTTCTTTGAAATTTTCGACCCCCTCTCTCCTATAAATAGGGGATGATTAGTTCATTCCCAAGTACAATTCCATGTCTTTGGAAAAATTAGCAAATCCACAAGGTGGTGCAACAAAGTTTATTTTTCATTTTGTTAATTGTTAACGAGTGTCCTTCCACTTGGGATAGTTGAGCAAAAAAAAAAGGGAATACTTGGGAAATTCCTTTTGGTTAATATAGGTCTAGTAATAATTAATGAATTAAATTTGTATTTAAATATTCCGAATAGAGAATGTAAATCATTAATTATTAAACCAATAATTCGAGTTGTGGGATCAACAAAATTTCAAACATAACAAAGCACGATCGGGGTGGCTTTTTATATGCATGATATGTTGTTGTAATTATTATGTTTTGAATTGAATTAATATAAAGGATTAATTCATGCTAGTAATAATTAATGAATTAAATTTGTATTTAAATATTCACCTACGAATAGATCTGTGCAAATCATTCCCCAACACGGTTAACGAAAACCATCCAATCGATGGGCAAGTTGAAGCGAACAAAAGGAAAAAACAAAACTTTATCAAACATGTGGATTTGCTAATATTTCAAAAGACATGGAATTGAATTGGGAATGAACTAATCATCCCCCTATTTATAAGAAGGGGGGAAAAGTGATATTTCAATGTGGGAAAAGACTTTTCTTGGTCACCAAGAAATCTTGAATATATCCCTTTATATTCTTTTTCCCATAATTAAAATATTCCACAAAAAAATCATATAATAGACGATTTTTAAAATTAAGAATGTCAGAATCCAAGATTTGGATCTTGAATTTATGAGATATTCTTGTATTCAAGAAATACATATCTTTCATAATATCTTTTCAAGAAAATCAAGAAAATCGCCGGGAAATATCCCTTATGAATAACCAAGTGGGAGATTTCTTGAATTTAATGAGATAATCTTGTATTCCTAGAATACATATCTTCATTCCATAACAAAATTCAAAGAAAATCTTTCCACCTTTTATCCATAAATTTTGAAAAAATTAGAGGAAATATAACCAATATTTATTTTATTTTAATCACCTTTTCGTTATTGGACTATATGCGGGTTTGGGCCTTTTAGGAGAATTAAGATTGGACTTTCTAATGGACCTTGAAAATCTAATATTGAGCCACAATATAATTGCCCATAAATATTAATTAATCCATCTACATAATTAATACAAGACTATCCATCTTAACCCATATTACAGTCAATATGGCTCCGGTCATTATTTCCGTGTTTAAGATTATCTAGCCCATTAATTAATTCAAGCCCACGAAAATATACCGTTAATTAATATCTTTTGTACTTGGTCGAGGAACAATTCAACATTATTATCCACGGGAAACTAATTCACTTGCAAGATTTGGTATGATAAAAATGAACCTCCCAAGGGCAAATGGGTGCTTGCACACGCGATTCTTCGGATTAAATCTTAGCAATCAATGACCAATAATATTGATAAAAAGTATTGAATCTCTCTCCGGCTACCCATGATAAGTCAAAGCAATGGTTACCAATCCCACGGATCCTATTTAAGGGACCTAAGGTTGCTAAACAACGAACCATGAGGTCTAATTTTCCTTGTTTCGATTAAGAAGAATTTATCCAAAATCGAAATGTCATCCTAGGTAATCTCTTGGTCAAGACAAACCAAGAGCCTTTAATCAACCTTTCGCGATGGTTGTTCATTTCCATCTACGTTGAATGGCGTACTTTTAGTTACAAGGGAATTAATTTAATCTTCGTGATCCGGTATCACTAAATTAACTGATTAACACCATTTAATTATTGAAGCGCTTATGCAAGAAATATATATAACATTCAATCATATTTAAAGCATGTGATAAACAATTTATTTGATAAATAAGTTCGAAAATTGGGTTTCGATTATACAAAGTAAAAGCATACTTTTCAAAGATAATCCCAACACCCTATTCCCTCGCATTCGGGGCGGAGGCAGTAATCCCAGCAGAAGTCACCATACCCAGCCACCGAACAAACAACGGGACCTCGAACGACAACGATATGGCGATAACGACTAGTTTGGACCTACTGGAAGAGAAAAGATTAGAAGTTAATTTGAAAAATGCCGGATACAAACGACAAATAGAAAAATATTACAACTCAAAGGTCAAACTCAGGCAGTTCAACAGAGGCAACCTTGTCCTGAAAAAGGTACTCGAAGTACCCAAAGGGGTATTTGGCCCTACCTGGGAAGGCCCGTTCAGAATATCAAATGTCTGGCAAATGGGGCATACGAGATCGAGGACCCGGATGGCACCCCAGACAGTATCCTTGGAACGCGGCCCACCTAAAGAAATACTACCAATAGGAAACATCTATTAGCCCATTTACTAGTTTGGCTATCACTACGTTGTAATGACTCATCATCTTTAAGAGAAATATTTTATGAGAATTTACGTTTTTGAAATGATTTGTACGCTTTAGAATAAGTCAACCAGGGACCATCCCAAGAAGAATCTGGATGACCAGGGTCGAATCAAAGAATAATCGCCAAATGCATAAGCCGACCACCTATGGCTTGAAGCACTACTCGGAATTCACGTCGACAAGGTCATCGTCACACTGGTCGTCGGTCAAGTACGACGACCTTCTTAAAGACAGCACCATAACACGACTAAGCCAAAGTTTAGACACGCCGCGTAAGATAAGACGACCAAAACATAGTCCAAATACATCACACCGTATTCAAGCGGCGATTAGGACATAGGCAAGACTCATAGTTGCCCGTGTACGTCCGGGTTTGCACAACCAACATCCCATAAGCAAAAAGGGAACCCATACATAGATGCACAATGAGAGACAAGAACATGTAAATATTCCATTCATTAGATAAAGGCCCGAAGGCCGAACATAAAAAAAGACGCGAAGGTCAGATACAAGGATAGTGCCCGCAGGCCATTCACAAATTCGTACCCCGAAGGGACGTGCGAACACAGAAAAGATAGGGTCTAAAAGCAAGGGGCTCACAAACGCCCTATACAAACTTCCTGCAAAAGGGGAGGCACTAAGAACCATCCCCGATTGGGGCCTGGCCGCCCGCCTGCTCCTCGCCGTTGGAAACCTCTCCAGCCGGGGCATCCATCACCGCGCCATCACCCCCCACAACCTCGCCCGCGAGCACAGAAGCCGCGGCAGACCCAGCGAGATCCTGCCTAGACGGACCACCCTGATCAGCATCCTCGCTCGTCCTCTGCAACCTCCTCGCCGGGGCCAAGAAGGACAAGTCGACACCAAAGTCGACTAAATTTGCCACAGGCAGCACAACATCGGCCTTAGGCGGGCACTCGGCGACGAAGGCTATAAAATCTTCCACAAGCACAGAAGCATCCGTTGAGGAGTCACGACGGAACACCGGCCGAAGGACATCCGCATAGGCACTGATATAGGAAAAGATCCCCAACACTGCATCGTCAGCGGCCCGGAGGGAAGCCTCTTTAGATATCTGGAACTCGAGGTCCTCCACCTTCTTCTCGTAGTCGACCGCCAGGGTGTGGGATTCTGTCAACTGACGAGTGAGCTCGGCCACCTCCCCCTTCAGAGTCACCAACTCGAGGCGATGGGAATCGATCTCGGTGCAGCGTTTAGAGGTAACGTCGGCCACCTGCAGAGCCAGCTCCACCGCCCTCGCCTGAGCTATTTTTGCCTCCGACTCCATTCGGGCCATGGCCATCGTCGCCTCCTCCAATATCTTCTTCTTCACGACGAGGGCCGCACAAGAGATCTCCAGGTCTTGATCATTTTGCTCAACTACCCTCCCAAGGAAGGTAGCCGTCTTCTGGGAGTAGACCAAAATAGTATAAAGATTATTCTCTTTATTGTTGGAGGAGGCAGCATGGTGGTCGTCCAAGGACCAACAACGGGGCACATCCCGGATAGAGTACCGCATGTACCGAGGCTAGTCGGCCGAGACCCCGACAATAGGGGGCATCTTCGAACGAAGGTAGTCGGCGACCGGCGGAGGAAAATTCACAAACCTGAAACGAAAAGCCCAATTTAGAATAAATGTGGCAGTAGGGGGATAACAAAGGACGCAACAAAATGAAAACTCACGCCCCTGACCGATCCACGTCAAAACCAACAAAGGTGCGGTCGCCCGAGAACTGGCGGTGGCGACAACATCGTCGGTGCAGGACGGGGAGCGAGAATCGACTCTCGTCCAGGGAAACCCCCTACCCCCCGGCAGCAGTGATACGAGGAGAATGGTCACCCCGATGAAAGCGCTTTCGGGTGGGGGACCCTTCAGAATGATCCGGGCGACCACCATCCCAGCCCTCCTTGGCCTTCCGTTCTTCCTTGTAGCGGTTCGGTCGAGAAGATCCCCATGTCTCCACAACACCACCGCCGCGAGACGATTGTGCAGGCCGGGCCGCGGACCCAGTGCGCGAAAAATTGAGGGCAGGATTCTTGCTGGATGACATCTGATCGGGGTTTGGAGCGGTTGCTTGAACGAGAATATTGGGAGCTGAAAGAAGTCAACCCACGATGAGAGCAAGCATTAAAAACCAACATGAAATAAGCATGACAAGGAAGGAGACTCACGAAAGTGAACAGTCTCACGGGGGTAGGTTTGTAGTGTTGGGATTATACTGGAAAGTATGCTTTTACTTTGTATAATCAAAACTGAATTTCGGACTTATTTACTGAAATAAATTGTTTATCACTGATGTTTTAAATATCATCGAATGTTACATATATTTATTGCATAATTGTTCATTAAATAGTACGTGTTACATTGTAGTTAATTTAGTGATACCAGATCACAGAAGATTAAATTAACAGTCCCTTGTAACTAAAAGTACACCATTCACGACCTAGATGGAAATGAACAATCCATCGTGAAAGGTTGAAGTGTAAGGCTCGGATTGGCTTGTCTTGACCAAGAGATTACACTAGTGCATGACTAATGCACTGAATAGGACCTACAGGAGGACAAATTCTTCAGAACTGAACAAGGAAGAATTAGACCTCAGTGGTTCGTTATTTCTTAATCTTCGTTTCTTAAATAGGATCACGTGTGGTTGATAACTATTGCTTTAACTTATCATTGGTAGAGAATCAACGAGATTCAATATTTTTTATTTTGGGCAATATTATTGGTCACATGTGAATGCTAAGATTTAATACTGAGAATCGTGTGCAAGTACGCTTGTTCGATTTGCCCCCTTGGGAGGTTCATAAGCTTTATCATACCAAATCTTGCAAGTGGAACTAGTTTCCGGTATGGATAATAATGTTGAACCGTTCCTTAACCAAGGACAAAATATATTAATTAACGCAAAGCTATTTCAGTGGCTTGAATTAATTAATGGGCTAGATAATCTTAAACACGGGAAATAATAATCGGGAGCCATATTGACTGTAATATGGGTTAAGATGGATAGTGCAATATTAATTATGTAGTGGGATTAATTAATATTTATGGGCTTGAATAATATTGTGGCTCAATATTGATAATTCAAGATCCATTGGAAGGTCCAATCTTAATTCTCCTAAAGGCCCCCTAAGTAGCCCAACATATAGTCCAATAACTGAAAAAGTTGTTTAAAACAAAATAAATATTGTTGCTTATTTTTCCTCATAATTTTCGAAATTTATGGATAAAATGGGAGAAAGATTTTCTTTGAATTTTGGAATACAAGATTATCTCATTAAATTCAAGAAATCTCCCACTTGGTCATTCATAGAGAAATTTCAAAAATTTTGGAATATAAAGGGCAAGAAAGATTTTCTTGATTTTCTTGAAAAGATATTATGAATGATATGTATTTCTTGAAATACAAGAATATCTCATAAATTCAAGAAGATCCAAATCTTGGATTCTTGTTCCCTAATATTTCAAAATATTCCATAACAAATAAGAGAGTGGGATTTTGTGGAATATTTTAATTATGGAGAAAAGAATTTATGAGATATATTCAAGATTTCTTGGAGATCAAGAAAATATTTTTTTCCTCCCTATTCCACATGAAATTTTGTCCACCACCCTCTATAAATAGAGGATGAATGTTTCATTCCCAGCAACACACGAAAATTGGTTTTTCGGAAAAATATCAGCGTCGATAAAATATCAAATATTTTGAAACGTCGACAGATTGTATTTTTCAAAAAACGTCAATTGTGAGTAGTGTACAATTCCATGTGCTGGAAAAATTAGTAAATCCACAAAGGTGATAGTCGAGCAAGGATTAAGGGAATACTTGGGAAGTTCTTTTGGTGTGTCTAATCAACAAGACCATTGCCGTCCCAAGAGGTATGTTCACGTAAACTCGTAGAATTTCCGCATGCGTAGGATTTACGTGAATTGATTATATGCATGATTTGTTGTTGGATTATTATTTGAATTAATATAGGATTAATTCATGCTAGTAATAATTATAAGAATTAAATTTGTATTTAAATATTCATCCCGAATAGATCTGTGCAACTTATTCCCCAACATGTAGGCCTCCCCACAGTCTCTCGGAAGGAGAATTAAAAAGGTCTACTCGGCGAAGCTCCTAAGGATAGTCGAAGGCAATCTGATGCGCGGCCTCGAAGTCCCAGTTCAACCGGCTCTCGTCGGCGACAAGTAAACCTGCAAGGAGGACAAAGGAAATTAGATCAGTACGGAGATGCTCGACGCACATCCAAGAAAGAACCTTACGAAGAGCCCTTTCTTGAAAGTCAGTGGGAATGGGAATCTCCGAAACAATGCCCGGAGGGGCGTCTGCCATGCCCCACCCACAAACCACCATCGGGGGTGCCAATTCTTTACTTTGTTAACTATCCCCCACACAATCCGCCGACCGGGACGGTTCTTCAGCGCAAAATGACCCTCTTGGCCATGCTGAGCGACCAGCGACCAGTAATAGTTCACTTCCATGGGCGTGGGTAGCCGATAGAGACCAGCCTGGCCGAGCACGGTCAACGTCGCCAAGAGATAGCTCCATCCGTTGGGAGTAATTTGCGCCGGGGCAAGATGTCAGGCGGCCAAGAGGGAGTGGAAAGCGAAGACCCGCATCCAGAACCGCCTCGTGGATGGCGACCATACCTTCTTGAGGTTGGTCGACTCTCTCAGGCCCCTCCGGGCGGTAGAAATATACGACATTTGGAATCTCGTATTTACGATGAGCGGCATCCAGGTTGGCCTCCGACATTACAGAACAGTACTTCTCATCATTAATATAGAACTTAGACTTGGTCGCGACACGGATTTTGGATCGAAGTGGTCGACGATGTTGGAGCCCAACCCGGTAGGCCTGGTAGTCAAAGTAGTCAGGGTGGTCACGGTCACGGTGGACAGAAGCCTCCGGCTCCTCAGACGGGTCATCCCGAGGGGCCCGAGAAGGCCCCGCGTCACCAGAAAGAACCCCGCCGCTTGATACTCCAGTCGATAACATGTCCCTAACCGGAGAATCCACCTCTGGTGGGATGACAAAGGAAGGCTCCCCCTTCGCGTTAACCGGGCCCAGACGGCCACCGGGGGGCATCGACATAGCAAGAAGGATGAAATAAAGGAGAAAAGGATTGTACAAGGCACTGGAGAAGCAAAGGACAATTGTTTGCGAAGAAACACTCGGGAAGACAAGGATTCCGAGGTCTGAAACAGAAGGGACGATTTATAGGAAAAGGCGGGGACCCAAGTGCAAATAAGTTTTTCAAAAAAAAAACGTGGGCAAATTTGATAAAACCCAGAAGTTGCGGGTGTGTAGCAAACACGCGCCATCATGACCAGCAGAGTCGCGTCATCAATTGTCTTTTTGAGACAACGGTTGGGCTTCTCAAAGCCATAAACGGGCGTCGCCTAGGCTTTGGCGACCACAGACCAGGCCGACCAGCGACCATCTCGCTAGCGACCCGGGGGACAATTGTTGTGGCTCCGCCATGACAAGGCGACCATCTCAGAGCGACCAAAGATAGGGCGACCAGATTATAGCGAGCAAACGGGGGGCGACCATTTGAGCCCGGCCGCCACAACTCGGCGTTTTCCCCACGAAGGTCGTGATACAAGTATGGGATGAAATCAGAAGCATTTACGAAGGTGGATTCTTAGGACATAATCGGGGAAAACCCAACTAAATGGCGAGATTCCCGCCATGAAGAAGGGGATCCGCTCTTTGCCAACTCGGAACCCTAGCAGACCGAAAGCTCCGACCCATGTAGAGGAAAAAACCTAGTTCCCCATCTATAAATACACGTTATATTGCTCTTTGTAAAGGGATAGAAACCCTAGTTCTTAGGCATATATTATAGTAAATTTCCTGGCTTGGTATTGCCCCCGGACGTAGCCATATTTGGCGAACCGGGTCACCAAATTCCGAGTTCTTTGTTATTTTTATCCGCTATCGTTATTTTGTGAGTGATTGTTTATACGTTGGGTAATCCCGGCTATAACAGTAGTGACTCTCCACTACAAAATGTACCCGTTTTACCCTTAAGATACAAAATGTACCAATTTTAGTATTTTTATTTTTAGTTTGTTTAATTTTGTGTTGATTTTGAATATGTATTTTTTTGTTTAATTTGTTTAATTTTTAATTAGGTGTTTATTTTTGTAAATTAAAGTTTATGTTTAAAATAGGGCCCAAAATATAATTTCTTTTTAAAAATGCACTCAGGACCCAAAATACAATTTCTTTTTAAATGCACTCCAAAATTGGCTCAAAATATATTTTTTTTTTAAATGCACTTCAAAATAATTTTTTAAAAAAATGCACTTCAAAATTGGCATAAAATACAATTTAAAAAAAATGCACTCAAAATTGGCCCAAAATACAATTTTTTTTTTAAATGCACTCCAAAATAATTTTTTTAAAAAAAATGCACTTCAAAATTGACATAAAATACAATTTTTTTTAAAAAAATGCATTCCAAAATACATTTTTTTTAAAAATGCACTCCTTAATATAATTTTTTTTTAAAAATGCACTTCAAAATTGACCAAAATATAATTTTTTTTTTTAAAAAAAAGCACTTCAAAATACAATTTAAAAAAAAAAAAATTCCAAAAATGGCCTAAAATAAAAGAATTTATTTTTTAAATAAAATGCACTCCAAAATTAACTTAATAATGTAGAAATTCAATAAATTAATTACGCTTCTGAATTTAATTAAAAAATTATTGAATTTAAATGCACTACACTTAATTAAAAGAAGGGTAAATGTGTCTTTCATTCTATAATTTTGTACCTTATAGTCACAATATTTATAGTATGTATCTTAGAGTTCTTTTGTTAGTGAGTTTGTAGTGGAGAGTCACTACCCCAATAATAAAATCAGATTAAATATACAACACAAAATCAAATTAAAAAAATCATAAAAGTACAAATGAATTCATAACTCAAATCAATACTCCCTGCAATATATACAAAATGTAAATGTTAATCGCTATGAATAAATTAGAAGAAATTCATCCGCAACTAATTCAACACTCTGCAATATATAAAATAATTACACAATTGCAATAAATATTCATAACGAATTCATAAATCAAACAAAACGTGAATATTAATCGCTATGAACATATTAGAAGAGACCCCTCCACGACTAATTCAATACATTAGTTACATACTTTAATACTCCGTGCAATAAAAAAAAATTCTTGCAATATACAAAATAATTACACATCTGTAATAAACATAACTAATTCATAACTCAAATTACTTACCTCAATATTCTCTGTAATATAAAAAAAAAAAATCGAATTAAATATACAACACACAATCAAATTAAAAAACTCATAAAATTAGAAAAATTACTAAGGGTCGAATATAAATATAAGGATATATGGGTAAGCATATTAAATTGGGATTTATGAATATAAATATAAGCATATTAAATTGGGATTTGGGGTTTAATATATATGATTTTCTATGGACCTCTAGAAAGATCTTTATAATATAATCTAACATACAAACCAAACATAACATGCATGCTTCTTTCATCATATCGTTATTGAGTTTAATCGTGTAAATATTTGAATCAATGTACATTACACCATTTATCATATGCGATCATATTTATATTCAAGCCAAACTCAAATCACGTATATATATAGGGTATGGAAAAGAGTAAATAAAAGTATTTAATATAATAATTTGATTAGATTAAAAATCTACCTTAAATAATTTTTAATGAGAGTGCACAGTTTTAAAACTAAATAGTCTGATTAAATTGAGTTTTACACAGAATGACGTGATTTCGCCACATTCAGACTTATAAATATATAGTATCAAACAGTATACATCTATGATAAAGGCATATTGATTAAGAAATCTGCATAATCGAAAGAATTCATTGCAAATCATAAAATCTGTTACAATTCACATTCTGAACTTAAATTATTTACCTCAATATTTCATGCGATATACAATACAAAATAAAATTAATAAATTCATCAAATTAAATTAAATAATATGCATAATCGAAAGAAGAATAAAATTATGTTATAATTCATATTCTTAACTCAAATTACTTACTTCAATACTTTCAGCAAAAACAATACCAAAATCACAATGAATTAAAAAAGTTAGCCATCACCGTGGTATTCAAAACAAATACCGAGAACTAAACAATTCACCCTACAATATATAACACAAAATTAAGATTACAAAATTAAAATCTTAATGAATAAAAAAAATTTAGCCCTCACCGTGATATTCAAAACCTACTTAGAACTAAACAATTATTACTCTGACAAAAAAAAAAACAAAAAGGAAAAAGTGTGAAATCCTGTGGTATTCAAAATTAATACATAGATGATAGAACTAAACAATTATTACTTTTATTTTAAAAAAAAAAAATTATTACTTTGATCAAAATAAAAAACAGAAAAGGAAAAAGTGTAAAAGTCTAGTTCATGAGCTTACCTCAGGATCACAGAGAAAAATAGTTCTTGCGAGCTGTGTTTACCAATATAGTATTAAGATTGTAATTAATATTATTACATAAATAAGGTCACTAAATAAAGTAGTTTAAGTTAGTTTTATATAATCTAACGACACAAAGAAGTGTTTATAATTGTACATACTGGTATTATAAGATAGTGAATTTGTGACATATTTAAGCGTCATTAAATGAGACAGTTAAATTAGTTATATAGTATCTTGTGACGCAAGAAAGCGTCACAAAAAATATTTATCATGACACGTACTGGTGTCACAAAACAATGAGTTTGTGATACATTTAATCTTCATTAAAAGAGATAGTTGATTTATATATATTCTAGTGACGCAAAAAAAAATTCACAACAAATATTTATCATGACACGTAATGGTGTCACAAGATAGCGAATTTGTGACACATTTAAGTGTCACTAAATAAGTTAGGTAAGTTAGTTACATTTATAACCTAGTGACACAAAAAAAACATCACAAAAAGAGTCTACCGTGATATATAATAGAGTCACATGACAACTAGTTTTTGACACATTTAATCATCACTCAAAAAAAAATAGTTATTAGCGTCACCAAATAGCGTGAGCGTCACGATGGACATTCCCGAAAAATTAAACCCTATGTCATTTATCTAATTTAATTAAAATATGAGTATCACACTCTCTAAGTTATAATTAAATAATAATTAATCAATTTCTCCAGCATATAGCAAGCAGCATTAACAGCCACGGAAAAGAGCAATCCAAGACGTTCACAAGAAAGCTGGATGAGATGACGGAGAATGATGAAATTAAGGTTTTGTAATAAATCGACAAAGTCACATCAGCTGAAGAATACCTAAATATGAAATAAATGAACCATTAAATATGCATCATTATGATAAGAAGATCAGCAAATTAAGATTGAATAAAATTCTTCAAATCATTGGAAATTAAAAAAAAAAATTGAAAGGTGGAAATAAAATTAATTAACGACAGGGCAATTTCTTCAAGCAAACATGTATATTTCAGGAATGCAAGAATTAATTCCATGAATATAACTCTTGTATTCATGATTTTAAAAAATTGTTACATATAAAAATTCTTGGATATAGATAAGAGATGAAGGGATAAAAAGATTAAAGAAGTTTCTCAGTTGAAACAATAGTACCTTTTATAACATACCAGCACCATAGACCAAAACCTTTTTAGGACACAACCACGAATGAAACATTGAAAGAATTTTTTATTAGTGCATCTTCGTGGTAGGCAAGTATTCCTCAACTGATACTATTACAGCAACTCCAGCATTGTATTACTAGTTTCCACGAGAAACATTGTCACATTTAAATTTAAAAAAACAATCTTAATTCAGCAGATTTACTCGAGTGTAACAAGAGATATTAGCACCCAAGCAGATTGAAATAACTTTTAGAGTTAGATGATTTCTTACTTATTGGCTATTTTCAAGATAATGTCCCAAGAAGTTGCAGAAATGTATTCACAAGACTGGAATATCATCCCTCACAAAGTAAATAAGAAAGGTATTTTATTTGGTAAAATGAGTTTTATTACTCCCAAACACCAATCAGTACATGAAGTACCCTTCCAAGGATGCACTCAGATTTATAAGCCATACACAAGAGCTTTCACATATCATTTATCACAATGAGAGACACACTTGAGTGAGATGAGGCATAATTAGGACATTGACGCTTTAACACATTGAGAGGAATGAGTGTTGATTTGTGCTAAATTGTACCCTGTTTCATACTAATTTTTGTCATAAAATAAATGTTGTACTAATGAGGTATTGTGATAAGCAAGAGCAATTCTGACTACCCAAATTAAACTATCACCACACACATAATCGCTTCCGATCTATTGTATTCACGAAATGTACTTCAAATCACCCCCTTATCCATACCGAACTAAACCACCCTATTATATGCAAATTTTTTATTGCCACTTAAATAAGCTATGCACACTCCATATATATATTTATCAAATAATATATATGTTAAAGTAAATATGTGTTGTTAGAGAATAGAGAGCATTGGAACCATGATAAGAATTGAAGAGATAAATAGTCTTCCAGTACCACTCATATAGATATTTCAAGTACCACTCAAGCTCCAACTATAATTAGCTTAGAGCTATTCTGACTCCCTAAAAAATGTAAAAGATGTCTTATGCTATTCGACTAATCTTCTGAAGAAAATGCTGGAAACACCAGACTATCCGCGCACATAATTGCATCACCGAAAATAGCAGGGCACTTGTGAATCATAAGAATCACAGCCTTATTGTCATCAAGATTGTACCTGATCACCTTGAGTTTATCAACAACCAAGATGAGATCACCATTAGGGAAAAACCCCAAAGGAGACAACACTCTGTTGTTGTTGAATCCCTGAATGTAAGCATATTTAGTCCAAGATTGGTGAACCTCGTATTCTTTCATTATCCACATCTCAAACACATTTGCAGCATCAGGCTTGAAGATTACAAACAGGCACCCATGTGCAACTCCTATTTTAAAATCAGAGAACTGGACAGGCGGGGTCGAAATCTCCAAGTATTTGTTACTGTCGAGATGGTAGCCCGAAATCACAGCGGCAGACGGAGAACGGCGGCGGTTAACCCATTCGGCAGGCCAGTGTACGACTCCATGCAGGAGGACACCTCTCTCCTCGAAACAAGCCACTGGACCATCAACGAAGCAAGTTTCAGAGTGAATCGGTTTTAACTCGGATCCGCAACGACTGAATTTATAAACTCTAACTTTATTGCGGGAGGAATGCAAGCCCAAAACTAAAATGTATTCTTCACAAGAGGGGTGGTAACCAAACCAAGAGCAAAATATATAGAAATAATTTTGTTTATCTAAATCCGGACATTTTTTTGCAATAAAAAATTTACCCGTGGATGGATTATAGATAGCCACCCAACGGTGTTTACTACCCCTATGTATGAGTAGCAAACAGAGTAGACCATCGCAGGAGCCCAGAATTACGGGTATCCTTCTGGAAAAAGCCGGTGGTTGACGGATTTGAACCTTCATTTCTTGTTCGCAGTAATTGGTGTACTCTATCATCACGCCTATATTATTTTGCATCAGGACCCGGCTTCGCCTTTCATTAAATACGTTGAGATGAAGCCGAACGAAATAGGGGCTTGAAATTATCCGGTTCCAATTTTTGCACACAGTTTTGAGTGTTTGCAATTGGGTGGCGGGGAGACGACTTAGGATTTCTTCGATAAATACGTCCAACCCGCATTCCTCCTCAATTTCTTCTTTGATTTTCACCAATTTTTGGAAGATCGACTCTATCAACCCTAACATTGATTTAGTTGAATACCAAATACAAATATATATCAACTCTGTGAACCCTAACATTAATTTAGCTAAATAGGAGTACCAAATACAGATGAACCCTAACATTATTCTTTCTTCACAAACCCCGTCCTAGCCTACCCCTCCGATTTCTTTGTCAATCAAAAGAGTAATCCAGAAACGAAATTTGTTGTCCAAATTGCCCAATCTTCTCTATCCACAATAAACCAGAAAAAAAATATTCTCAAATTGAAAACTCTGTAACCCTTACCTTACACCACAAACAAACTTTGTTCTTGGATTTGAAAGTCCTGGTTTCTTTGGATTGGATTTTTCTTCTATTCGAATGAGAGCCGCGATGGCAATTGAGAGCAGCACAAAGGACAGCGGCGGTACACCACCGATGTGATTGTACAAGGAAAGCGCATATAATCTTTACAGACCTCTCTAAAATATGATAATATCCCCAAATTTTCCATATTTGATTTTCTGTTTACCCGCAAGGCAGCTTTCTTAAATTTGATTAGGTAAATAAAAATATTTAATTTAATCTTTTTTTAAATTAAAGTTTTGTGTTTTTTTCAGTGGATTTTATGCGAGGGACTTGGATTACGGATGCCAAAATGCCCCGTCCCGAAGTCGACCCGCTCTACCGTCGTCGGTTAGGCCAAGGTCAGCCCGCCCACAAGACATTTGGGGTTGAGGCAGCAGATCAATATTATAATTATTCGATCCGGCCCATGATTAGAAATAGCATTTAAATAGATTATATATATTCATGAGGAAGGCACTACTAATATAATAGGAATAATAATAAAAGAATAAATAATATTGACAACTAGACTAAATGTCTCGATGATTTCCAAACACGGACATTGATTTTAATTTTTGGACCTAAAGACATTCATTAAGTCATTATGACGTTTAATGACAAAAAATTTGAATAAAGTTTTTTTATTTTATATCCATTTTAGCTTGAATTATGTTATTGTATTATATTAAATGAGATAATGTTTTTATAGGTAAAAAATTAAATTTCAATTTTATTAAAAAAAAAAAAAAAATTGCAAATGACGTCGGTTTCAGTCACACAAAAGTCTTGTGCCGGTAATTTTATTCATTTTAATTTGAAGATTTTTTATTTTAGTTTTTATTTTAATTTATTGAATTATTTACACATGTGTAATTTAACTGATTAAAAAACTTAAAAGAAAAACGTTAGCGTCCACATCGACCCACAGCGAGCCATGGGGCAGGCTGGACCGGATGGGTATATGGGCGAGACGGGCTTGGTTAGCTAGGTACCCGCCGTGCCCAATACATTGCTAACTTGGATCCCCTCCAATAAATGGAGGGTCTAGTTGAATCTGAACCCTCCAATTAACATTTACACATATTCGTACGAATGTGTGTGAATTTAAGGGTCCAGATTCAATTGGATCCTCAATTTTTTGGAGGGGGTTTGCTCCCTTTATGCTAGTGGTGTACCAATGTACCATACACCACTATCCATGCTATTAAAATGGATCTAGATCATGACCCACCAAAATTAAAGCTGATATTTGTAACACATTTGAACTTTTTGAGAGTTCTCATGGTGGCCGAGTGGTTGTTTACTTGTTTCATTATCTTAAAATAAAAATAAAAATAAAAATAGTTGTGTGTTCGAGTCATTGCACACACTTATAAATTTTCTCTCCTATCCTTTAGCCCAACATTATTTTTTAGGTTAGGACTTGTATGCTCTTGGGTGTATTGTGTACTTATAATGCATTTTAGAAGTGTGTAACTTATTATGTTGAAAAGTGCAATTTATTTACGCAGAAAAGTGTAACGTTTAATATGATAATATAATTTCATGTTTTTGTTTAAAATAACCCACTTTATTTTTTATTAAAATTTTCCCCTACTCCTTATAAATTTCCTCTCCTAACCTGTAGTCCAACATTATTCTCTTTTATAATTTTCCCCCACTCGTTTAGCTCAAACTTGGATAACTCAAGTGGTTAGAGCTCCATCGCTGAGATCTAAGATCTTGAGTTCGAGATACGGAGGGGGAAAATTTATTCTTTTCTATAGTGATTTTCCTTGTGGTGGGGTCGCGATATTGCTACGTGGGAATTATTATAGTTGATTATCTTTGGGAACTAAGATATTGCTATGTGGGAACTATTATAGTTAATTATCTTAGGGAACTAGTGTAATTGACTACCTTTTAGAATGTGTTAGGGAACTATTGTAATTAATTACCTTAAGATATTGCTATGTGGGAACTATTATAGTTAATTATCTTAGGGAACTATTGTAATTGACTACCTTTTAAAATGTGTGAACTATTGTAATTGATTACCTTTAAAAAAAACAGTTAACTTTCCAGTGACTTTTCTTTTAATCAAACAGTTTAAAAGAATATATTAGAAAACTATTGTAATTGATTATCTTTAAAAAAAAATATTAGAAAACTATTATAATTGATTACCTTAAAAAAAAATTAACTTTCCAGTAACTTTTCTTTTAATCAAACAATTTAAAAGAAAATATGTCAGGAAACTATTATTATTAATTATCTTTAAAAAAAATAGTTAACTTTCACTTTTCTTTTAATCAAACAGTTAACTTTCCACTGACTTTTCTTTTAATCAAATTCTCTATTCAAATTTTTTTTTATAAATAATCTTTTTTTTTTTAAAAAAAGAAAAAATTTTACTCCCTTATTTATGGGCACAACATTTAAATTTCTGGTCCGTTCAAAAAGAAAATTATGACAAACTTTCAATTCAAATTCATTTTAATATATATATCTTATCCACTGAATGGCTCCTAATAAATACAGTTTATATCTATTGTGATACCCGAGATTCGCACTATTTATTAATTAGTATAATTCGTATGTTGCTTGCTTTCATTATTTTATGTGCTTCTTGTGATCCCGCATTATTTTATCTTAATTTTAATTATTAAATTATTATTGTATTTTTGCCTATTTAGTGGTGAGAAAACCCTGTCACTAATTAATAACTAATATCAATCAAATAGAGAATAAGTACATGAATATATCTATGGGATTTGTTAATTATTACTATAGTATACTGTATACATCTACACATTATATGTATGAATGATATCTCTGTCACGACCATATTCTGGTAACTCAACAAAACGGGGGTCCAAATATTTATATATGAAACGACTCGTGCGCACGTGTATTTTTTTTTTCCTTTTCTCAAAATATAAATAATTGAACACTTTAAAATTTTACAAAAATATCTCGTAATAAGATATACAAAATTATATATAACACAACTCAAAATACAAGCCCATGGTCTGGTCCAACAGGTCGTCATCTATGTACACAACTACTTAGAATCTTGTAGGAGCTCCAATGTGACCAGTAAATCCACCACGTCATATCATCTTAAGATTACCTACAATGCATAAATTATGTGAAATATATCTCAGTACGCAGCATAACAATGTGATTCTTTAGAAAATCTCTCCGTTCACACTCATTTGAAATCACCTATTTATTTATGAAACACTCATTAGGGCCCTGCCACACTGTTATACACCAGAATAAGCTCATCACACAAATAATTAAATGGCCAAAATAAGTATCACATATAAATATGATCCTGGCGAGAGACGCATCCTCTTGTGATCCAACAGGGGTTCTCCTTGCAAATACACTCCCTATGTCCACAAAGAAGTAATCCCACCACGTCGACTCATAACGGTGCAGTCCGAGGATCCGCCCTCTAACGGCCCAATGAGGTCCATCACCAAACTCGATCCCCTTGTTCTCTTAAAAAGTCCCCTCATTGAACACCCACACAACATATCACAAATAATCGATAATGATTCTCCTCGCATGTATGCTCCTTATCATATAAAATGCCCCACAAGGGTTCTCCGAATCTCCAGCGAAGAAGTCGATGACAGTGGATCTGGTTTCCAGATTTATATATTTTGTTCCATGTTTTACTTATAAATTAATTTATTTTGGTTGAATCTGGTTGGATCTCTTTGTGGATAGAAGGTTTGAAGGTACTTTTTTCTGGGTTTTCTTATTCAGTGACAATGAGAATTTCGTGTTTCTGGGTTTTCTTTCTTCATCAACAAAGGAAATATTTTTTGTAAATTTTTGTGGATGGTGGTGGAAGAAGATGGGAAGTTGGGGTTTTGATGTGTTTGATGTGTTACTATTGATGAAGATGGATGGAAATTTAGAATTGTTGGTGTACAATTTGTTCACTAATTTATGCATAGATTCATAGAATTATACATATATTCATGTAATTGTGCATATATTTATGTATCATGTTCATGTATTTATGAATACGTTCATGCATAAAACGGCAAAAATCGTCGTCGTGAATAAAAGATGAATTTTTCCTCTTTCTCTCCTATTGCCCTCTCCCCAATTTCTTCCAGTTTGATTTTTTGTGTGATTTTAGGTTTTGATTTTGGAAAACAACTAGCTAGTGATGTGAAGGGTGGAGTGGTGGAGTGTGAAAAACTTGCAGGGGCGTGTAAGAATTATTAAGAGTAACATGTCTACATGAACAGTAACTTGCAGCAGCAAATTTTTTAATTCTGACTTAAAAAGTAAGGGTATAAAGGCATTTAACTATCCAATTTGGACCTCTTGGTATTAGTTTAAATATATTGAATCTCTAAGTTATGTTAAATATTAAAATGGATAAATTGTGTGAAATCTCCCAGTGGTTTGAAAAATCGGTGTCAAACTTCTCTGTGATTTGAAAATTACGTGAAACCCCCTCGTGGTTTTAAAAATGTGGTGTGAAACCCCCATTTTTATACACTTAATGATATATTAATAATAATTAGATACAAAGAGGAAAAAAAATCGTCTCGTCACTTTACAATATTTTATAGATAATAATTAAATAATTATATAAAAATTTAAAATTATAAAAATATAAAGACTTGGAGTCAAATCTCACTTAATATAATTTAATAAAGGGTAATTTTTTTTTTTAAATAAAAAAAATTAAGAAAACACACCAAAATTCTCATGAAGGGCGAGTGTAGTACACTCTCCATCATCCCAATAAAAAATGGGGGTTTCACACCACATTTTTAAAACCACGAGGGGGTTTTACACCATATTTTTAAAATCACGAGGGAGTCTCACGCAATTTTCAAACCACATAAAAGTTTGCACTAATTTTTCAAATCACAAGGGGTTTACACAATTTAAGCATACTAAAATGGACATACGAGTTATTCACTCAAGGAGGTGAGATAATGAGAGGAGAGGAGATGACGGCTGAATACTGAGAGAGAGAAATGAGAGAGGGCAAGGCATTATGCGTATTTTTATTTTATTTTGGACCTATAAGGTATTTGAAAGAGTGTTAAATTTATTAGTTATTTGATATTGGACAGGCATGTCACTATTCACATCATTATTGTTTTATCCTATTAATTTTAAAAATTTCAGTAAATTCTCTTTCATTGTAAATGCTAAAAACTCCATAATTCTCAAATTCAATTGCTGAGTATTATCAGCAATCTAGCCACAATACACATAACTTAATACAAACTCATCATACCCACACAAATTTTAACCATGCGAATTGATAAAAGTTAACTACATTCACATATATACCAATATAAAATGGTTACCAATCAATCATTCAATTTAATAAAAGCCCTATTATTAGCTTCATAAAAAGCAATATACTACACAAAGCACAATTAGAAAATAAACTCAAGCTAGAAGGAAATACATGTTTACTGTACTCTTTATTTCATTTCCACATGTACCTATAATACTAAATTATATTTATCTTGTGCAAAGATTACCAATTACTATACATAATAGCTTATATTAGTTTACTTCATGAATTTATTTAAGGAATTAATCATTAGTTATTCTTCCCAATCAATAAAATCATAAATTAGGCATTCACCCTAATTGATCCACAGATTGTTAATCCCTCTTTTCTTGCAATTTTTTTTTTTTTTTTACCGACAGTGGCCATACTATACTAGATTAATTAATATTAGTATTTTGTTTAATTTCAAACAAATCAAAGTGAAAAGTAGATAAATTAAATATTAATCACCTGCGATTTTCTTTGACGAGTCGAGCTCCAGGGAAACCAACTTCTATTATGTGTATTCATAATTCTTTTCTCCACAAAAAAATCATAATATGAGAGAAAATAAGATTTTCTGAGAGTTAGTAACTATGGTTAATGTAAGTTAATTAAGAAAAAAAAACATCTCTCATACTACACGTGTCAAAATCTAATAGGTGTTACAGCAGATATTACACTATTGTGTTACAAGAAGTTTCGTTCGGATTCGACCCGCTCACAATTCGTGAATTTTCAGTTCCTTCCTGTTTTAATTAATATTTTATGGTGAATTTTTTTACAGAAAAGTCTGAATTTCAATTAATTATATTATTAATGCTATTAATTAATTACTAAAATATAAAAAATTACATTGAGTCATACATTCTTAATTAATATGGAGTTGATTTAAATAATATTTCTCTAAGGTATATGTTAATATATTTACATGTTTGGACTGCATATTTAAAAAAAAATACATATATTTATTTTTAACTAATAATAATTGGCACAATAATTTATTTCATGAGCCCTTAGAGCAAATTAATATACTAAATTACTAATTGACACCCTTACAAAATACTAATATACATTATGTACAATTATTAATATCTTTATTATGTTTTTGCATATATTCATATTTTTTATAATTAATTAATTTTTCTAAAGAATACGCGTAAAATGCATACAATAGACTAGTTATTTATAATTTTAATTTATGATCATGATAAATCGTCCAGAAAAAAAAAAATCAAGCTGGTTTAATTGATATTAATATAGTAGATTCTCATATTAATCACAAAATAAAAAATGAAAATAAATCTGATTTTTCTAAACATCATTGCAGCGAGATTTTGACATGAATTGCCAAATCAAACCGTACATAGTAACCATATATCTATACAATTCATTACACCAAAAAAAAAAAGTTCTATATAAACAAGATTTATTCAGTGGTTAACCATCAAACTTTTTAGTTCATACAAAATGAGCTCTGGTTTTCTTTCTCATTTGATAGTCACTCTCATTGGATTGTATGTTATTTTAGATTCTAGTCACGGTTTTACCACCAATCCACCTTCTCCGGTAATTTTTTCTTACGATGCAAAGGTAGAAGTTTCTTTTCCGGACCTTCCACCTTCTCCCGGAGCTAAGGTAAAAGTTCATTTTCCCGACCTTCCACCTTCCCCAGGAGTCAAGGTAGAAGTTCCTTTTTCGGACCTTCCACCTTCCCCAGGAGCTAAGGTAGAAGTTCCTTTTCCGGACCTTCCACCTTCTCCCGGAGCTAAAGTAGAAGTTACTTTTCCCGACCTTCCACCTTCCCCAGGAGCTAAGGTAGAAGTTCCTTTTCCGGACCTTCCACCTTCTCTTGGAGCTAAATGATGCAGTTCCGTTTCCCGACATTCCACTTCCTCCAGAAGCTTGATTATGTCTCATTCTTCGTGTGGAAAATAATTGAATTGAGTATTTTTGGGCATCTAAACTACACGAATTAATTAAAAGAATTATATTATATGTTGTGAATAAATGTGCTTGGCTCTTTACTTTGATGCATTTAGTATTTAATATATTAATTTTCAATTGCTACAATCCACAATTAAAAAGTATCAAAATTCATTAAAATGAACTTGAAAAATACACAATATACATCTGAAAATGATATTTGAAATTATATTGACATAAATATAGAGGTAATTTTCAAGTCACATGTTGATAAATCTATTTACTTTCTCGCTATATTAGGTTATACATTGTCTATTTTTTTTTCAATCTGAGACAATAAGTTGTACATACACTAATTAATTAAAGATTTCTCCGTTTTTCTAATGTTAAAATATATATTTATATAAATTACTATTTTAAAAAAAGGTTATGCCTAATTCAAAAGAAAAAAAAATCACACTTTATTTGAATTTCTTTCAAATTTATGCTCAAATTATGTAGCTAAAACACATAAATTATCACACGCGTAATATGTTTTAGTATAGTTTATGCTCACGCGTATGTATAATTACTCAGTTGGGAACTTGTCGCTTCCCCAATACTATGCGGTATTGGACTATTTTCGGGCCCAAAGTTTCATAGATCTTTTATAGCCCAATTTTGTGTAATGCTACGAATCATGTATAACCTCATACAAATATGTGGTAACCAATGACACCTCAATATCATTTCAAAAGTAGGGAGTATATTGTAAAATTTTAGAAACATAACACAAAGTAGTATTTACGGAATTCATCATCAATAAGCATATACTCTCTCCCTCCTAATTTAGATTGATCATTTACTGATACTCATAAGTTTTAAAAAAATATTGTTTATTAGTATTAAATTGTGTAAAGTGAGTTTGGTGGAGGGTAGGTATGTCAATTCAACTTAAAAAAATTGTTTATTAGTATTAAATGATGTAAAGTGAATTTAATATGTGTAGTATAGTGGCATGTGGTGTAAATAAATGTTAATTATAGGGGGGTGTTATTTTGTAAAGTTGCTTTATTTCTTAATAAGAAAATGACCAATCTAAATTAGGACGTTCATTTAAGGAATATGATCAATCTAAATTAGAACAAGGAAGTACTATAATAGACAGTAAAATATGTTATATGCATAATCTCTTATTTTATGTTTGTTGTCTTTCCCTTAAGGGGATTGATGACAAACATAAAATCTGAAATATTTGCATGGGTTCATAAATTCACGCATATGTGCAAACATATCTTAATTTTATGTTTGTCACCAATCCTATCAAGGGAAAGACAACAAACATAAAATAGGAGATTATGCATATATTTGTGAATTTATGAACATATGAAAACATCTCTTATTTTATGTTTGTCATCAATCCCCTTAAGAGGAAAGACAACAAAAACAACAAGACACGAACACGATAAGCCTAAACACTAATTTGCAACTCTTGTACAATTTTTGTGTCGTATCAAAAATATTTACCCCTATAAAATGACTAAAAACTAAAAATTTAATTTTGTATTGATTTTGCCAAATATTGAATTTCAAATTTATGTATTATTATATAAATCTCTATGCATATGGAGTACGTATCTCTCTCTCTCACACACACATATATATAAGAGTAGAGGTAGGTCCTCAACTGATTAGCAACCCTGCACGATAACTAATTATCTCAACCCCAAAAAAGTAAGTAAGAGCGTCAAAGTCCTTGACAACGATTTTTCCTTTAAGATGGGATGTTAATGGCGCAAGGAAGAGTTGGAGCGTGTTAAAACATGTCATCGACATATACAAGTACAAACATGTTATAGTGAGAATGAAAACATATAAAGAGAGAAATATCATCTAATGCTTGAGTGATACCAAATGCAAGCAAGACATCACTCGACGCTTGATACCAAGCCCGAAGACCCCGACGAATCCCATAAAGAGATGTGTGCATGCGACACACATGATTGGGATTAAACTTATCCCCAAAATTAGGAGGTTGCACCATGTAAACTGGATTAGAAAAAGTGCAGCGCAGGAAGACATTACTAATATCAAGTCCCATGCTTGACAACTGGACTAAGGGGAGTGTATTGGTTGTGGAGTCTATAGGATTTTTTTAGACTTTCAAAGTTTGAGGGTATTCAATCCGGATTTTTAAAAGTCTTTAAAAATCCTGAGGTATTCAATACGGATTTTAAAAAGTCTTAAAAAATCTTTAGTTATTCAACAGTTTATGGATTTTAATACTCTATGGATTTTATTTTATTCTATTTCAAAAATATAAACAAATTTCACTCTCCAAAATCTCTTCTAACAACCAGAGATTTCTACGTATTCTCTCAAATAACGCTGAAGACGAAAGGTCAGAAGAAAAAAATCTTCGTACTACTTTTCATTTAAACAAGTAATACTGTTCTATTTAAAAATTTATACTTTTCATCTAAACAAGTTATACTTTTCTTTTAAACAGGTAATAATCTTCTATTTAAACAAGTAATATTTTTCATTTAAATAAGTAATACTTTTCATTTAAACAAGTAATGATTTTCTATTTAAACAAGTTATACTTTTCATCTAAACAAGTTATATTTTTCTTTTAAACAAGTAATACTTTTCTTTTAAATAAGTAATACTTTTCTTTTAAACAAGTAATACTTTCTACTTAAACAAGTAATATTTTTCTATTTAATCAAGTAATATTTTTCTATTTAAACAAGTTATATTTTTCATCTAAACAAGTTATACTTTTCTATTTAAACAAATATTTTTCTATTTAAACAAGAAATACTTTTCATTTAAACAAGTAAATACTTTTCTATTTAAACAAGTTATAGATTTCATCTAAACAAGTTATACTTTTCTTTTAAACAAGTAATACTTTTCTTTTAAACAAATAATACTTTTCTATTTAAACAAGTAATAATTTTCTATTTAAACAAGTAATATTTTTCTGTTTAAACAAGTAATGCTTTTCATTTACACAAGCAATTCTTTTCTATTTAAACAAATTATAATTTTCATCTAAACAAGTTATACTTTTCTTTTAAACAAGTATCTTTTCTTTTAATCAAGTAATACTTTTCTATTTATACAAGTAATACTTTTTTATTTAATTTAAACAAGTAATATTTTTCTATTTAAACAAGTACGGAAGCTAACTACAACAAAGAACGAAATTGCTTTATCAAAGTCAACTACAACAAAGAACAAAAGCTAATGCATGGAGAATGAGTATTGCTAATTCTACGTGGGAAATGAGCTCGAGGTATAACGGTGATGGAAATGAAGATGAGAATAATAATGTATTTTTTTTTGGAACTAATATATTTTGGTATTTTTTTTCTTAACAATTTGGATAAAAAAAATTATATACAAGTGTGTTCCATATACATTTGTATCAATAATTCCAGCGCCGAAGTCTATACAAATCCATGTAAATCAATAAAAAAAAATATTCCACAATCCTGTCAAATCTATGAAAATCCATGTAAATTAATACAAAAAGTCAGTCAAAACTCTGCATGGAGTCTATGGATTTTTTAAATCCACAAACTTTTTAAAGTCCAAAAAAATCTAATAGAATCCAAATTGAATACACCGTCACGCTAAGTGTGTGGCGATAGGCTAAACTTGGATGTTGATGAAAGCCTTTAGTCGTTCCTTGGGTCATCCAGGTGACGTTTAATGATATTGGCCCGTGATGGTGGAGGCACTAGCTCCAAATACCATGCTTAGTTAATGTCATAAATTCCTCAGCTATAGTGTTATGTTACCAAGGGTCTTCAAGTGCACAAAAGACACTACTAGAGTGCTTTCAGTAATGAACTGACGATCGTTGCTTGATATATTTTTGGATTAAATATATTGTTTTAGCTTCGACTTGTCATTCTTTGATGGAGTACCCCGTTGTTTATTATTTATTTTTTAATAAAATCCTTGATTTCTGAAAATTTAAAGTCCTAAATCTGAAGCAGTACCACTTATTCTGGGTTTTAGTATTTTATCGTTGTTTTTTAATTTTTTTTTACTATCGGGATGTGAACCTTTACTTTTCTATGTGAAATTCTGAATGCAATTTATATTTTCATGAACATACCTTTAAAATTATTATCTCGAATGAATATCAATAAATTACGTTCATGATGAAAAATATCTCATCTTATAAAAAATGTTTATCAAATTTCATGAAAGATACCAATTTTTTTTAAAACAAAAATATAAATAAATAAAATTTTATAGTTCAACATACATTAGATGGATGAAAAAAAATAATATTTCAATTAATTTAAAAAAATTAGAAAATAAAAAAAACAAAATTAAATTTCATGGGACTGAATATGTAAAAACATAATAAATATGATTTACAAAATATTAAAGCTCAAAATATTTGACTTAATTAATGAAATGAGGATGTTTAAAATATAATTAAATACGAGAATACAATTAAAGAAATTAATTAAATGCTGGTGGACTACCTTACTTAATTGACGTGCTTAATTTACTTGTTTAAACTTCATATTAATAAAATAAAATAATTAAATAATAATTAGTATTTAATTTCATGAATCGTTTGAGAAAATTAATGTACCAATAGACACCCTTTGAAAATATATACATTATGAACATATATTATTAATTCATCTTTAATGTGGTTTTACGCATGTTATACTTTTAATTATTAAATTTATTATTTATTTTAAATATTTTTTAAAGATAAAAAGCGTGCACTAAAAAAGTTACTTATAATTTCAAGATTTGAAGCATATATATGGCCATGGTAAATCGTCCAGGAAAAGAAGAAACTAAAGAAATCAAGCTAGGTACACAGTATTCAATTCGTTAATATTAATGTGGTGAGATTCTCACATTAATCACAAAACTAAAAATGGAAACAAATATGATTTTCCTAGAATATTATTCTAGTGATATTGTCAATTGAATAAAAAAAATCAAATTGCATTCATAAACAAAACAAAAAACAAAAAATCTATATAAACAAGACTCGTTCAATGACTAATCATCAAGTTTTTTGTCCATACAAAATGAGTCGTGGTTTTCTTTCTCATTTGATAGTCACTCTCGTTGCATTGTATGCTATTCAAGATTCTAGTCATGGTTTTACCACCCTTCCACCTTCTCCAGTAGTTTTTTCTTACGATGCAAAGGAAACCACCTTCTCACCTTCTCCAATTTTTTTCTTACGGTGCAAAGGTAACCACCCTTCCACCTTCTCCAGTAGTTTTTTCTTACGATGTAAAGGAAACTACTCTTCCACCTTCTCCAGTAGTTTTTTCTTCCGGTGTAAAGGTGACCACCCTTCCACCTTCTCCAGTAATTTTTTCTTACGGTGTAAAGGAAACTACCCTTCCACCTTCTCCAGTAGCTTTTTCTTCCGGTGCAAAGGTGACCACCCTTCCACCTTCTCCAGTAGCCTTTTCTTACGGTGCAAAGGTAACCACCCTTCCACCTTCTCCAGTAGTTTTTTCATACGGTGCAAAGGAGACCACCCTCCCACCTTCTCCAGTAGCCTTTTTTTACGGTGCAAAGGTAACCACCCTTCCACCTTCTCCAGTAGCTAAGGTAGAAGTTCCATTTCCCGATATTTCATCTCCGTCAAAAGCTTCTTCTTACGATGCTAAGGTAGAAGTTCCTTTTCCCGACCTTCCACCTTCTCCAGGAGCTAAGGTAGAAGTACCTTTTCCTGGCATTCCATCTCCTCAAGAAGCTTGATTATGTATATTCTTCGTGTGTAAAAATAATTGAATTGGATGTTTTTGGACATCTAAACTACACAAAATAATTAAAAGAACTATATTATTTGTTGTGAACAAATCTGCTTGGCTCTTTACTTTGATGCATTTAGTATATAATATTAATTTTCAATTGTTACAAATACTCAATTAAATAATATCAAAATCCATTAAACATTAACTTGAAAAGTACAAGATGTCTGAAAAGGACATTTAAAATTATACTGACATAAATATAGAGGTATTTTTCAAGTCAAATGTTGATAAATCTATTTATTTTATCGTTATGTTAATTTATACATTGTCTATTTTTTTCCTCGATCGAGACAATAGGTTATAAATACACTAATTGGTAAAGATTTCTCCACTTTTCTAATGTTAAATTGTACATTTATATAATTTACTAAAAAAAAGGCTATACCTAATTCAAAAGGAAAAATCAAACTTTATTTAAATTTGTTTCAAAATTATACCATCTAGTCCAATTATATAGCTAAAATATAAACTATCATATACATCAATTGTTTTGGATATATTTTGCACCCATACATAAATATAATTACTTTAATGATAAAATTTCGTATGAGACGATTTTATATCTAAGGTGCAACACATAAATTAATATTATTTCCTTCTAAAATGTTAAAACGTCAACACCAAAATTATGCTACATCTCATCGTTAGATCGTTTCATGCAATGTGTCTCTTATCTTACTTAACTGGGATAAAATTATCGCTCCATGTGACTTGTGAGACGAAGCTCCGCTCCACCCAAAGTTTCATAGTATCGGTCCTTGATTCTTTATAACCCAAATTTGTATACTGCTAGAAATAATATATAATTTCTTTAACAAACTTGTCGTAATCAATAACACCTCAAAATAGTATACTTTAAAATTTTAGAAACAGAACAAAAAGTAGTATTTGCAGATTTCATCACCAATAAGCTTGTATTAAAATAGACAATAAAATTTAGCACAAATCACACCAATCCTTATTAAAGTGTTAAAGTGTCAATGTCCAATTTATACTCTGTCTCAGTTCTCATCGTGAAACGTTTCATGCAAGTGTTTCTTTCTTTTTTTTTCATTTAGATTGCATTTGGATATGGAGATTTAATTTGAGGATAAATTTTAAAAGAATGTATGTATAAATTTATGGATTTTAAATTCATAAATTTAAAATTATTTATTTGGATCCACAGAGGAATTATGGAATAATTTATCAAATACATAGATTTAAAATTTATTGTTTGGCAAAATCAATACAAAATTATAATTTTTTGTTTTTCCGTCATCGTTTATAAGGATGGCAATTTTCAATACAAAGTAATCACCGATACGGAAAGGATACAAAAATTGCAGATTAGTGTTTAGACTTGCAGTGTTTGTGTCGCTATGATGTTGACATGATAAGGAAACAAGGATTTCGTATTGTGTCGTGTTCGTGTCAACTCGTTGAACTTAGAAAAATATTTTAATTGTATATATGACTTGCTATTTTGTATTTTTGTTGGAGGTTTTTTACTTTCTTATCGTGTATTATTGTATCATATGTGTCAAGTCGTCTCGTGTCAAATATTACAATAATAAAATTGCAATATCTCTTTCATTTCCCTCTAACATATCATTATGTCTCTTCTTCAGGATATGGGATGAATATCGTCTGTTATATTTTTTTCCTAAAATTCGAATATGAGCATTGTTAGATGGAGTGCATAAGGGATCATTTGTAACAAGTAGGGATGGCAACGGGGCGGGTTTGGGGCGGGTTTAGCCAAACCCGAATCTGGCCCCCCCGCCAATTTTTTTGCCAACCCAGAATCCACCCCCCCGTCCCCAAGTTTTGAACCAGTGGTTTAACCCGCCCCGCCCCGCGTCCAATTTCATTTTTTTCTACATTTTTTAATTCATACTCTCAACTTCATACATATCATTCCTAAAAAATAACACATTAATTAGAATCATTCAAATTATAACAAATAAAATACCTAATTTCATAATCAATCTCACATCATAGAGCACAAAATTCAAAAGTTTTAATCAATCTCACATCAAAGAAGATTATTTAATGGGACATTCACTGAATTAACTCTAGTTCCTTCTTCAGACTCCATCTATTTTAAAAAAGATAGATATGTTAGTATTTTAGAAAAATAAATAAAGATGAAAATAAATAAATAAGCAAAAAAATAATTTATCTCTACCTCCAATTCATACAATTATTTTGCAGTCCTCCAATTCATACAATTAATACTTGAATTTGTATTATTTGGGTGAATTAATTGAAATTGTTTTGAATTATGTACATTAGATATCTACTCATTCTAATTTCTTCTCAATCTAAGCTAAAGCATTTATTCGATAAAAGAAACTGATAAATCAAAGAAAGAAACAGTTCAAACAATTCACCGTGAAAGAAATAAACCCTATATAAAATACATTTAATTTAATAAAAAAATATAGAATTAATATATATTTATATATGCGGGGCGGGTCCGGTGCGGGTTTACCTAAAACCGTAACCCGCCCCGCCCCGGCGAAAAACCCGTTTGACCTGGTTTAACCCGCCTCGAAACTCGTTTGACCGGGTTTTAACCCGCCCCATTGCCATCCCTAGTAACAAGCCATGATAAATTGGGCCTTTCAAGTAGTGTAGAAGTCTCTTCACCACTAGCTAATTACTATGCATCGATGCTGCCATAGATTGAGTCAGTTGATTCACAGTAAATGAGATATCAGGATGGGTAATGATGAGGTATTGAAGATCTACAGTCGAACTTTGATACTCAGAACTCAGAAGGATCCACCCAAGTAGGGATTAAAAGTGATGAGGATGTCGATATTGGAGTGCTAACAAGTTTTGCCCCATCCATGTCGGCGAAGTAGGTCAACCATGTACTTGTGTTGAGAGAGTAACAATTCTTCACGCAACGGATCATCTCAACCCAAGAAAGTAAGTAAGAGCGCTGAAGTCGACATCAATTTTCCATTTGAGGTGAGATGTTAATCAGATAATTAAGGAAAAGTTGGAAAATAACAAAATCAACATATATGAGTACGAGCATACAATCGTGAAAATTATGATATATAAAGAGAGAAAGTGTTAATTAATGATTCAGTAAAACCAAATGCAAGTAAGACAACACTCAACACCTGATACCAAGCCCGAGGGTCGAGGGGTATGACGAAGCCTATAAAGAAATTTGTGCTGGCGACACAACCTATTGGAGTTAAACTTATCCACGAAATCGGGCACCATGTAAACTGGATCAAAAGAAGTGTCATACATGAAAACATTATTAATATCGAGTTGTCGAAGTTCCCATCAACTATGAAGAGCCAGGGTGAGGACCGCACGAATAAACAATAGTCATCTATTATGAAGAGTCAAGGTGAGGGCAATAATGAGACAAGCTAGTATTTGCATTGAATCCTCCTATTAAGTAGTCATGCATTATGATAGGAACTCCCAATTCTCTAGCAAATACAGCCCTTTTGATCATTTCTTTGCATGTACCCGCATTAGCATTCAAATAATGTCATTTGATTTCACCTCCGTACGAATAGAGAATAGTCACATGCATAACAAACGAACTTAATGTCTCGGTAACAATTTTCAAAATCATTTTCAATAAAAATTATGAAAAAAAAAGTAATAATGATAATTATTTTTAGAGTTTGAAAACACAAGAGAGTGTGAACAATCTGCAATTCTACACCAAAACTAGATTAAGTATTTCCTATTTGGTATAAGAGAATTGTCAAATTTTGTGATTCCAAAATTTAAAAATAAAAGTTTTTCTTTAGAATCTTATTTTTTCACTAAAGTTCTTTTGCTGGACAATTTTATTATTTTTTTATTTGTTAATTTAATTTTATCTGTGAGGAGTGTACTGTAGATTGAGTTTTCTAATAATTTATTTCACCAGCTTTTAAAGAAGGAAAAGTTTATTTCACCAAATATAACGTTCTCCTTTTCTCTTCAAAGTATCCGGTTGGTCAAATTCACAAACACCTGGCGTGCAACTTTCGCAAGCCAACGAAAATGGAGGAAACTCCCATCATTGATCTCATCAGTTCGTTCCAGTCTCAGATACAGTTTCTTCAGAGAAGAAATCATGTACCTCCACGAAGCTTTCAATCTTTTCTAGTCAATTCGTTTAACTAATATTTCTGCTTTTGTGATTTCTGCAACGCAGGAATTAGAAACTGAGAATGCTAAGCTCTCCGCGCAGCTCTCAGGATGCGTCTGCCAGAAGGTAGCTGAATAACATCGATTTACTTTTTAAGCGATAACATTCCATCACATTTTTCAGTAATCACTCAATTTATGTTAGATTCAGTATTTAAGTATTTATTTGATGTTTGAGTTAGCGGTAGCTTTTCGTTATATTAGAAATTAGCAACTCTCCAATCGTTAACTTTCTGACGAAACCTATGATATCACAACCGATTCCCGATTTATTTCTTAGTAAAATTTGAAGTAATAGTTAATATATGGACTTGTTACGTTGCCTGTTTAAATGACTATGACTTATCAAAGAATTGTCCAGGGTATTTAGTTTTCAAGTTTGGGGGATTATATCTGGGCATTGGTCTTTTATGTGCTTCAATGCTTAGTTTTCTGTTGCAGATTGTAGAGAGTGATAAAATTTGTGAATTAGATTATAGTCAGCTGAATGAGGAAATGGAGATGCAGACATTAGATGAGAATCATGTGAAGAACAGGTCAAAGGAGAAAGTGCAAGGTGCTTCTCATATTTAATTACTCAAAAATAGCTTGATTGCAACCTTCTTGTAGTTGATTTGATACAATTTTTGATACTCTTTACATTATTCTGTCAGATTTACGTAGCTATAATATGGCCTTGCATCATTTACCAAAGCGACACGTTGCTTTAAAAGTTATGTATTTTGGCCAAAGGTACACATCAAGTGAAATGCTCAACTGCAGAGAGTGATAATTTTTTAAAGGTTTCCTTATTGTTTAGTTCTTGAAGGGTTTAATATCATCATTTAATAAGTAATCCGATGTTATTCTAAAGAAAAATCCCGTGGTTCCAAAGATAAAATAAACATTGGACAAACCCTAATGTCTTCTATTTTTAGACTTTATCAGCTTAATTTGGGAATTGAGCTCCTTTTCTATCACTTTGTAATGTTAGTACTTCCATTTTGGCCACATTTTCACGTCAACATGCTTTTTAAGTTGGGGTTTTGTTTTTTTTGTCATCAAATAAATACTCAATATTAAAGGGTCATACATTCATTCATAAAACAATCTTCTGGTGCATGTATTATCTATGTCTGTCTTAGATGGATTGATCTTTTCTTTTTAAATCTACATATGGTGATAAATTTCACTGCCTGCCCCAATTATTTGGGATTAAAGGTTCGGTTTGTTTGTTTTATGACTCAATATTAAAGGGTCTTACATTCATGCATAAAGCAATATTTTGGTGCATGTATTAGCTAGGACTGTCTTAGGTGGATTAATCTCTGTATGATGATAACTTCACTGCCTACCCCAATTATTTGGGATTAAAGGCTCGGTTTGTTTGTTTTATGGTGATAATTTCATTATGCACTACAGATTTTATGGTTTTGCTTCAGAAGCGCAGATGGACCCAACCATAGAGGTGATTTTTGCTATTTTTGCTTCTATAACTGTCTTAGACGCTTGTACATTCCATTTATCTCTGGTCTATAGTTAAAAAAACAGGGTTTGCTTATTCGTCCTGGAAAAACATGATATGATATAGCTTTGTACATTGCTAAATAGTTAATGCTTAATTGCAAATTAATCCCATCCCTTTTGCAAATCGCAATCTAATCTAAACTTTTGGATAATAAACAAAACCTTAGTCAAAACTCTTTTTGCAATTCGGACCAACAGTCAGATTCTTTCCTGCCTGAAAATAACGATTAATTGTTTGTTGCAATCCGAACAAATCTAAACATGTTAATACAATTAATTGTTCGTTGCAGGTAGGTGACAAATCATTTTCGAGCAGGAGCGAACCTGGCCATTGGTTAGAATTGCAAAAATAAAAAAATATTAAATTAAGGTTTTGTTTACCAAGATTCAAAAGTTCAGATTAAATTGCAATTTGCGAAAAGATTGTGATTTTATCGCAACTAAGCCATTTAATTAACTGTTTTTCCTGTTACTTACTTGATTAAGAGTGCCTACTACTAACCAAGCTGACAAGCTCCCTGTTGTTAGTATCTCTAAATTAACTGCTTTTCCTGTTAGATTTTCAATTAAGTTTGTTTTTTTTTTTTGGGTGAAATACCTAATTGGTGTAATGGTATTACTTTTGCCTATATAATAGATCAACTGTACGTGCTGAAATGCTAAAACAATTCATGTTGTAAAATCACATTCTTTGCCATCACAGTGTATACCCAATGGATATGCAAGTTGGAATATTCAATCCAAAGTCATATTTCACTCCCACTGTGACACTTTTTCGTGGATGCATACTACTTGTGTGCTCTATTAATAACATAAACAATCTGATTAAGTTTTTACTGAAATTCCTGTGAAAATGTTATTGCGGACAAGAAATGAATTAGGCTTGCTTACAAATTTGTGCAGTCAGAAATTTTTAAAGCCCTCCAGCAGACAAGGTTAATATCTGGTGATAGGAAGGAATCGCAATATTCAAGATGTGGCAGAACAGACAAGGGAGTTTCTTCTGTTGGCCAAGTAAGTGTGTATTGCAGCTATTTTACTGTCCAATTTCCAAAATCGAGGTTTAACATTGCTGTTTATTCCCTTAATTATCTGTGTACAATGTCTATTTAGACTGTCCCAGTTCCATAAGAAAGACTTGGATAGAGTGTGACCGAAATTTTGCTTACTGTAACCGACTTACCAGAACATTTTCCCTATTTGGTGTGATAAAAAGCAGTAACCAGAAATTGCAAAATCTCAACTCTGAATGGCAGAATATATGGTTTGGGGGTTGAGATAGTGCTATGAGCCCAGCTAAAATCCCTCTCCCCCAGAAAAAGAAAAGAAAGAAAGAAATCTAAAAACAACGTGATGCCTTTTATTTGCAACAACATTTTACACCTAATGCTTTTTCATTTTAATTCTGTTCATCACCTTGTGCTTTGTTAGAAGTTGGTGGACAACTAAACTGATTTCTGTAGGTAATATCTCTATTTCTACGATCAAATGTTAAGGGAACAGCAGGGAGCAATGGATATTCTGGAGAAACCCTCTCTGATGAATCATGTGGTATGTCTAGCAATTGTATATCTTATATTCCTTAAACCTGAAATTTTGGATATTATGAAGATACATTTCGTAATATGCTTCACTGAGATTATAAGCTCCATGAGGATGGAGCAATAAGAACGTGATTTGACGAATACCAAACTTAGGCTACTGAATTTATTTCGTGCATTTAGCATCTTTTACTATATAAACATCAAATTTCTTATTTAGATCCAGGTACTATTTCTTTTGCATGTAAACTAGATTATTCAATTCAGATGGCTCTGTTTTAAAATGTATGGAATGACACAATGGTGTAAGTAGTCTGGTGCAACAATATCCTTTCTTCTTGTACAATTCTACTCCTATTTGCCTGCTTAATGAAATATTCTTCTTGGCAGGTGGAGAATTAGATTATGTAAAGATATTAAACCGAGTTCTTCCAAAAGATATTCGAATATTTGGATGGTCACCTGCTCCATCTGATTTCAGTTCAAGGTATTCAGTACCTCTTGAACTTCTTCCCTTCTCTTTGCTGATGGGATCATTATGGTATTTATTTGTTAAGAGAATAGATGTTTCAGTTTTCAATAACAGCAATACATCACCTTAATGTTACATTAGTAAGAAAAACATAGCGTAATAAAGATGCTGATAAATTATGGGCTGTGAAAAGGTTAGGGGGTGTGTCTATGGTGCACATAAACAATCCAGAACTTCATACAGTACACGGTATCATATTTCAACCATAAGAATTTCCACGCCTTCTTTGTTTCTGCTTTTGTTAAAGATTGGAGTCGCTCTTTGTAGTTTCTTTGCAATCAAACATTGAGGGATTACTCACCCCTCCATCTTTTTCTTCTTTAACAAAATTTTAGTTTATTACTGCCTTTCTATTTAATGAAAAGCCATTTTGTGTTTGCAAATGTTTTACATATAATTCACCCAATATGTACTGATATGACATATTTGCAAGACTCTTTACCTAATAAATATTAATTGATAACTTTTCTCCTAGAGGTTTGCTTTTCTATAGCTGATGGCTCAGCCCTTCTATGAATGTATTCAATGATTGTAGGTTCAGTTGCTTGAGCAGGGAATACAAATACTTTTTTTGGAGAGGAAAATTGAACATCATGGTATGATCTCCTTGCATATCATTCAACTTACATGAGCTTTTTACATGCTCACAACTTAACTACATGAAGAGGTCCAAAGAGTGAAAAGTTGTTGAATTCAACAGGTAATGGAGACCGCAGGAAAGAAATTTATTGGGGAACATGATTTCAGAAATTTCTGTAAGATGGATGCAGCTAATGTTCACAACTTTAAGCGGCACATCAAATCATTTGAGATTGCCAGATGCAATGAAAGGTTTGAAGTAACATCCTTAAATTTTAATATATGTATAAATTTTCAGGTGCTCAGTTATGTAATTTATCAAATTTAACAGTTAAAAATGGCAAAGCTAACATAATTGTCTTGGTATATTCTCACAGATTTTTGGTGAATTTTAACAAGAACTTACATTGTCATATTGAACAATGTCATTCCGCAATGTATCTTTGCATGATTGAAATAGGTCTGCTGAATCAGTACACAGCCAGTAATATATTCACAAAGTGTTGTGAAAGGAATAAATTAGGAGAAAATTCATTGGCCAAGTTCTTGAATTTTGCTAGATGTATTCATAGTTTCTGATAGAATAATCATGGGTTAAATAGAAATTTCTGGAGTTTAATGAAACAATAGAATTTGATATGTTTTGGATTGCCAATTAATGGTGCATACATTTTTAAAAGCGAAGAATACTATTAGAGTGATGATCACATGGCGAACTTAGGCATGATTTTCCAACAAATTATCATTAATTATATTAAAATTTTAAATGTACAAGAAATTTCCTGCATGATCCGCCCAAGTCCCATCTAAGTGCAAAACTCATGGAAAATTGAGATGATTCTCCAGACAAGATATTACTGACATTCTCCGAATAACTTAAGAATCAGCTTTTATTTTTTTGTGTTCAGTAAGGTAACACTAACTCCTGATGCTCCATACAAAGTTGTTGCATGATTTAAAGAGAATCAATTCCAATACTTCGGTTAGTTTTCACTGTAAATATATCTGTTGACCTGACCGTATAGCAGTACACCTATATGATAACATTTGATTTCTTTTTAAAATCTTATCTGATGTAGAGTAATTTTAGTTTATTCTTTTCTTTTTTCTCTAAAGAGCGTATTAGCTATTGTTGTTTGATTGATGCAAAAGTTTTTATGATATGAATGCCTGAGATATAATTGACTATTTTGTTGCATCTGATTGTTTCTGTTTCTTCCTCATTTTCTACAGGTTTGATGATGACGAGCTTTGGGCGGTGAAGATCAAAGGTAGTGCTTTCCTGTGGCACCAGATCCGATGCATGGTTGCTGTACTGTTTTTGATTGGCCAAGGTCTTGAATCTCCTGATGTGCGTAACCATTTTTCTCCAATATTTGGTTTCAAGTCCTACTCAGTTGTTTTAAGTTGCTGAAGAATTTTGAAGCCAATTCCGCATGACAAGTTTCATTATTTGGTGTGCAACTAAATCCATGAAATTTGATTTTTCATTTATTTATTTGTTATGACTTATGATGGTACCGGAAAATGTCTGAATCATGCATGTGGCTTGTATAATTGGTGGAAAAATGTTGTTTCTGAAATTAATTCAAGTTTCCTTCCCTGATTTGAAATTTATGAAGAACTTAAATTTTAGTTTTTATTTTTACTGATGAATCTGAAAAACTATGATTAAGATTTTTCCTTAGTTTTTCAGATTTAAAGAGGAAATATGTGTTAAGATTTCAGGTGATAGATGAGTTACTGGATGTTGACAGAACACCTAGGAAACCGCAATACACAATGGCTCCTGAGATTCCACTTGTTCTTCGGTCTTGTGAATTTGATGGTCTCAGCTTTAAATGTTCATTAGGTACTTTACTACTAAATCACAGCGCTCTTCTTTCTCACTGCAGTTTCTTTATCATTCTGTTTCTTTCATTGATTCACTAGTTTTTAAGTTTTGCTTCATGTGCTCGCTTCATGCTAATGATTAGGGATATCTTTTCTCTTATTACTGTCGCATATTTCCTGGCAATCTGTCGCAAAATCTGACAGGATGCATACATCTTTGTGTTCATCGACATTGACTTTCTGTATTGGTGCAAACATCACATTAGTGTTAATATCTTGAGTCTGTCACTGTTGATACTTGGTCTTTGGTGTCATTCTGGTAGTAATTTTTCATTGTGATACAAATTGTCTTAGCCTCGTTTCTCTACTACTTTAATTTTGATCACTTCTCGTTTAGTGCTAATTATTTGATTCGCTGTGTTCTCTTCTGAAACAAAATTGTTGCTGTCATCTAAACTCCGTTAGGTCCTAACTTGTAAACAATCTATTGATGTGCTACACACACGTGTGACAAAGATTTTTTGGATTTTTGTCGTCTAAGTTCAAACTCTATACAATTATAGTGTTGCAACTAACAAATTTATAAAGAATGATTTTGTTTGTTCCGCAGTAATTTTACAAAAAAATTTGGCACCTTTTGTTTGAATACAGATGCTAGGCAAGCTCTTCGCACTCACCTGGAACAGGAATGCAGAAGTTATATACTTCAAGCAGCAATCTTTCACGAGGCTTTGCTATGTTCTTCTTGTGATTCTTATGGTACAAAAGCTTAAAGCTGACTTGCTTCTTATCTGCTGCTTCAGCTTTCTCTTATGGCACTTCTTATTTACAGAAAACAATCAGCTCAACACTAGAACGAAAAAGAAGGAAGCTACTCACATTCCCCTAGTGTCACGGCCAACTGAGCGTGAGTACAACATATTATTTTATATAATTTCCATCTCGGAAATTGATCGAATAGTTCATTACTCCCTCCCGTTCCAATTTAACTGTCGTTTTAGAGGGAAAAAAATTGTTCCAAAATATAAGTCGCTTTTGGTTTTCCAAGAGAACTTAAACATTTTATTCCAACTGATCATAAATGGTTCATTGATAATCTGTAAAAGGATATACTAGTCATTTTATACAGATGATTATAGGCATTAGAAGACTTTCTTACTGATACCCACAAACAACAATTAAATTGGAAAGAATGGAGTACTATTTTAACGCTCTTACTTAAAGAGAACTTACTCGTCTCCTTTTCACTTCACCCTCTTAAAAGTTACCAGTGCTATGCATGATTCCACTGGCAGACTAGATTAAACTGAAGTTTTGTATTATTTCTTGAAAGTATGTATGAGAACGATATTTTTTGATACCATTAATTTGGTTGAATATTGTCTACTGCCTTCATGCTGTTATGATGTATGAAATAATCCTCAATTTGATTAGCCAGATTTTCTTGAACCTTTCAGCCTCTTATGACGAACGGCGTGCTAAACTGAATCCTGGAGCTGGAACAAACAAGTAGAGGTTCGTGTTCTCGCCACTTAATTGATTCACATCTAACAATGCAGTTACAAAATTTTCTTCATCTTTGTTTCCTAGCTAGCTTTCTAGTGTTTATTCATCCATTATATACCCTTATCTGTTGTATAATAAGTAGGTTATAAAAATTACAATTTTCAATTGATTTTGATCTGTCTGTACAATTAGAATACTGCAGGTATTTTCAAATGACTTCAATTCATGTTATATTGTGAAACGATATACTCCCTCCGTCCCACATCAGTGATCTGGGATCCCAAACCAAGGAAAATGTACTTTTTGCATAAAGTAATGAAATATAGGTAAATAAGTGTGTTTTTTTGTGAGTAAAAGTTATGTAAAAGATGTCCATTTTAGGGTATGAAAATTGATATGGGACAAACCAAAAAGGAAAGTGTGAAAACTAATGTGGGACGGAGGGAGTATCATTGCTTTCAAATTTCAAACGTGTGTGCGAGATTGTATACAACGTCAAATGTGTTATTTTTTTCTCTACGAAATTCAACCCTTTTGATAAATTGAGATAATTAAATTGAAAAATGATTAAACCTTAGACATCATCTCTTAGGGAGCGAATTAAGTGTCCCAACACCCCTAAAAGAGCTGGTCATCAAATATGCAGCTATGCTATTTACTATCATATCAGTCTTATAACTTAAATTTCCAACTTTTTATTCTTTCGTTAATAAAAAGCTCCGATCAATTTAATAATTATTTTTATTTAGTCATTTAATTTGGATAAAAATTGAGATCTGTCCGACGCTAATATTCTTTAACTCAAAAAGTTAATCTCTTCAAAATAATGATAAAAAAAAATTAATATTAAAATTTGGGTGAGATTGTCTCATAAATTTAACTTAAAAAGTTTGGTCATAAATTTAACCTTGAGATGAATATAATGTTTTAGGATCAAATCAGATGTGTCAATATTTTTACGTGAAAATTAATCAAATTTAATAACGGTAATATATCATTTTTTTTACTTTAAAAATATTGCTACCACGTTGTAAGGTGGTTTGGCTACCTTTTAAAAAAGAAAAGACGGGATAAATCTCTGCTTTTTTGTAATATAAATTTTTGTATGAGATGACATAGTGTGTAACACATTAAAATTATAATGTATTTATTCGTTCACACATTTCTAATCATTTTGTTAACTAATTGATAAATCAACGTCACAAAAGGGTGTCTGTTTTTCCCTCTTGTCTAGAGAAATAAAATGTTAAAAGACCGTCCATTTAAATCGAAAAAATTAAAGTTTATGACTAAAAAAAATTCGGGTCCATTTATTATGAACCGATAAGATTCTGGACCGTTTAACCTGAAGCCCTAGGGCTAATTTGTCAGCCCATTTAATATTTATTTTTTATTAATCTTAAATATAATAATTTTAATAATTTGTTTTATTTTTGTACACATTTCAGATGAAATTAGTTAAAAGACAATATTTAAATCAAATAAAAATAATAAGTAATAACAATATAGAGTAATAAATAGTATCTCTTCGACATTGATTTTTTTTTTAAATAATTGATGTGATTGAATATAATTAACAACACATTTTATTATATTATTATATCTCATTTACTTGTATATGTTGATTTCAGATTAGACCATATTATATTATAGATAATTTGAAGCTTTAATAAATCTCCGCGGGTGAAACTTGTTCATAGTATGAAATTTATAGTATTAAACTTATAAATTAATATCACTATACTCATCAACTGATACCACTGCCCTCATAAACTAATATCAGCGTTAAATGTTATTAGTATTAATTTATAATAGTAGTGGTATTAGTTTATAAATTTATGGTTTCAGGTTTATATATACTAGGAAAAAATTTCAGAGAAGAGTTTTTGTTGAATTCTAATTTTAATTAATTTTTTAAGTTTTTACTTCGTAGCTCGTTAGTGGTCTGTTTAACCCGCGAACTGCTAGAGTTAGGGTTAGATCTCAACTATTAGTGGTTTGTTTATCCTAAACCGGTAAGATCCCGTGACTGTAATGAGTTTGGGTTGACCCATTTAACATCCCTAAAAATAACTATTTTATGTGTAAAATAATTTAAAGTCTTGTTTTTAAAAAAATGAAAAATAAAATTAAAATTCAATGTTATTTCAAGGTTTTTGTCACAAAGAGTTGGGTTAATTTGACCCACCAATTTTGGCGGGCTTTTGCCCCTTTCTCACCCTAACCCCTCGGAATCGCCTTCTAACTGAAACACCACGATTTTTTCTCATCATAACTACCACCTGTTTGTTAAAATGCTTCACAAAACTCTGTTAATCATTCATTCCCAAATAACACACTCCCAACAAATTCTCACTCCTTTCTATCTGCTCACATTCACATTCCCACCCAGAACTCTGATTTCTCTTCTTTCTCAAGGGCTAATTGCGGTTTCAGTGGTGAGATTGAATCTTGATTAACGAAAATTAGTTATTTCTTGATTTACAGCGTCTGCTTCATCTTTAATCTTTTTCTTTACAAGTAATTACTCGAATGGTACAGATACACATTCTCCGATTTTCTTCAAACTTGTTGATCTTGAGAAGTTTCGATTATGCTAATTTTAGGAATTCATGGGAAATGGTCTTACCAGTTAGTTATTTCTTCAATTGCTCATTTTATTATATTGGTTTTTTTTTTTTAGTATGGAATTGAATGATTTGACTTGGAAAACACATGTGTCTAGATCTAACACGACGATGAAATATGATCTATATAGCCGAGTAGATGTAGTGGGATAATGATTTTTTGTCTTTTTAAGTATCATGAATATGTGATTTATGTTCTCATTAGAACGGAGCAATACAGGAGGAGGCGATGTGCAGATGATTCATCCGATTGGAAAAATCAATGCATAAGAAGAAGAAGAAGAATTAGTTACATGTAGATGGTGTGATCTCTTGTTGTTAGATAACATACAATGGATTACACGGCTAAGTTTATGTCAAATGAGCATCAGGAACAATACCGATCAGCTTCAGAAAGTGCCGACCCATCATCCGCGTCCCCCTTGGCAATCCCGACGCCATCAAAGTCACCACGGTCCCCGAGGTCCCCTAAATCTCCAAGATCTCCAAAAGGTAAGCCCAGTGGGAGTCCTGGCAGTCCCCTCAAGAATCAAAAGTCTCATTCCGGGAGAACTGGTGATCCTAAGAAAGGTGAATACCTTATTCTACTTTGAAATGTAATAGTAAAAAGGGAATGAGATTACTTTCTGCTGATATAAATCTATGGTAAATAAAAAATGATGTTGAAATTGCATGGAGTTCGATCGCCACATTTGTAGAATTTTCATTAGGCGAGTAAGAACTAAATGTTGGCTATTATTGTGATGATTTTCTGTTAGCCTATCTTTTTCTTGATTCTTTCTTTGTTTATTTGGGTTTTAATAACTGCACAGGTGGCCATGGTGGGAAGGGAACCTGGGGAGGGCTACTTGATATCGAAGACGGTCATGTAGATGATCCCAATGATCCAAATTACATCAGTGATAAGGTGATTGAGTTGAAATTTTCTTTTAAGATACTCAATGGTGATCAGACCCTTTGTTTATGTTTAATGACCAAAAGGAATACTTCCGATTTCAGGAGGACACAAAGCTTGCCACTAGAACAAATGAGAAGTTCGAAGAATACAAAAAGAAAGCTACAATAATGGTAGAGGAATATTTTGCCAACGATGATGTCATCTCAACAGCCAACGAACTGAGAGAGCTCGAAATGCCAAGCTACTACTTTTATTTCGTGAAAAAGCTCGTTTCCATAGCCATGGATCGGCGGGACAAAGAAAAAGAAATGGCTTCAATTCTGTTATCCTCTCTTTATGGGGACGTGATTGATCCTCAACAAGTTTACAAAGGTTTCCAGAAGCTCGTACATTCAGCAGACGATTTGATTGTGGACATTCCCAATGCAGTCGACATTCTTGCATTGTTTATCGCTCGAGCAATTGTGGATGATATACTTCCTCCATCTTTCTTGACAAAGACAATGGCCTATTTAAGCAAGGATTTAAAGGGCGTGGATGTAATTAAACGAGCTGAGAAGGGGTATTTATCAGCTCCCTTACACGCTGAGACGATAGAGAGATGTTGGGGGGGCAGCAAGAATAAAACAATCGAATATCTCAAGGCTAAGATAAACGACTTATTGGTAGAGTATGTAGTAAGTGGAGATGTAAAAGAGGCTTGCAGATGTATAAAAGATCTGAATGTTCCTCACTTCCATCATGAGATAGTAAAGAGGGCTATTTTAATGGCTATGGAAAAAAGGCAAGCTGAAAGCCGTCTTCTTGATTTGCTGAAACATGCTTCTGAGGTCGGGTTAATAAATTCAAGTCAAGTGTCAAAGGGATATGGCAGAATTATCGAGTCTGTGGACGATTTATCTCTAGATATACCGAATGCGAAGGTGTTATTACAGTCGTTGATTTCGAAAGGAGCATCTGAAGGGTGGTTATCTGCCTCCTCTTTGAGGTCACTCTCGTTACATCCCGAAAAGCAAGTGGTTGAAGATACTATGGTTAAGTCCTTCAAGAAGAAGATTGAAATGATCATTCGCGAGTATTTTCTGTCTGGTGATATTTCGGAGGTGATTTGTTGTTTAGAATTCGAGAACAGTTCGTCTGTTTCTGAACTAAATGCCATTTTTGTGAAGAAACTGATAACTCTAGCAATGGATAGGAAAAACCGAGAGAAAGAAATGGCGTCTGTTTTGTTGTCCTCTTTGTGTTTTCCATCAGATGATGTGGTTAGTGGGTTTATAATGCTGATTGAATCAGCTGAAGATATGGCTCTCGATATCCCCGTTGTCGTTGAGGATCTTGCGATGTTTTTAGCGAGAGCCGAGGTGGATGAAGTGCTGACCCCACAAGAAATGGAAGAAATCGGGAGCCATTTCCCGGGGCCGAATTCATTAGGTAATAAAGTTACTCAAATTGCAATATCTATGCTTAAAGCTCGTCTTTCTGGGGAGCGTATCCTGAGATGTTGGGGCGGTGGTGGAAGCTGTAACAACGGCTGGTCTATAGAATATGTGAAGGACAAAATCGAAAAGCTGTTGGAAGAGTTTGGAGCCGGTGGGGACTCTAGAGAAGCTTGCAGGTGCATAAAGGAGCTTGGGATGCCATTCTTTCATCATGAAGTAGTGAAAAAATGTTTGGTGATACTAATGGAGAATAAGAATGAGAGAATGTGGAGTTTGCTTAAACAATGCTTCGATATGCAGCTGATAACTATGAACCAGATGATGAAAGGGTTCGTCAGAGTCGAAGAATCTCTTGATGATTTGGCTTTGGATGTTCCTGATGCTAAGAAACAGTTCAAGAATTTGATCGAACGAGCTAAGGTCGAAGGATGGTTGGATAGCTCCTTCGGTGTAAATGGAACGGAACAAGGTTTGAGCAATGGTTTCTGCTGAAAGATACAAAATATATATTTGCTAATCATTTTGTGTGCAAATTTACTGCCTGTTTTGGTAAAGTTGCCAACATATATATTACTACTTGTGTTCTGTTTCTGAATTTTTACAATATACTTCCTACTTGTGAAATGAGATTGATGTGTTAAGGCATGTTTGTAATGACTAATGAGGTTACATATTATTTCTAACATTATATAAAACTGGGGTATAAAAAACTGAGGCCGATATATACTTCTTCTCTTGTCTCTCTAAAAAATGAAAAAACACAATGTATAAACAACTCTATGTTTGTACCAATATAACTTTAAGTATCTTGCATTTTTTAAATTCCCAGTTTAGTGGTTTTTCATTTTGTTTTAAGTGTGCATTTGTAACATGGGAAAATGAATATGTATACTAAATGCGTCAAAGTAAAGGTAGCATGTTTATTTTAAATAATTTGTGTAGTTTAGGTGTACAAAAACACTCGATTCAATTACTTCACATACGCAGAATGAGACATAGTTCAATGACATAAATTTTAGATGGGGAGAAGCAATTCACTCTGAAACTTGTGAAAGATGTCTTTTATTCCAAAAATGTATGGGAAGAAAGAAGTAATTGGATGTGAATCCTATGAAGTTTTAGGAGTAGATGGAATGTCTGGAGATTCTTGTTTGTTCGGGCCAAAAGGAACTGTTATTTTGATACCATGAAATGTTCTTGGAGGAGATGGAACATCGGGGAGATTCTTGTTGTTTCGGGTCAGAGGGAACTACTCTTTTTCCGTCATATAAATTTCTCGAAAGAGATTGAATGTCAGGAGACTGTTGTTGATTCGACCCATAGGGAACTACTCTCTTTCTGCCATATCTCGGAACAGATGGAACGTCGGGAAACTGTTGTTTGTTTGGACCTGAGGGAACTACTCTCTTTCCTCATACAAAGTTTGAGAAAAAGATTGAACGTCAGGAGACTGTTGTTGGTTTGGGCCTGGGAAACAACTCTCTTTACGACATACAAAATCCTTGGAGAAAATGGAATGTTGGGAGACTCTTGTCTATTAGGGCCTGAAGGAACCAGCCTTTTGACATGATCATATGACACAAAACCATGGCTACAATCGAGAACACAATATAGCAAAATTAGAGTGATTATCAAACGAGAAAGAAAACAAGAACTCATTTCGTTAATCATAAATAAACTTTGTTTATAAAGACTTTTTTTTTTTTGGCCCTTGTACTCCTTGTTATATATATTTTCCTTTTTCGATTGAAAAAAGACTATAGTCATAGTGATTAATGTCATATTTTAATGCAATGTCCAAGGAAAATCAGACTTATTTTTATTTTCCACTTTTATATATGATTTAACTTAGTGATTAAAGTGAAAACATTAAGAAATTAATTCTATGCCTATACAGCTTGATTTTTATTTTGAATTAATTCCAATGTCATAAATATGCCTAACCCCTTCTTCAAAGCTATAGCAAAACCATTTATTTATTTTTTCCATTTACAAAATCAATTAAATTCAAGATAAAATTATATAATCACTACAAGAAAATAGAAAATTAGCTGTGAAAAATTCCGCCGCTAATTTTAATATTTTCGTCTCTAACATGAATTAGCAATTAAATTATTTCATCGTCAACTTTATCGCAATGCACTCGTGGTTGATCTGTTTTCAACAAATATTTTATTTCATCGCAAATGTCAGCGAGAAAAATATGGGTTCCGCCGCAAAATATCAATGATGAAAATATGGGTTTTTTCGCAAAGTGTTAGTGATGGAAACATGAGTTTCGTCGCAAAGTGTTAGCGATGAAAATATGAGTTTCGTCGCAAAGTGTTAGCGATGAAAATATGGGTTTTCATTGCAAATATTGACGATGAAAAAATGAATTTTGTCGCAAACGGTAGCGATGAAATATTGATAGCACGCAAATATATACTTGTAATTATTATCGTACATACAAAACTATGCCCTGGCTTGAAGTGGACTCCCACTAGTGAACGGTGGGTTCTGATCCTCCGAATTAATCGGTCTTTGAATCGGATATCAAGTTATAAAAAAACTATTATCTTACATCACATCGCAATAATCACTCGATCGATACATAAAAGAACATTATCAAAATTATTTTCAGCAATATTTTGCAATCATAATTAAGATTGGTGAGCATATGTTATCATTGATGAGTAATTGCTGGTTATTGACTTAAGAATTATTATCCATCAATTTTTTATGTTTATCATTTTTAGAAGATCTTATCAAATTATTAGATTTTGGTTAATATTCTGACTTTATTTATCATTTTCACAAAATTTCAGATTTTCAATGTCGATTTCATAATAGTTTTTAAATTCAGATTTTCATTTTTCTTTGACAAAATTAAAGATTTTAAATAAATATATTTAAATTTTTAAATATAAAAAATAATGTTCGCCTTTTTTCACAGTAGAGCATATGTTATTTTTAAACTTTGGGGACTTTCAGATTTTTTAAAATTGGGCGTATTTTCAAGAAAAATTCCAAAAATTGGACTTTCTTAATATATTTTTCCAGAATTTTTTTCATTTTTTGTATGATTTATTACTGTTTAGATTTTTAATGTATATATATTTTCTGACTATAGATTTTTTTAGGATTTATTTAATCATTTTAGATTTTTCCATGCTTCAGAATTTATTTAATAATTTTCATATTTGATTTGATTGAGACTTTAATTTATAAGAGTTTTTTAGGATTTATTAATAGTTTATAGTATTTTTTAAAAAAATTATTAATATAATCATAATTTTCAGTATTTATGAATTTTCATATCTTATTTGGTTAAACTTTTATTTTTCAGATTTTTTGAATTTTAATTTTCATATTAATATGATGTATATTTAATTGGCAGAATTTTTTATTTACAGATAATACAAATAAACATAAAAGATCAAAATTGGACTAAAAAGGAACAAAAATTGAACAATTGGCCGGAATTCCCAAATTGTTCAACTCGTGCGAGCCGAATGTGTGGTTTTCTAGCCAATTTAAAAAATTTCGATATAAAAAGATATAAATTGATAAAAAAAAAGATGAAATTGAATAACATAGGACAAAAAATGATAAAGTAGAAACATAAAAAATTTATTTTGGAATGTGTCAAACTTACATGACGTAAAATGAAATTTTCCCAATTATCAAATGAGAAAGAAAATAAGAACTCATTTTGTTTGAAAAGCTTTATGATTAACCATAAATAAGCCTCGTTTATATAGACCTTTTTTTTAGTTTAATGATTTGTATACATTTATAGACTACGGTTATAATTAATGTCATATCTCAATGCAATATTGTTCAAGGAAAATCAGATTTATTTTTATTTTCTTCTTTTATATATGGTTTAACTTCGTGATTAATGTCAAAACATTAACGAATTAATTCTATGTTTCTATGCCTATTCAGCTTGAACTTTTTTTTGAACTAATTCCAAGGTCATAAATATGCCTAACCCGTTCTTCAATGCTATATCAAATCATTTATTTATTTTTTCCATTTTCCAAATCAATTAAATTCAAGATAAAATTGGGCAATTCGTTTATCATAGTTTGTTTCTGGTCACATACTTGTAGCATGCAAATATATACTTGTAAATATTTTCGTATATACAGATCTCTGCTCTGACTTGAAGTGGGGCCCCACTAATAAACTGTGGATTATGACCTTTCGAATTAGTCTGTTTTTAAATTAAATACCGAATTATAAAAAAACTATTATCTTACATCACATCGCAATAATCACTCAAAACATAAAAGAACATTATCAAACTTATTTTCAGCCATATTTTGCAATCATAATTAAGATTGGTGACCACAGGTTACCAGTGATGAGTAATTGTTGGTTATTGACTTAAGAATTATTATCAATCAAACTTCAACAATAAATTAAAAGACATATTTATAAACTATTATAGAGATATATAGATATATCAAAGTGTGAGTTGAAAAAACAACTCTATATTTTTAAACATATCCTTTCAAAATATCGTGTATTTTCAATGTGTAAATGAATTTTGTTTTAATTGTGTATTTATAACAAATGAAAATTAATTTTATATACTAAATGCATAAAAGTAAAGAGAGGCACATTTGTTCACACCATATAACATAGTTCTTCAAATTAATTTGTGTAGTTGAGTATTCTAGAAACACTTAATTCAATTATTTTTCGCACGAAAAATTGAGACATAATTAAGCTTTTGGTCCTCTTTTCGCTCTACAAAATTCTTCAAGGAGATGGAATATCGGGAGACAATCGTGGGTTCGGACTAGAGAGAACCAATCTCTTTCCGCCAAATAAAGTTCTTGGAGGAGATGGGGGAGCCTCTTGTTCTGGGTTCGGGCCACTGGGAACCAATATCTTTCCACCATACAAAGTTCTTGGAGGAGATGGAGGAGACTATTGTGGGTTTGGACCAGTAGGAACCAATCTCTTTCCATTGTACAAAGTTCTTGGAGGAGATGGAGGAGACTGTTGTGGGTTCGGGCCAGTAGGAACTAATCTCTTTCCGCCGTGCAAAGTTCTTGGAGGAGATGGGAGAGATTGTTGTGGGTTCGGGCCAGTAGGAACCAATCTTTTTTCGTCGTATAAAGTTCTTGGAGGAGATGGATGAGACTGTTGTGGGTTCGGGCCAGTAGGAACTAATCTCTTAGCTCCTGGAGAAGGTGGAAGGTCGGGGAAAGGAACTTCTACCTTCGCATCGTAAGAAAAAACTACTGAAAAAGGTGGAAGGGTGGTAAAACCATGACTAGAATCGAGAGCATATAATACAATAAGAGTGACTATCAAACGGAAGGAAAATTAAACCTCATTTTGTATGAACTAGAAACTTTGATGGTTAACCACAAAATAAACCTTGTTTATATAGATCTTTTTGGTTCAATGAATTGCATACATATATGGTGAGTATATATAATTCGATTTTGTGACGTTTCGTTTGTCTATGTATGGATTTTGTAAATAAATGTTATACTTATAATTCAATGTAGGAGTATGATTTTTTTCTTTTTCTGAACGATTTCCCGTGGTCATAATTATGGTTCATATCTTGAAATTTTAATTATTATGAAAGCTTTTTTTGGAAACAATAATTTATTATGGAAGTTTGAATGATATTTATGTTGGGCCTTAATTTTAAGTAAGTAGTAAGATTTAAGGGTCCTTTTGATTGGGGGCAACGATATTTATTTTTATTAATATATTACTTTGTAATTTTGATACACTCGTAATAAAAATAAAAAAAAATAATTTTTCATTTTTTTTATTACTTAATTTAACCCTCACTAAACCATCATCAAATTATATACATTATTACTGTTTTAATCAAGCTATATAAATTCAATTATGAAAGTAAATTGTATCACCATTAATGAGATGAGACATGGATTATTTCACTATATATAATTTCCGATCAAAAAAAAATTTCACTATATATAATAAGGTTTACAGAGGATAATTACAGATCAAATCAAAAAGAATATCCTACCATAATTACAAAAATATAAATTTGAATTTATAAGGTACAATAGATATTACTCTTATTAGCAATAACTAACCTAGGTAATTGACTTTCAGTAATACTCATTATCCTTAAATTAATTATAAAACTAAACTAGTTAACTTGAAAATCTGTGTGCATTTTGTCCCACAATTTAATACTCTCTCCGTCCTGTTTTAGATTGTTAATTTACTATCCGTATTTTAGTGAGCGAGTTGTTTATAGCATTTGAAATGATAAATAAATTTTTAAAATGGAGTATGATAGTCAATATCTCTTATCTATTCTACACCTCTTTAAAAATTAATTTATCATTTTATATATTAATAAACAAATGTACAATCTAAATCGAACGGGACGGAGGGAGTGTGAAGCAAACAAAATCAAATCTGAAGCCAAAGGAACTAACTTTTGAATGATTATAAACTGAAAATTATATCATAGTTTTATTATTATTTGATTGATAGTGTGATGAAACTTTAATAATCTTATTTCAATAGATCATAATATTACAATATTCTTTAGACCATTATTTTGTTGATCAATGAAATTTAAGGGTGTATTCAATTGAGATTCTATTGATTTTTTTGGATTTTAAAAAATTTATGGATTTAAAAAATTTATAGACTTCATGTAGAGTTTGACTAATTTTTTTTTATTAATTTACATTGATTTTCAGGGTTTTATTGACTTTTCAAATGGGATGAAGGTGGAGATTGTGAGGGTGAAGATTATAGGGTGGAGATTGTGAGATTTTTTATCATTTTAAAGCATGCAAGTTGGTAAAGGAACGGACAAAAAAAAAATTGTGCAAGTTGCTAATGGACGGATGAAGTAATACATAAAGGTTATTGAATTTCAAAAAATATACAAAAGTCAAAGAGGAGTTTCAAGTTGTAACCCAAAATTTGCCTGTCAAGAATAGAAAAATGTGAAAAAACGAAACCACAATAAATTACAAAATATTAAAGCCCAATTATAGAAAAATAATCAATATTAATTCACTAATTGGGCCGTTAATAAAGAAATATCAAGATTCCTTCAGCGGTTGCGTTTCTTCTTCTATACTCTATTTACTTCCTCTTGATTTTAAGGTTTTAAAAACAAATAAATTATTCATTCTCTCGAAAGCCCAAAACCCCAAAATATAAGTGTAGCATCACCCGCATTATCAAAATTAGGGCTGGAGGAAATACCGAAAATACTGCAGATATCAAGACTTATCGTATCAAAAAATAAGATGCAGATGTATAATCTGCATCAAAAATTTCGAACGATAACGGTATATGAATATAGAAATTTCGGTATACCGCGATATACCAAAATATTTTCGATATACCGAAATATTTTCGGTATACCGAAAATCATTATTTGAATTTCGTATATTTTTTTAAAAAATAAATAATAATTATATTATATATATATAAACACCCAAAGTCACAAACCCTAAACCATTTCATTTTTCACATAGATTGTGCCGCTTCTCCCCTTCTCACCCTTGCCTCTGCCGACACGCCTCCGCCCCGCCTCCCCGCCTACATCCCCCACTCCCACTCGACTCACATACCTTTCTCCACTGCTCCGCCTCCGCTCGCCGCTGTCGCCCGCCTCCCTCTCGCCGTTGTAGCCCGCCTCCCTCTCGCCGCCGAGATCCATTCAAAGAGTAGTTGTAGCATTTGAATTTCTTAAAGAAATTTATCCAACAGAGAATCTTTTTCAGGTAATTAAATATTGTGATAATTTGTGCTTTTTTTCTTTAGAAATTCATACATCTTCGCAATACCTTGTTAGTGGGATTGTCTTGAACCCTTGTTTTTCGCAGTTAAATTTTGAAAATTTGCTTAAATTTGATGTACTTTGGTATCAATTGTGTTTCTTCATGCTCTGTTTCTGGAAATTGTAAAAATTGGGGTTTGAGAATTTACGCCATTATTTTCTCTCTGTACCCATTGAATGAGTTTTAAATTGAGGAGTTATTGGCTAGTTGGTTGAGGAGGTATTGGCATAATGGCTACGAAAGGGCTAAAATTAGTTCTATAATATGTCATGACCTTGGACTTTTTCTTTAGTCTTCGTTTTTTCGTTTTCTTTTCTTCTTTTTAACTCATTGAAGAAGTGCAGAGAAGAAGAAAAAAAATTGTGTTTATTAATCCTAAGCATAATTAATAATGTGTAAATATGGTATATTAAAGAAGTTCTAGTAAACCTCAAACAAAGTTAGAGCTTAGAGTCATCTTGGTCTTGCACCGATTCCACTATTTGATGGCTAATCTGGTGTGTAATAATGAGCTCCCAAGTAGAAAGCCCAGATGTCATTAATTGAGCTACTCTTGGAATTTACAGAAAGTTCTTTTATCTTCACATTTGATTTTTTAATTTAATTTAATTAATGAAGTAACTTGGCGGCTGTAACTACTATAATTTTCATATATATACAGTTGACAATATTGAATTTGAGAACTTAGAATTCGTTGTCATATATTATACTAATATGTGTTTTTTTTTTAGAATGGAATCTGAAGCTTCTCATTCAATGTCAAATCCATCCTACACACCGGACACAATTGATAGTGAAACACATGATACTGAAACACATGATGCAGGACCAAGTCGCAAACGAAAGAAGAAAAAGATTCGCCAAAACCTCCCAAAGTTCCCAAAAAAAGGAGTATATATTCGGCAAAGATTGCACGAAGGGACTCGGATAGTGGATGGGGTCCTACAATCAATCGGGATTTGCGACCATTGTAAATTAGAAATCCCATTTGATTTGGTGGAAGTACTAGTGGGTTAAAAACCACTTAGAGAACGTGCATCAAATGTCCACTATCGTGGGGAGTACAAGAGACAAAAAGTCGCCCCACGTTGACAAATGAGACTATGGGGCAAGGAGGTGCTTTAATTCCACACACTTTTAATCAAAAGCGTTGTGAATTAAAAGTTGTTGAATATGTGATCAAGGATGAAGTGTCCTTTCGGGCCGTTGAAGGGGATGGGTTCGTAAGTCTTGTGCATGAATTACAACCGAGATTCAATATCCCCGGTCGAAAGGAAATTGCAGGTATGATTTACGATCTATTCTTAGAGGAGAAAGCTAGGATACAACTTGCAATTAGTGGCCAAAAAGTGAGTATCACCACTGATACTTGGACTTCGATTCAAAATATAAATTACATGGTTATCACAACTCACTTTTTAGATAGTGAGTGGAAATTGCATAAAAGGATCATAAATTTCACAAAACTTGATAGTCATGTTGGGGAAGAAATTGGTAAATTGGTTGAGATTTGTTTGAGAGGATGGGGGATAGAAAAAGTTTTTTCAATAGTAGTCGATAATGCTTCTTCTAATAATACTGCTATTGATTACTTGAAAAAAAGAATGAGAAGTGAAAACATGTTGATGTTTAATGGGAAATACTTGCACTTGAGGTGTTCATGTCATATACTTAACTTAATTGTTAAGGATGGTTTGAAAGAGCTTAGTGCATCTATTAAATCCATAAGTAATGCGCTTAATTTTATTCATTCCCCCCAAGATTGAATAAATTTAGGGAGTTTCTTTGTGCTTGCTAAGTTTCCAAGCACGTCAAAAGGTTGCCTATGGATGTCAAGACTAGATGGAATTCAACATATAAAATGCTTGATATTGCAATGAAGTACAGAAGGGTGTTCGAAAGGATGGCTGAAGAATGGGCGCCTTTCACGAACTATTTTCGTGAAAAGAATGAAAAAGGCAAAAGAAAGGAAAGGACCTCAAAGTAAGGAGGATTGGGAGAGTACAAACGCTTTTTATACACTTTTTCGAAGAAGTTTTATGATGCCACTTTTAGAGCTAAGTGCATCAAAAACTCCGACTTCTCAATTGATGTATCAAACAATGATTGCATTACAACTTGAGATTGATAAAAAGAGAGATGATCCTTCTGATCCAATTCTTCAAAAGGTTGCAAGTGCAATGAAGGTTAAATTTGATAAATCTTTGGGGAATTGGGAGAGTATGAATCCTTTGATTTTTATTGCCAATGTTTTTGGACCCAAAAACAAACTTGAGGTTATCAAAGTCAAGATCAAAAATTGGGAGGTACTTACGAGAAGATCCAAGAAGTCATTGGTATGACTAAAAAGAATTTGGTAACTTTGTGGACAGAGTATAAGGGGATAAATGATACTTTGATTGTTGAGAGGCAAAGTGCGGAAATTGAGTGTGGTGGTAGAAATGGTGCTAGTGGCAGCGACGGCGGTGGTCTTTACGATGAGTTGTTCGATGATGTGGAAGCACAAAATGAAGAAGAACAACTTCAAGAGATATCTAATGAAGTGGATAAGTACCTAGCCGATGAGATTGAAAAACGCTCTAATCCATCTTTCAATCTTTTGGAGTGGTGTAAGGGAAGTGAAACTAGGTACCCAATCCTTTCAATTATTGCCAAATATATTTTTGCAATTCCAAGCTCAACTGTCGCTAGCGAGTCCGCTTTTAGTTTGGGAAAGAGGGTTGTGGATCCTTTTAGGAGTAGTTTGAGTCCTAAAATGGTAGAAGCATTTGTGTGCACTAGTGATTGGCTAAGAAGAGAGATCGATGAACTTTTATAAGGATCCAACCGATGATGACCTTGAATTATTCAAGGAAATTGAAGAAATTGAAAAGGGTTAGACTTTTTTTAATGTTTACTTAAGTTTAAATTTTAAAATCATTTTTATTTGTTAATCTAATGTGAAGTCCATTAATCTATTAATAATTTTTTATTCCTCTTTTCTGACTCCAAAAGTCGGTCATGATTTTTTCTCTCTCTCACCTCGGGCCCACGGAGAACTCACGTCCCCTAACAAACCTCAAAGTCTTGTAAGTGATTATTTTCAATTTTTGTGATCACGAATGAAGGTTCTTATGTATGGTTTCATGATATAGTGATAATTTCAAGAATGAATGTTCTTATGTATAATTCCTTAATGCAAAGTTGATATCTCCAAAAATGAAGTTTGTGGAACTGCATGCGATTGATGACCCATTTCAATTGTCTCATATCGAATGGTATTCTCCTAATTTATCTTGGTACACTATAAAACTCAATACAAAGATCTCGATTATTGATCCGAGATTTCGTCTTTGGCTTAAATTTTGATTCCTTGATTTTTATTTAATTGCTTAAATTCTTGTGTTTTTGGGAGTTTTCTTGAGATTTTGAACTTCAAAAGTGATGAGGATTTTTATTTTCAATCATGATTTGTTTTATTTTAATCTTGAAACATATTGAGTGTCTTTTAATATGTGTTGTGTTGAACTATTGAAACTTATTTTGTTGCGTTGGATTGTTGAAATTTATATTTTGTGTTGGATCGATGAGTGATGAATACTTAAATCTTATTACGTGATCAAATATTTTTTCATAAAAAATAAAGTTATTTAAAAAATAATTTCGACAGAGAACCAGATGTCGTAAATTTCAGACAAAATGGTATTATCGGTATGTCTAAATTTCGAAATTTTGATATTTAACGGTATTATTTTAAATTTCGGATTTAAATGGTATATCGATAATTGGTATGGTACGGTATATGTCAAAATTTGACGATATACCAAATTATCGACGGTATCAATATTGACATAAAAATTTTTATACCGAATTTTTCAGATATCTAAATTTTCAGATGAGAACGGTATGATATTTTTAAATCGAAAATTTTATGACGGAATATGGCGAGAAAATTTTGCAGATGTCGCATCGCCCACCCTTTAATCAAAATACCACTCGCGATAGAAAGCTAGTGGAGGTGTATTTAATTGGGAGATCAACGAAATTTTTATCCTCCGACATTTCGTCTTCAGAGTCTCTAAAAGAATACGTAAAAGTCTCTAGTTGTTAGTTGAGATTTTGGAGAGTGAAATCTATTTATATTTTTAGAAGAGAATTAAAAAATTCATAAACTATTAAAATTCATATACGGTTGAATACCTAAAGATTTTTTAAAACTTTTTAAAATCCTTGAATACCTCAAAATTTTTAAAGACTTTTGAAAATTCGAATTGAATACCCCTAAATTTTAAAAATTTAATAAAATCCTACAGAATCCACAATCAATACACCCCGCTTAAGCACAATGTATTTGAAAACGTTTTGTATAGAGGTGTTAAGGATTAAGGCAAAGTCTTGTATGCACCCGGGTGCACCGTGCACTCAAGTGCATAAGAAAGCTTGTTATGTTAAAAAGTGCAATTTATTTACACAGAAAAGTACAACTATTAATATGGGAACATAGTTGCATGCTTATGTTTAGAATAGGTGTACGCTTCTGTTTTGTATAATTGCACGCTTTTAAAATGCATTGTGAGTGCACGGTGCACCCGAGTGCACATGAGACCCACCCATGAATTAAAGAGAAACTCTCTTGTGAAATATTGCACACTATGTATATGTGCAATACATCATAACTAAAGTAATTTATTTGAAATTTCGGGTTGGAAAAGCAGGTGGATATATATTAATAGATGCATATCATTATTGATTGTGTATTGTAGCCCAGTGGTTTATATTTGCTCTTAATGTGTTTGGTCGCAGGTTCGATTCCTACTGAACACATAATTTTATTTTTTAAAATTTTTATTTAAATTTTTGCGTGTTACTACATTTATGTACAAGTGTTACTACATTATTGTTCATATGGTAACACATGAGTATTCACATAGTATTACGACGATATATGAACAATGTTACATATTACTAAAAAAACATGTGTTACTACATGAACAAAAAATGTTACTGTATGAAGAAAAACGTGTTACCAAATGTTACTACATTGTTATATTGAAAATTTTCATATTTTACGTAACACGTAATTAAACATATCGTAACACATAAATATTCATAACGTAACATGAGTCACATGGTAACACATTATTGTTCATATGGTAACACATGAGTATTCACATAATATTACGACGATATATGAACAATGTTACATATTACTAAAAAAACATGTGTTACTACATGAACAAAAAGTGTTACTATATGAAGAAAAACGTGTTACCAAGTGTTACTACATTGTTATATTAAAAAATTTCATATTTTACGTAACACGTAATTAAACATATCGTAACACATAAATATTCATAACGTAACATGGGTCACATGGTAACACATTATTGTTCATATGGTAACACATGAGTATTCACACAGTATTACGACGATATATGAACAATGTTACATATTACTAAAAAAACATGTGTTACTACATGAACAAAAATTGTTACTATATGAAGAAAAACGTGTTACCACATGAATAAAACCAGTACAAGCGCGAAAAGAAATTCCCAGTCCAAAATTATAGATTTAAAGAACAACTTGATGTGTTACTAAATGAACAAAAAGAGTGTTACCATATGAGCAAAATAGTGTTACTACATGAACAAAAACCAGTACAGACTCAAAAAAAATATTCGATTCAAAATAACAGATTTACAGAACTGCGTGAAAAGAGTGCAGAAGGATCTGAATTTTATCACACACTTTTTGAAGGGTAATCCAAACACCACACATATGTTCTCTCTTCATCTCGCATAATTCATACCAAAATTCAAATTAAACAACCTTATTTCATCCATTAATCGGAGCGAAAAAAAAAATTAGGGCACGAACGAGGAAGAAGAAAGCCCATGAGATTCGCCAGAAGAGAAGAGGAAGAAGAGGAAATCTGACCGCGTCCTGCGCGCGCGAGGAAGAAGATGAAGAAGCTCATTGGCCCACCAACAATCTGCCCTAAAACCTGATTTTCATGACAGCGAGGAAAAAAAAATCTAATTGCACATATCACTTGTATACAATATTGCATACAAATTTTTGTCTAGATTAAATAGGGCTCGGGGTTCTCGAAATTCAAATTCAATTCTCCGGCCTCATATTCTAAAGGGAGAAAATTTAAAATCTCTCTTTTCTACATTTGTAATTTACTTTACACACCAAATGTAAATAATGTTTTCTACCAATTCTGACATATAAAAATCTTATTATCCTTATCTAGAAAAATCTACTATCTCTACATTGCCCATCATTATCCAAATGAGAATTATTGAATTAATTATCTAAGTGTAATATTATTATAATTATATAAGTGTAAATACTACTACCTCCATCCCATTCTTTAAGCCTTTTGACTATTCATAAAGATTTAATGAAATAATGAAAAAATGATAAAGTGTTGGGGGTAATTATTGTGATATTTGATAATTATTGTTGGATATGAATAATAAATTAGTCCAAATAATAATTTAATTACTATATTAGTGGTTGAAATATTAATAATTATAATAAAATTATGATTAATAATAATTTAATCAATTACTATGCAACTCAAACTTACTTTTTTAAAAATACAATCACTTTTATTGACAAAAGTGTACTTTTAAAATATTGACTTAAAAGATAAGGTGCACATGATATAGAGACCTATTATTTCTTAAAATGAGTTGGGTAAAAATAATAGTGACATTAAAAATTGGTACTTGAGATAATTCTCATGGGATTAATATCAAAATGCAACATATACTACAAGTTTTTATTTATTTTGCAATTTGTATAAATTTTTTTATCAAATTACAATATATATTATTTAATAAAATAACCGTTTGCAATTTGGACTTTATTTCTCTAGTATTTTCTTGGTTGGAACAATTTCAATGGAAGAAATTGGAAGCTACTTTCTTACGTTTTGTTCACATGGTGTAAAGAGTGTTGTTATTCACCAAGTTTACTTTCTTACGTTTTGTTCACATGGAAGCTACTTTCTTTCGTTTTGTTCACATGGTGTAACACTCATGTGAACCAGGTTCATACATGAACTATATCATTGTTATGTGTAAAAATTATTACTATTATGCATAAAAAATTTCACTGTTTAAAAATATAAAACATTTTCTAAACAGTGATTGTTTTTATACATAACAGTGATAGTTTTTATACATAATAGTAAAAGTTTTTTATGTAACAGTGATACTTAAATAACCGAGTTAATAACATGAACTAAGTCTATACAAGTTTTTATCAAGATTATCTAAATAAGTTTTCAAAAGCTATAAGTTAAAAGTTAAAAGGGATGTTTTCGGTATCTTATAAGCATTTTTTAAGTTTTTTTTTTTTTTAAACAGTATCAATTTTTCTTTGATTTTTTTATAAACACCATCAACTTTTATTATTAATTAATTTTCTCATAATCACTAATTTTAATTGCTTTTTAAAAATATAATTTTTTTTTTTCAAACACTCGAATCTCCATTTGACGGCCATTGATTTTGCTATTCTTTTTTTTTTCTACAGAAAATAAATAAGATAAACAATATAATATAATATGAACAGACAAATATAATCTTGGTGTGGCCGGAAAATACTAGAAAAATAAAGTTAAAGTTGCAAACAATCATTTTTATAATTTGATACAATAAATTGTACGATTTACAAATTGATAAAAAAACTTATAATATAAGTTACATTTTGATGTTAACTCATTCTCATATTCCAAAACTTCCCGATCTATCGGGGTTGGGATTGTCGGGCAAGACTTGCTCGGGCTCCTGTAAAATGAAGTGTTATATATTATGTCATAGATTCCGAAAAACTAATAATTATTCCCACCTTTCTAAAATTACTGTAAGTATACATATATATTAAGAAGGTGAAATAATGAGTTGAAATTTGAGTAATAATTTTATAAATTTTTATATATAGAAAAAGTAATAACTGAATTGCACATAAACAAAGTGGAATAGCGGGATGAGGAGGGGAAGTTTATTCGTGGTCGTACCACTACGACCCTAGACGAGCAGATGAAGATGTGGGAGAGGCAATGAGATTCTTGGAAGCCCTTTCCTAGGCAAAGGACATGGGATTGAGAAAGGTTTTTATTGATGGTGATTATAAAATTGTGGTCGATGCAATTAACAATAATTGTCAGGCTATTTTGACTTTTGGTGACTATATTAGGAGTTGCAAGTTAATTATTTCGGATTATCCGAATTTTTCGGTTAATTTTGTTCGACGTGATGCTAATATTTTAGCTCATACATTTGCTGGGGCTTCTCGACATTATGAGAGTCTGTCGTTGTGGGATGATCCTCCTTTCGATGTGGAATGTGGATGAATTTTCGATGAATAATTGTTTATGTGAACATATAATATAATCTTTTTTGGTTTCGAAAAAAAAAAAAAAAACTCAAACGGTTGTAACACCACTACCTATAACGTGATATCCTGAGTTTGAGTCACTATTTATCAGTGTCAGTAACGTTGAGACGTCTCAATAAATAAAAAAAAATATATATAACGTGAGTAGCAAGGAACCAACGTCCCAATAATTAAAAAAAAAATTGTAATGTGAGAGTAAATTTTATGCAGATTTTTTTTTGGAGTATATAAGCAATTTTGGCATATTCCAATAAAAAAAGAATATGAATAATTTTTTATCTTTTTTAAGTATGCAAATAATATTGACACATCTAATAAATTAAATGGGTAAGCTATTATAAGACGGAGAAATGTGCAAATAACGTTGAGACGCCCAATAAATCAAGTGGGTGAGTAATAAGTAATTACAGAATGGAGGATGATTATAAAATTTTCAATTTTTAATTTAAGGCTTATTTCATCTCTTCGTATTATGAACTTGCATTCCATAATGTTGATTTAAAAATATTAATCGCGGGTTGTCTTATGGAAAAAAAGAAGGGATAAAAGACGGGTTCCGATATCTGACCCGATCCGTATTACGGCGGAATAAAAAGCCCAATTTCATTGTTTCTGAACCCTAATCTTTCAGATCGTACAATTGCAAAAGCTCTCCCCACACCTTCAACGCCAAGTCCTCTCAGTTTCAGTTGTCACACAATTATACTCATAACGTATATAGACTTGTATGTTCTTTTCTCTGTTACCGATCGTTTTATCGCCAACCCAGGTGAGTTTTATTGTAATTTTATCTTTATCGTACATGGAACTATTTTATTTGTGTTTGCTGGGAATTTGTTTGCGCCATTGTGAATTACTGTGAGTTTGATTCTAGGGGACGTTAATGTTGGAGAGAAGAGCGATTTGTTGATTGAATTTTTTATTTTTGTGATAAAATTATTAGTGTGGCAGCTCACTTGTTGGTAGGGTCATTTGGAATTGGGGTTTTGCAGGAATCTGTAGTGAATTGTGGCGGGGAGACTTAGTTTATTAGTCGAAACCACGAGAAATACAATCTAATGGGGAGAAACAATAAGCCTACCACCCGTGATGAGGAGAACGCCCCTGCGGGTGGTGGTCGGGGAGGCAAATCAAAGAAGAAGTCGTTTATGATTGCTGATGAGGAATATTTAATTGGAACTGAGTTGTCGGAGGATGTTCTTGTTCCGGAAGAGAAGGTGGCGCAGGTGGGTGGCAAAAACAAGGGGAAGAAAGGGGGTAAGAAGAATGAGCCCAAGGATGAGGATTATGAAGCGGTGGACAATGCGGTTAGGGAAGAAGAGGAAGAGGAGGATGCACCCGTGATTACATTTGGTGGTAAAAAAAAGACGAAGGGGAAAAAGAGTGGAAGTAGTAGCATGTTTAGTGCTTTTGGGTTGTTAGGTGATGATGAGGTGGATGATGATCATGAAAATAAAGATGATGATGGCGATGAAGAACCGGTAATAGCATTTTCTGGTAAGAAGAAGCCTTCGAAGAGTAAGAAGAGTGGCGGTAGCGTCTCTTCTTCTGCCTTTGACTTACTTGGCGAAGAGGAAGAGAGTAGAGACAAGGATGAGAGCTCCAAAGAGGAAGATGAGGATGTTGAAATTACGTTTTCAGGTAGAAAGAAAAAGTCGTCCAAGGGTTTGAAGAAGCCTTCTGGAAATTCGTTTGGCTCTGCTTTTCTTGATGATGAAAATGATGAAGGTGAATCTGTTTCAAAAGTTGAGGACGATTTGGGCGAAGGTGGTTCTGATGATCAGGCGGCAGTTAAATTTTCAGGGAAAAAAAAATCATCTAAAAAGAAGAATACAAGTTCTGATGCTCTTCTGGAAACTGCAAATGATGATACATCCTCAAAACCTGTTGAACCGAATCAACATCCGGATACATCAAAGAGCAAAAAGAAGAAAAAGAAGGGTGGTAAAACTGCTCCAGAAGACGATGACCTGGACCAAATTCTAGCTGAACTTGGTGCAACACCTTCAGTGGCAACTTCTGTTGCTCCTCCAGTACAGGACCAGGAAGAGGCTGAAGACGTGGATCAACATCAAGATGCTTCAAAGAACAAAAAGAAGAAAAAGAAAGGTGGTAAAACCCATCAAGAAGATGAAGACTTGGATCAAATTCTAGCTGAATTTGGTGCAGCACCTCCTGTGCCAACTTCTGTTGCTCCTGTGCAGCCTGGGCCAGAAGAGGCTGCTGATGAAAAAGAAGGTGAAGAAGGAGTTATGGAGTCTGTAGCATCAAAGAAGAAGAAAAAAAAGAAAGAGAAAGAGAAGAAGGGAGTTGCATCTGCAACTGCAGCAGAAGAAAAACAGGAAGAAACCAAAGTAGCAGCTGGTAAGAAAGTTCCCAAGCATGTGAGGGAGATGCAAGAGAGACTTGCCAAGCAAAAGGAAGCTGAAGACAGGAGAAAACGGGAAGAAGAGGAGAGGATAAGGAAAGAAGAGGAGGAAAGGCTTCGGCAGGAAGAAATAGAAAGGTTAGCAGAAGAGAAAAAACGGTTAAAGAAGGAAAAGGAGAAGGAGAAGATTCTGAAGAAAAAGCTAGAAGGGAAGCTCCTGACGGGGAAGCAGAAGGAAGAGGCTCGTAGGTTGGAGGCAATGAGGAAACAAATACTAGCTAATGCATCTTTGCCCTTAATCCCTGGAGAAACTTCTGGTGCACCTGCCAAACGACCTCTGTATCAAAAGAAAAAGTCAAAGCCACAAACTCAATCTAACGGGGCAGCCACTTCAGACAGTGTTGATACTACAGATTCAAAGGAAATGCCGCTAGGAACTGTGGTTGAGTTGGATTCTGGTGAACCTGAGAATGTTGAGGATGTAGAATCTGGAAGTACGAAGGATAAAAACGAGATTGTTGATACTGTTGAAGAGAATGGAGTTGATGAAGAAGAAGATGACGATGACGACGAAGAGTGGGATGCTAAAAGTTGGGATGACGCTGATCTGAAATTGCCAGGTAAAAGTGTTTTTTCTGATGTAGAAGTTGATTCAGAGCCTGAACCTTTGGTTAAGAAAGAGGCAAAGAATGCTCGTCCCGCACCTGAAGATGTTGAGCTGCCTTCAGCCAAGCCAGTGTCGCATAATGCGGCTGAGGGGGATGATCAGAAGATTAACAGGAAGAACAAAAAAGTTAATGCTTCAGAGGAAACATCAAAAGCTGGTGATAATTCTGTCCAGATTGAGCAAAATCTTCGGTCCCCAATATGTTGTATAATGGGTCATGTTGATACTGGCAAAACTAAGTTGCTTGATTGTATAAGAGGTACTAATGTCCAAGAGGGTGAGGCTGGTGGGATTACACAGCAAATTGGGGCGACCTATATCCCTACTGAGAACATTCGTGAGAGAACCAAGGAACTTAAAGCTGATGCAAAGCTTGATGTTCCAGGATTGTTAGTGATTGATACACCTGGACACGAATCTTTCAACAATCTGCGCTCTCGAGGGTCAGGCTTATGTGATATTGCAATTTTGGTTGTTGATATAATGCACGGGTTGGAACCACAGACAATTGAGTCGCTCAATCTTTTAAGGATGAGAGATACCGAGTTCATTATTGCCTTGAATAAAGTGGGTAACTGTGTATCTTATATCTTTGCTGAGTTCATCGTATTCTTAGCTTTTACTATTTTGATTTGGTTTACTTTATTTGTTGTCTCAGGTGGATAGATTGTATGGGTGGAAAACACAACGTAATGCGCCAATTGGGACGGCACTGAAGCAACAAACCAGAGACGTCATATCTGAATTCAACATGAGGGTTTCCAAGGTTTTTATATATATGTCTATATATATTCCTTTCCTTTACCATAAGTTTCTGCTTTTGTTGGCATTATCTAATGCTTCGGTTTTGGTATAGATTATCACACAGTTTATGGAACAAGGTGTGAATACTGAGTTGTATAACAAGAACAAAGATAGGGGGGAGTTTTTCAGTATTGTTCCCACTAGTGCTGTAAGGTCTTTCACTGATCAAACTTCTCATTAGTTTCTTTTATACTTGGTTTGTTATTTCTTGTTTTCATTCTCCCAATAAGTATAAATCTATAAATCTTCTCTGCAATTCTTAATATAATGGTGATTCTGGCAATCAGCGGTGAAGGCATCCCGGAATTGTTGTTACTGCTGGTTCAATGGGCTCAAAAGATGATGATTAAAAGGCTTACATATAGCGAGAAAGTGCAGGTTTACTTTCATTTCATGTGCGTGATAGTGAGAAAAGTTGTCTGATGGGAGGTTTTTTTTTATTATTTACTCTCAACTCTGCTGCAGTGTACTGTTTTGGAGGTTAAAGTTATTGAAGGACACGGTACAACTATTGATGTGATATTAGTAAATGGTGTGCTCCATGAAGGAGATCAAATAGTTGTTTGTGGTTTGCAGGTATGTATTGGATTCACCAATTTTTTGGTCCCTTCAAAAGGTAGTGTTCTGACACAATATGCTGATATGTTTCTTACAGGGACCCATTGTTACCTCAATTAGAGCTTTGTTAACACCCCATCCCATGAGGGAGCTTCGAGTCAAGGTGAAGCTTCTCAGACCATTGTTATCAAAAGAATGTATTATGCTTCTTTGGGTCAATTTATTATTTTATTGCCTGGGTTGTACCTAAGCAACACTGCTTGGATATGTTCCTAAAATTTGTTTCCAAACTGCATTTTCATCAATTGTACTCTGGGTTTGCTGGAATAACTGTTACTCGGCTACACGATTGGAGCAACATTTTGACTTTTATCTTGAAATACATTTCTTGTTAGATGTGATTATTCATGTAGTTGTGCTGACAAATGATATTCATTGAATAACTTCCTTGTAAGGTTGGATTTGTTTTAAGTAAAGTGTAACAGTTTTATCAAAATTTTCTTTCTAGGGAACTTATTTGCATTATAAAGAAATCAAGGCTGCCCAAGGAATCAAGATTACTGCACAGGTAAACACGTCGTATTTTGTTATATATCCTCTGGCCTTGCAAACACAAAAACTGGAAAATTACTAATTTAGAAAAGGAGATCACTTTTTTATATATATAAAACCTACAACTTCTTTTGTTTTAGTTGCCTTATATCTTGCCTTATTTCTTACTCTTTTTATATAGGGTCTTGAGCATGCCATAGCTGGTGCTAGTCTCTACGTTGTGGGGCCCCACGATGATTTAGAGGAAATTAAAGAGTCAGCTATGGAAGACATGAAGTCAATGATGAGTAGGATTGACAAAAGTGGGGAGGGCGTTTACGTCCAAGCATCTACTCTCGGGTCTTTAGAAGCATTGCTGGAGTTCTTGAAGACTCCAGCAGTTAACATACCTGTTAGTGGTATTAGCATAGGCCCCGTACACAAAAAAGATGTAATGAAGGCTAGTGTAATGCTTGAAAAGAAAAAGGAGTATGCAACAATATTGGCTTTTGACGTCAAAGTCACACCAGAGTCTCGGGATCTCGCTGAGGAACTTGGCGTCAAAATATTTATAGCGGACATTATATACCACCTATTCGATCAATTTAAGGCCTACATAGACAATCTTAAGGAGGAAAGGAAGAAAGAAGCTGCTGAGGAAGCAGTTTTTCCCTGTGTTCTCAAGATCATGCCAAACTGTGTATTCAATAAGAAGGATCCCATTGTTCTGGGTGTTGATGTCCTTGATGGCATTTTAAAGGTAATATATTTCAGATCTAACTTTTACAAATATCTGCCTTTCGATGTACACGATTTCATCCTGGGAAACTGCTCTGTGTGTGTGTGTGTGCATACGGCGTACCTGGTGCATTATGATTGTGGTTATTCTTTTTCTTTTCATGTACAAATGAATCAATCTAACTAGTCCTGCATTTGGATCAAAAAGTTAAATTGTTAATAAATGAACTTAAGTTCACATTAAAATTGTAACATGTATATACTTTAATTGTAATATGGACTGATACACATAACTATTTCTAGTAAGCATGAGGAAGAAACACAAAATATCCACGCTTCTAGTTTAGTTAACCTGCTTTTTTGCCTAATACAGTTAACAAACTTTAGCAGAGAATAATCAATTCAGTATTCAGCATATTCACATTTTTATCATTTTATTGTTCTAAAATATGCCGATGCTGATTTTTCTTTCATGTTGTACTATGTCCAATATTGTAATTACTTTCCTTCTAATTATGCTCGTCCTTTTTTATACTAAAGAGAACAATGAACTCAATCCTTTTTCTCATGCATAGTGCCACCAATATGATGATAAAAATACAAAAAGCTGTGGAGACTATCTTAAGTTACTCAAATTTCCTTTCATCAGTTTAAATGTTTCAGTGGTTTCTCAAAAAATCGAAGTTTTTATATGTGGTAATAGTGTTGAGTGATGTTCTGAAAGTCCACTATGTTTCTATGTTTATCTTTCCAGTGTCTCCTAGTACTTTTCCCTTTGGCGGTGTTGAAATGTTTCTGTGCTTGTTTATATTTTTTAGTTTTTTTCATTTGATGAATATCCAAGTGCTTTTTGTTTATACCTGTCCTGTTTTTTTGTTTTTTTTTTATGTGAAATAAAAATGAAGCTGGAATTGTAAGTTTAGAAGTTACAGGCACAGAGCCCTTTTAATAGTTTTCTGTTCTTCATTGTTTACATAAAGTACCACTATCTTTTCATGTGCGTGTGTCGTTTATTCTCCTAATCAAAACATGATATTCAATTTTAGAAGGATGGATGGATGCTGTTAATAAACTTATCTTTTTGTTTGTTTCTTTTACTGTGTACCTTTTTTATTATATATTTTAGTTTGTCTTGTAATTAATGTATCTAATACATGTTCTTAGTGCGAACTCTTTTTCTCTAATTTAATTGGAATTTCCTGTGTTTATATTCTCTCTTTAAAATGTTGTGTCTTTCAGGTTGGAACTCCTATATGCGTTCCTCAGAGGGAGTTTATCGAAATTGGTCGTATTGCTTCTATTGAAAATAATCACAAGCCTGTTGATTATGCCAAGAAAGGCCAGAAGGTGGCCATTAAGGTACGTGATATTGAAACCGTTTGCTTCTCATAATCTTTTTATGGGGGATTTGATCTTATACATTCTTAGTTATGTAATCATGTCTTTTTGTTGGAAATGCGCCTTCTCTTCCACTTTATTTTGTGGCTTATATCATTCTTCTACTCCTTAATTTACTGAATCTTTGGTCACAGATAATTAGCAATAATTCTGAGGAGCAACAAAAGATGTTTGGCAGGCATTTTGAGATTGAGGATGAGCTTGTCAGCAAAATCTCTAGACATTCACTCGATGCGCTTAAAGAAAACTACGCGGTTTGTGCATTTAGGATCTCATTCCGTCTTTATTGTTGTACAAAATTGAATTTGAGCTTCATGAACTTAATATTTTTGTTAAATTGTATGTGTGCAGGATGATTTGTCTACTGAAGAAAAACGACTTCTTTTTAAATTGAAAAAACTGTTCAAGATACCGTGAAGCGTGGGCGAGATGGGGTCCGTTTTGTTAAATTCTATTGCGTTGGATTTTGATGGTAGATAGCAACAGATAGCTGGAATAAGAGGTTTACTGGAGATGCAATTTTTTGTTGTTAACTTTTCCAAATTGAGATTTTCAATTTTGACATTTTGATCCCTCCAGTATGTTGAAATCAAGTTCATGGTTTTCGTTGCTTCTCTTCTTTCGTGGCCGGTCACTGTGTTTGCTTTGGGAAACTTATAATACAATTTTTTTTCTTTTTCAACAAATTCAATTAACCATAATTGCACTATTTGTCACCATATAAATTTTACGAAATCCGAAGTCACAAATATATATGTGAAATATAACTACATTTTTTACTATTCATATATTTCATGTCCAATAGAATTTCTAAAAGCAAACACAAGGTGTGTTGGGATTTTGGGATTTGAAATTTGAGCAGGATTCTCGTGTGAATTTGGATGCATGTAATTTTTTTTTCAACTTAACTATTATGTATATGGAGTATGATAATTTTTTGCACATAATAATACTTGCTGAAAAAGATTTCATATAAATTTTGTTTATATATATATACTTTTACCTTTTTTTATGAACAAAGAATTCCAACGGGTAAAATATTTTATAACAATATCAATTTTATTTTATTGAACATAAAATACTTTATTATAAGATGATTTCATACAAAATTTGTTTATATATATATTGATAACACACTACCGTTCTGATTAAAATCTTAAAGTCAAGTGCGTAACAATTTTAATAAACTAAAAAATCTAGAGTAAATAAACATCAATTAGAACTTGGGAAGAATTTTGATGTTCTGTTGAATTCTTTGACAATCCAACTTTTGAAGCAAAACAAAAGTTTGATTAGAGGTGTAGAAAATCACAAATACAGGGAAAGTTTGAATGAGTTTTCTTTATTCAATTACAGAGGTCAGCGTATTACATATATACAGAAGATTTTGGGTACAAAAAATAATATTTTTTAATTCAGGCTAATTACAATAAATCAGGAATTAGGAAAGAATAAGTGAAGGCAGTGATTAGGAAAGAATAAATAAAGGCAGTAAATTAGGAACACAATCGGGACGGTACGATCCGAAAATCAAATCTTTTAAAAAATGAGTTTATCAATTCAGAGCCTGAAAGATGGTAAAGCTATCAATTTAAGGACTGAAAGATTTTTTTTATCGATTTAAGGCCTGATAAATTTTTTCTTTCGATTTAAGGACTGAAAGATAGAAAACTATCAATTCACGGCCTGAAAGATAGAAACTATCAATTCGAAGCTTATAAATTTTAAGGTCATGTTTGTCACTAAAACCCTAAACTCTGAAAACTAAACCCTAAACGGTGAACCATAAACCTTGAACCATGAACCCTAAAAACCCCCCTTGAATCGTAAACCTTGAACCGTAACCCCTAAAAATAAAAAAATAAGAACATGAAATAAGGATATGAAATACAAGTGTCAAACATGGCCTTAAAATGTGTGAGCCTCAAATTGATAGATTTTATCTTTCAGGTCCTGGATCGATAGTTTTCTATTTTCTAGGTCTTGAATCGATAGGAAAAATCTTTAAGGCCTTAAATTGATAGTTTTATCATCTTTTAAGCCCTGAATTGATATTTTTCCTTTAAAAAAATACACGAACAAATCATGCACAAAATTTATTTTGAATGTGTACGCACGGATCATGCACAAAATTTGCACGGTATGTGATCTTGCAAAAAATGTGCAATGTATTATTCGTATTCTACCTACTAAAACATCAACCGTACACATAGACGGACTTACATTGAGGCAAGTGGGGCAATTGCCTCACCTCAATTTTCATTGCCAAATACCATATATATCATTTACAAATAAAATGTCATAAATACTTTTAACATAATAAGAAAATAGAGAATCACCTACGAAATTTTCCAACATGTCTACGGAATTTTTAACTAAAATAATTTTGTTCTTGTTGTGTACTAAAATATCGGATTAGAGAGTTTGATTGTGGCTTAGGACTTTAGTAACACAAATAAGTAATTAAATGGTGTTTGTAGCATTTATTGCATATGATTGTGAGTTAGAATGTTTGTTCTTCATAAATGTAAGAAGTAAATTGGCAAGAGGTTTGATATGGTATTAATTCTCTTGTCTTTTAGGGTCATAAATGTCCTCTATTTATAGTGTTGGGGGAGAGTGGAGCTCACTCTCCCAATTTTACAAGTACAATGACTTTTAAAAGTCTGTCATGCATTTAATGCTAAGATTTCTAATGTGATCCTAAAGAGGAGCTTGTGGGAGGTCGTTCGAGGTTTAGTCACCCCGCTCGTCCTCGTGGGCACATCGACCTGGGCAATTTCCAGATATCCAGGGAACTAGCCATTTTATGTACACTTAAGGGTCATTCACAACCGTCCTCCGCCGATTTTCTTCTGGACCAAGCATGATTTAGGCAAGATATTTTGTACCCGATGTCTGACACATGTCACATCAAAGTTAATGCTCTGACTTTGGGAGCGCCCGGGGTCATCGAGCTCGGGGGAGTGGTGTTGGGGTGTATGCTTTTACTTTATAATAGTGCGAATCTCAAGTATCACAACAGATATAAACTGTATTTATTAGGAGCCATAATATCAGTGGATAAGAATTATATTAAAATAAATTTGAATTGAAAATTTATCAACAAGACAAATATTTGAAATTTAAATATATAATTTTCTTTTTCAACGGACCTGAAATTTAAATGTTGTGCCCATAGATAAGAGAGTAAATTTTTTTCTTTTTAAAACAAAGAACAAGATTATTTATAAAAATAAAACTTGAATGGAGAATTCGATTACAAGAAAAGTCACCAAAGAACCACCACAAGAGGGAAGGGATCACCCAAAAAACCTCAATAAATTTTCTACCATAAAAGAGAGAACACCACCCCACCACAATTGGAACCTCAATAAATTTTCCCTCTCCATACTTTGAACCCAAAATCTCGTAGTCTCAAGTGGTGAAGCTCTAACCACTTGAGCTATCCACGTTTGAGCTAAAAGACTAGGGGGATATTATTAAAAAAATAATGTTGGGCTAAAGGATAGGAGAGAAAATTTATAAAGGAGTGGGGGAAAATTAAAAAAAAAAAATTATGCTGGGCTAAAGGATAGGAGAGAAAATTTATAATTAAAAATAAAATTTGTGCTTGCAATGATTCGAACAGGCAACTATTTTTTTTTTTTTTTTTAATTTTTTTAAATTATTAAAATACAGAAACAAGTAAGCAACCACTCGGGCCTTTGAGAAGTGTCTCAATAAGTTCAAATGTGTTACTATCGTCTTTAATTCTCGCGGGTCCATTTTAATGGCTTGGATAGTGGTGTATGGTACATTGGTACTAGACATGCTCACGGTTCTGGAACCGCCAGTTCCGGTTTCGAATCGGCGGTTCCAAAATTTTGGGAGGGGGAATCGGAATCGAACCGTGGCATAAAAGCGATTTGGTTCGGTTCTCAAACGGCGGAAATTCCGGTTCGGTTCGAACCTCGGGTTTTTTTTTTTTTTTCATATATTTTTTCTTGTATTTCTTAGTTTTTTTGGATCTAAAATTTGAAAGAATGTATAGATAGATCATGAAATTGGACATTGTTATTATTAATATGAGAATTTAAATTGAATATTACATTAATAATTGAACTATTATAAATTAGTAGCTATTACAAAGTAATTGAACTATTACAAATTAGTAATTCTAACTTAAAATAAGCTAGTAATCTACTATTACAAATTAATTGAACTATTACAAATTTACAAATTACAAAGTGAACTATATTGAATTAGTAATTACAATTACAACTTAAAATTTTAAACTTTACAAAAAAAATTGGGGGGGGGGGATTTAAAGAAATTGGACTTGAGCTTAAATTTAAGAAATAAACTTAGAAATTCTAAGTTTGAAACTTAAAATTAAGTTGCCTACGTATCCAAATAGGAATCAAAGTCCACGTAGTTCTCTTACCTCAAACTTACCTCGTTGATTTGGATCGATTCGATTCTTCATGCATCACTTCCGGTGGTAGTTTCTTCGGAGATATCTTGATCATCATTATCAATTAATTCTTGACTTCTCTTTTCGGCTCTTACCCAATCATCAAGCAAGCATTGGTTTTCCACGTTTTCAACGGTCATATTCGATCTCGTTGCATCCAAAGTGTAGCCTCCCAAACTAAAAGCTTGTTCAACGGCAACGATTGAGGCGGGAGATGCAAAAATTTCTCTTGCTAGCATTGACAATATTTGATAGATATTTTTTATCCTCGACCACCACTTTAGTATATTAAAAGTAGTGTTGTCTTCATCTTCATCAAGCCGAACAAATGTAGAGGATAAATAATGATCAAGTTCGTAATAGGGGTTAGAAGTAGACCTTGGACGTTTTTTAGAACGCTCATCATAAAAATCCGTTAATATATCTTCATATTGACTCATAGAAGAGTCACCACCAAAATTTGCTTCAAAATCGGGACCACTATATTATCTAAATAAAGACATTAAAGTAACTTTAATCTGATTACCAATCTCTTCCGGATTAGGATATACATCATCTTCACCCATGATCATATGTCTATTAGGAAATAAATAATTATAATATATATTTAACAACATTATTAATCCATCCAATCTTACTCTAGGATCAAACACTTTAGCAACCAAGAATAGATCGGGAATATTTGTAAAATATTTTTTCCATTTTTGCATCATAGAGAAAGTAGCACCACTTAATAAAGGATTTGTAATATTTTCATTTAACACATGAGCAACTTTAATACAATAATCAAGCGCTAAATTACTAGTAGGATAATAAACACCGGATAACACTTTTGTGGAATCATTAAAAATTCCCAAAATTTTACACAAAGAAGTGCATGAATCCCAATATTGAGGATATAAACGAATACCACAATTTTCTTGAGTAGAAAATGTACATAAAGCGTCTTTATAATCCATAGACTCCTTTAACAATTTATACGTGGAATTCCAACGAGTTGACACATCAAGAGAAATTTTTTTGGGATGCATATTGCATGTTCTACAACAAACTTTCCATTTTTTCAACAATTTTGAATGTCTCGACATATAATAAATAGCGGATCTAATAGGACCAACTTGTTCTTTCAAAGCATCTAAACCATCTTGAACACATAAATTTAAAATATGACACATACATCTAACATGAAAAAAATTTCCACCAAGATATGGTTGACAAATATTTCTAAGATCTTCAATAGTATCCGTATTTGCACTAGCATTATCAAAACCAATAGAAAATATTTTTTTTAGTAAGAGCATACTCATTTAAAATATCATGCAATTTATTTCTAATATTAACGGCATTGTGTTCCGTATCAAAATCTCTATAAGCAATCAATCTTTTGTTAAGAGTCCACGAATCATCAATCCAAGTGCATGTAACTCCTATATAACTATGCTTTTGAAAATTATCACTCCAAATATCCGCACATATACAAACTTTAACATTTAAATCGGTAAATAGATTAATCAAAGCAAATTTATACTCATAAACAACTTTAGCAACATCACGGGTAGTAGTATGATGTGAAACTTTTTTTGCCGCGGGTTGAAGACCAAGGTTAACAAAATCATTCCAAAAGGAATTATCGGCAAATTGAAAAGGAAGGTGTTGTGTGCACACAAATTTAGCTAACAATTTTCTATATTTCATTTGATCAAATGTAAATAGAGAAGTGGGGTTACTTACCTCGCCTTGAACTCCACCACCGCCACCGGTTGACGTAAATCCACGAAGTTGTGCTTGGTTTGAACTAATTACAACTCTATCCGGATGAATTTTTTTCAAATGCTTCTCGAATGTCCCATATCCCCCTCCTTTGACAAAAGAATATATTTTGTCACAATAGTTACAATGAACTTTAATAGTACCATCCTCGTTGATCACTTTTTTAAAGTGACGTGCAAAAATATCCTACTTAAGTTGAGCTTGACTTGGAGTTGGGGTTGGAGTTGGCTCGACATTGGAGTCGGTTGGGTGGTTTTGATTTTCTTGAGTAGGACGTCGTGGTATAGCATCATCTTCAAGAGGATTCTCATAACCGGGACCAAGTGTGGCCTCAATATCATCTAACCTCCACTCGATCGGTGCCGGTGGTTGTGGTCGTGGAAGACGAACGGAAAGAGGTGGAAGAAACTTTCCCTTTACCCTTGTTGCTTTGATGACTTTCCATAATATGTAAGTGTATATGTAAATAATATATAGTGTAGTGTAATATACTAATATGTAGTAATGTAGTATAGTGTAATATATAGTATATAATATATAGTGTAGTATAATATGTAGTGTAGTATAATATATAGTTTAGTGTAATATACTAATATATAAATTATAGTGTAGTGTAGTGTATGTAATATGTAAGTAATGTAAAAATAAACTTTGAGAATTGAGTGAGAGTTGAGAGAGATGAGAAGAAAGTAATGAGTTGAATCACTTTGGGGTGAGTTTTGGAGTGGAATGAGGTGGTATTTATAGATGAAATCTTGAAAAAACTAAAAAAAAAAAAAGGGTCGAAAACAGCCGGTTCGAACCGAACCAAATGATTCCACAGTTGAACCAGAGGTTCCAAAGAATTTATTTAATCTCGGTAGATTGAATCTCAACGGCTAGAATTTTTAAATTGGGCCGTTGGATCTCGGCGGCTAGAATTTTTAAATTGGAGGCGGTTTCCGGTTCGAACGGGCGATTTGAAGAATAACCGCGGTTCAGGTTCGAACGGCGGTTCCCGATTCTGGTTTTCTTTAGAAAGGAACCAAACCGTAGGTTTTACGGTTTCGGTTCGGTTCCGGAACCGGAACCGGCGGTTCCACGGTTTCGATTCGGTTTGAGCATGTCTAATTGGTACACCACTCGCATAAATCCCACTAAAGAAAAACTCAAAACTTTAATTTAATAAAAATTAAATTAAATGTTTTTATTTACCTAATCAAATTTAAGAAAGCTGCCTTGCGGGTAAACAGAAAAATCAAATATGAAAAATTTGGGGATATTATCATATTTTTGAGAGGTCTGTAAAGATTATACGCGCTTTCCTTGTACAATCACATCGGTGCAAACCAAGAAAAATCCAATCCAAAGAAACCCAGACTTTCAAATCCAAGAACAAAATTTGTTTCTGGTGTAAGGTAAGGGTTACAGAGTTTTCAATTTGAGAATTTTTTTTCCGGTTGTTTGTAAATGGAGAGGATTGGTCAATTTTTAAAAACAAATTTCGTCTCTGGATTAGTGTTTTGATTGTAAGAAATCGGAGGGTAGGCTAGGACGGGGTTTGTGAAGAAATAATAATGTTAGGGTTCATCTGTATTTGGTACTCCTGTTTAGCTAAATTAATGTTAGGGTTCACAGAGTTGATATGTACTTGTATTTGGTATACAACTAAATTAATGTTATGGTTGATAGAGTCTATCTTTCGAAAATTGGTGAAAATCAAGGAAGAAATTGAGGAGGAATGTGGGTTGGACGTATTTATGGAAGAAATCCTAAGTCGTCTCCCTGCCACCCAATTGCAAACATTCAAAACTGTGTGCAAAAATTGGAACCGGATAATTTCAAGCCCCTATTTCGTTCGGCTTCATCTCAACGTATTTAATTGCAGGCGAAGCCGGGTCCTGATGCAAAATGATGATAGAGTACACCAATTACTGCGAACAAGAAACAAAGGTTCAAATCCGTCATCCATCGGTTTTTTCCATAAGGCCGTAATTCTGGGCTCCTGCAATGGTCTACTCTGTTTGCTCCTCATACATTGTGTTAGTGTTAGTAAACAACGTTGGGTCGCCATCTATAATCCATCCACGGGTAAATGCTTGATTGCAAAAAAATGTCCAGGTTTAGATAAAAAAGATTATTTCTTTATGTTTTGCTCTTTTTGCTCTTCTTTTAAAGAATACGTTTTAGTTTTGGAGTTTTTAAATTCAGTCGCTGCGGATCCGTGTTAAAACCGATTCACTCCGAAACTTGCTTCGTTGATGGTCCGATGGCTCATTTTGAGGAGAGAGGTGTCCTCGTGCATGGAGCCGTACACTGGCCTGCTGAATGGGTTAACCCCGCCGCCGCCTGTGATTTCGGCCTACCATCTCGACAGTAACAAATACTTGGAGATTTCAACCCCGCCTGTCCAGTTCCGTGATTTTAAACTAGGAGTTGCACAGGGGTGCCTGTTTGTAACCTTCAAGCCTGACGCTGCAAATGTGTTTGAGATGTGGATAATGAAAGAATACAGGGTTCAACAATCTTGGACTAAATATGCTTACATTCAGGGATTCAACAACAACAAAGTGTTGTCTCCTTTGGGATTTTTCCCCAATGGTGATCTCATCTTGAATGTTGATAAACTCAAGGTGATCAGGTACAGCTTCGATGACAATAAAGGGGTGATTCTTTTGAATCACGACCAATCTGCTATTTTCGGTGAAGCAATTATGTGTGCCGATAGTCTGGTGTTTCCAACAATTTCTTGACAAGATTAGTCGAATAGCATACAATATCTTTTACATTTTTTAGGAAGTAGAATAGCTCTAGCTAATTATAGTTAGAGCTCGAGTGGTACTTGAAATATTCATATGAGTGGTACTGAAAGACATTTTATATCTCTTCAATTCTTATCATGGTTCCAGAGCTCTCTATTCTCTAACTCCTCATGTTTACTTTAACATCTGTGTTATTTGATATATATAGAGTGTGCATAGCTTTTTTAAATGACAACTAAAATTTGCATACAATATAACCAAACTCAAGGGTGGTTTAGTTTGATATGTTGGATAAGGGGTTGATTTGAAGCATGTTGGGAATACGGTAGGATGTGAAGCAATTATGTGTGTGGTGATAGTTTAAATTGGGGAGTCATAATTGCCCTTGCTTATCACAATACCTAGTTAATACAACATTTATTTTATGACAAAAAATCGTGTGAGACGGTCTCATGTGTGAGACCGGGTACAACTTAGCACAAATTAACACTCACTCCTCCCAAAGTGTTAACGTGTCAGTGCGCGAATTATATTCCGTCTCACGCAAGCGTGTCTCTTATTTTGATAAATGATATGTGATTGGTGTTTGGTAGTAATAAAATACATTTCTTATTTGCTTTGTGAGGGTCGATATTCCAGCCCTGTGAATACATTTCTGCAACTTCCTGGGATATCATCTAGAAAATAGCCAATAAGTAAGAAATCATCTAACTCTAAAAGTTTTTTCAATCTGCTTGGGTGCTAATATCTCTTGTTACACTCGAGTAAATCTACTGAATTAAGGTTGTTTTTTTTATTTAAATGTGACAATGTTTCTCGTGGAAACTAATACAATGCTGGAGTTGCCGTAATGGTATCAGTTGACGGATGCTTGCCTACCACGAAGATGCACTAATAAAAAATCCTTTCAGTGTTTCATGTGTGTCATTCATGGTTGTGTTCCTAAAAAGGTTTTGGTCTATGGTGCTGGTATGTTATAAAAGAGAATGAGATCACCTATTTTATAATTGGTGTTCCACTTTATATTTTATAATGTGGATGAATGACACGTTTAATAATAAAAAATATACAATGAAGGCCTCCCTTTGATGTTTGCCTAAAGAATTTCTATTCGAAGAATACATTTCAATTAAAATATTTCTTTGTTCAGTATTTTTTTTCCGGTTTAAGCTAATGAAGGCCTCCCTTTATCTCTACAGTTGGGACTTTATTGGGAGCCATTGTTGTTGGGGAATTAATTGCACGGATCTATTCGGGATGAATATTTAAATATAAATTTAATTATAACAATTATTATTAGCATGAATTAATCCTATATTAATTCAAATAATAATTCAACAACAAATCATGCATACAAATTCGTCACATAAATCATAAGCATGCGGAATTGCTAGGAGTTTACGTGAACTAACCTCTCGGAGTGATAACCGTTGAGAAGATGGATCCCATTCACACGAACACACCAAAAGACCTTCTCAAGTATTCCCTCGTCCTTGTCCAACAATCAGGTGGTAGGATGCTCACGAATAATTAACAAAAGGAAAAAATAAAATTATGTTGCAACACCTTTGTGGATTTTTAATTTTTCCAACACATGGAATTGCATTGAGGATGGAAAATTCATCCCCTATTTATAATACGGGTGGTCGATTTTTTCCCTAGGAATAAGATGGGAATTTTTTTTTCTTGATCTCCAAGAAATCTTGAATATATTCAATAAATTATTTTCTCCATAATTAAAATATTCCATAAAAATCTCACCTCCTTATATTAAGGGGTTTTCGAAAATTTCCTATTAAATAGGGAATAAATAGGATCTTTGACTTTTCTTGAATTTATGGGATAATCTTGTATTTCAAGAACACATATTCCATAAAATCTTTCCTCTTCCTTTCTTTAATATTTTCGAAAATTTGGAAAAAATAATAAATAATAATTTATTTTATTTTAAACACCTTTTTTAGTTATTAGACTTTATCTTTGGGCTACTTGAGGGGCCTTTATCTCACTGATTCTCTTCCCATCATAAGTCAAAGCAATGATTATTGATTCCACAGGATCCTATTTAAGGGACGGAGATTAAGAAATAATGAACCACTGAGGTCTAATTTTTCTATATTCAATACTAGAGAATTTATCGTTATGATTAATTGTTGTTAGTGTTAGAATTGTTGGTGATTTTTTATGCTAATTTAGAGATGAACTTCATGATGCACTCCAAGTGTTTGATCAAATGCATGTGTGTGGATTTAAGCATAAATTAGGATTGTGATATATTTTGAGTTGGTTGGTGATTTTTTATGCTAATTTAGAGATGAACTTCATGATGCACTCCAAGTGTTTGATCAAATGCATGTGTGTGGATTTAAGCATAAATTAGGATTGAGATACTTTTAGGTTTAATACATTAGAATATGCATAAATTTACTTATCTTGGGGAGTCGATTAACTATTTCTTATGTTGGAATTCAAGACTTACTGCTTCAAATGCTCTTAAAACTCATATTTTTCTTGAACATTTGTATTGTTCAATAGATATAAAGGTGTTCATATATAGCTTATTTAAATGGCTTCGTATCCAATCTTAGTTGAGTACATTAACTAGTTTTGCATATTAAAGGGTCAGTTGGTACATGGTATTAGATAAGGGATGAACTCATCTCTTCTGCAAGAATCGGTTATACAAAGAACATGTAATTAATTATCACAATTCAAACGTATAAATAGAATTTAAAAAAAAACCAAGAATCTTGTGACTTTTATACAGTTCATCAATCAAACTTAAACAAAGGACTGATGTAGCGACAAACTAGCTCATTTGAAGGAAGTTTTATGGGATGAGCTTGTGGTATGTTAATTATATGCTTATGAAAGTTGTTGTATGATTACTAAATTTACTAAATTGTTATGTTATATGTGTATAGACTACATTCTTCGGCCTTGATCATACAAAGAAGATGCAAATACTTATGCAAGATGGGGTAATGGCTAAGAATTTTCGATCTTGGCTGAAAAAAAGCACACGAGACCCTACGACTGGTCATTACTCGCCTAGGCCTCCTAAGCTCTACAAGGATTGCCCTATGGTGGCCCCGTACTGGGAGGAGTTTGAGCGTAGAGCTATGGCTGAGGATTTCTAAATAAAATTGATCAATGTCATTTCCTCTATTCCTAATGCACGATGTTTTTCAGTATTTATCGTATTTTTATTACACTATAGAATCAAAGTAAGAAAAATGGTGAACAAGCTAAGGCGATGGAGACGCGATATCGTGGATCTTCCAAAGGTTATGCACGCATAATGGAAGATTTGGTGAGATCAAAATCCTAACTTTTAATTTTTTATATATATTCATTTTAATATATTTAATAAAGGGACACGTTCATCACTATCAGTAGAAAGAAGAAAAAAAGAAAGTTGGAGAGAGTTATGTTGTTATTTACATCGTTTTTCGTGTTATTTTGTTGAATATATTATTTGAATATATAGGATTAATATAGATTTAAATAAGCTACCGTATTTAAAAAGACTCGAGATGGGAATATTCTCGATTCCAGTACACGGCGTATCATTGAAGAAACGGTAATCTATCCATTAATTTATATTTGAATTACAAACTATTATTTCTAAATAAATAATTAAATAATAATCTTTTGTGATTCGTATTTTTTACAAGCATATCTAAGACCATGACTCGACGACCTCCGCGATTATCGGTTACGATGAAGATATGTGATACCTTGGAATAAATTATTTTTGCAGACGGCTATACATATATTTTAGGAGCATCCCCCGCCATTTTTTGGTTTTTTTATAATAATTATTTGGATATGGCGGCGGATTTTAAGACATCATCATGGCAATTTTGAAGAATTATTTCTTTGAAGCGATGACACACGGTCTTGCGGACCATGGATATGGTGGGTAGACTTTCGGATCGAGTTGCCATGTTGGCTAAACAATTGGAACTTTTGAGGTCCGAGAGAAGATCTTGAAATACAAAAGTCACGGGTGTCGTGAGATTGGAGCAAGCCGTGAAAATAATATCGCTGATGTTATGTTTTCCCCTAATGCTAGGGAGGACTTCGTTGATCCACTTCAAAATGTCTCCCATTGTGATTTTTATCGATATGTCTCGCATTTGTTTTAATTAAAGATTAGTATATTAAAATTTTCCAACTAAATATCTTCTTAATTGGTTATTGATTGGAAACCCCGACCATTTGCTACCTTTATTTGGAGGATCCTATGGATGAGATGTTGGTTGGTGGCCACGCAAAAAGAATGTTGCACAATAGCTTCAATGGAATGATTCATGGTCGTCCCCTCACTTACGGTTTTTCAAGAGGATTGAGGATCACGCCGATGTACCCGAATCGACGGACAAGAGGATTCACCGGTGCAAAACCAATAGATGACGAGATTCAACAATCGGATAACAATGGTCATGCACTTCCTTGAATGGCCGAGCAAATTAGTCTCTCTCACCAAGAAGGTAAAATATATGTTATTTCATTATCTTATTTTTTTAATAACTTTGAATTAAAATAAATGATGTTGCAAATTGATTGAATAATGAACATTTAAAACGTGGATTTAGGGACCTCTCACAAAAAAGGCTAAATAGAAATCAAAGGGTGTAAAATCATAAGGTTTATTTGAACTTTTCAATAGAATAAGTATGGAGAGGGAGAAAACGAGGAAGTGGGTTCATGCATATCAAAATCGATTAAATTATTATTGATCAATCGCAAGTAGATGGATACTTGGTTATCCCGCAAGGAGACTTAGATCACGACTCGAGAATTTGGAAAAAAAAGAATTTAACTCTACACAATTTGGAAGATTTGAGTTCGAAGAAACGGTGAGCATCTTTGGTATCTCTTCAATAAATCCCCTACTTAAATAGAAACCGTCCACGGTTCAATCAACCTTTTCGCTTTCGAATAAATTTTTCGAAAATGTTTGCCAGAACAAATTATCCAAAACTTTCATCGTAGAGTGCTTTTGATGAATTCATCGATCGGGGAGCATGTGATTGAAGTCTTGCACGCAATAAATGGTTGAGTGCAATTACCATAACTTTTACCTCGGTATGTGTTTATTAATTCTCGATTTTGAGAGATGATTTACTTCCTATATAGTTTAATTTTCTTATTAAATATTAATTAGCGTATGTTGGTTAAAGATATTTGGGTGAGGTATATCTGGAGGTTTAAAAGAGAAAATTTTAATTGATACAAGGAACAAAGTATGTTCTAAAAATGTATTCTTCATCTATGCGAAAGTGTGTTCTTCTTGGGTGATAGACACCGATCCATGGAGAGGATGGTTGCACATATGCTTAATTTATAATGGAGAGACCATCTCAGATATTGGCCAAACAAATGTGGGATGAGTACAATAAACATTTAGTTAAAATTTGTATTCATATAAACATGCGCTTAATTTTAATATTCTTAATATAATATAGGAATCATGTTAAATTGTTGGTCGCCATAAATATGAGTACATTAATTTTGTATTTCATGGACCAAATCGGTGGATGGGGTGGGTTAAGCGTTACGATCTCATGTCATATATGGAAGCATAAGTTAAATTTTAATATTCTAATATAATGATTTGTTTTACTTTTAATTATGCATATGTAATCTATTTTATTTTTTAATTATAATAATAATAGTGTGACGATCGATGTGACGGAGTCACCTTCCGAAAAGGCTCAAGATCTTTTCAATAAAGTGAACCTGACAAACATTAAGGTAAATTTACTTTAGAAAATTATCAAATTAATAGAACATAATCATAATTATAATATGTGATTATAATTGCTAATCAATAGGTTCCGAGGCAACAAGATGGTAACCATTGTGGACATTTTGTGTCTTTAATTGATGAAGACATCAAGATATAATATGGGACTTCTCGAAGCGACCATTCCTTACAATGTAAGTCAATTTATCGATTTATTTAAATTATTATTGATTGAATAAAAAATTCATACTATATATCTAACTATATTGACGTTGTTTGCAAATATTGTTTTAATAGAAAAATGAACATCTCCTCCATTATTACTCCAACAAAAGAATGGAGAAATGGAAAAAACAAAAATGAAGGATGTTCAATTTGAAAATTGGTTTTGGGGTATTTTTACAATCGATTCTTGTATTCTATGCAATTATTATAATAACTTTTGGAGTTCTTCCAATACAAGGATTGTTGAAGCATGTAATTAACTTATATATTTGATGATGATATTTCATGTTTTAGTGTATTTAATTGATGTGTATGTTTATTTATTTGATGTTTTTTGGTACGGACGATATATATTATAGTATAGGTTTTGCTTTTTGGTTTTGATTTTGTATAAAAATGATTTTTAAAATAAAAAAAATTAAAAATTGAGTTCTTGGACATGGTTAGAAATTCATCCAATATTATAAAAAAATTATTTAAAAAAATATATTATTACTTTGAGACCATTTAAAATTTCAATTGTCAATAATTTTCTTATTAAAGATGGATGCTAAAATTTGAACAGTGCAATGTGATTCCTTTTAAAAAATCATTTATTTTAAACTTCAACATTTGTTAAAATTTGTATTCATATGCCATGCGATTAATTTTAAAAAAAATCGTTGTCTAGCTTCAATTTTAGATATCTCTCGATGAAGACGATTTTAATATTCTAATAAATTTTTTTAAATTATCAAAATGTAGGTTATTTTTATTTTTTAATTTGTCCGAATCGGATCTTTAAATAAAATTTTATAATGGATAAAGGTAAATTTTTTTTTAGAAAATTATCAAATTAATAGAATATAATCAAATTATAATGATTAATTTTTTTTTAACAAATGGTAACCATTGTGGAAAAACCTAATCAGATTGGATATAATGGGGCCAACCAATATCAATTTATTTAAATTGATTGAATGAGATTGTCCCTAAATTAATAACTCCAACAAAAAACTACAAAGACAATCAATTTTTTATCAAAATTTTAAGATGAATCAATTCATAGAAAGATGTCTTCTTGTATTTAATTGATTTTGGTTTATTTATTTGGGGGTAATGAAAGTTTGATTTTTTGGGTGAAAAAAATAAAATATAAAATTACTTATTGATGATATTATAAAAAATATTTTAAAAAATGATAGTTTTGATACATTTAAAGAAGAATAAAAAAAAAGAATTGATTACCCTTACTCATTTTCAACCCACATTTAAAAAAGATAAACATTATACACATTGTTTTATTCTAACCAAAAATCAAAACAAAAACAATCAATCAATAATTCATAAAAGTATTTATAGTAGTGATCCGGATCGAGAATTTATATGGGAAGTTTTGACATAAGAATGAGACTAAAAGGCTTACCTACTAAACTTATTTTTTTTCAAATTGATTGAATACAATCATAAAAAAAACGTTTGATCCCGAAGATCCCCAAAGCCAGCCCGCCCTTCCTTAACCCCCAAATCACTATTCACTTCTCTTTATTTAATACAATCTCGGAGGTGGTATTATAATTAAGGGGCTTCTACAATGTTTTTTGTGTTCCCAAATTACAAATTTACCCTTATCTTCACCATTCTTTATCTTCATCATTCTTCACCTTCTTCTTCACAAATTCACTTGCTCTTCACCAACAAGATGCCATCGTCACAGCACCAAACAGAGGACCAGTGGCCGCCCGCCGTCACCTGAAAAAAAGTGGGTCAACAGACAGCCACCGCCACGGCACCACCGTTAATCGTCTCAGAAAAACTTGGAGAAAAGCCAGAAAATTAGGGCCGAGAACAGAGAATAAAACTCAGAAAGGAAGAATTCGATTTCTTTAAATCGAAATAGCGATGAATCGCAGCGGAAAACTCAAGATTTCAGTAAGATTGTAACCCAACTTTGCGATTTTGTTGGGGAAAGGAATGTATAATTTTGTTTGATTGGATGATCTGTGTGTTGTGGGTTTTGATCTTTTTGTTCCTAGAATTTTCATTAATCATTTTAGAGTTTGTAACATAGAAAAGTTGCGCGATTTAGGAATTGGGTTTGTAAGATAGAAAAGTTTGTAACAAAAAACTTGGGTCATGATCCACTGAACTTTCGTGTTCGCCATGGCTGCTTTGCTCTGCTTCCATTGTTTTCCCCTCTTTCTCTTGATGCAAAAACCTTATAAATAATTCCTTTCAAATTGGCTTTGTGCACAATCGTGTATATATATATATATATATATATGAATATAATATATATATATATATATATATATATATATATATATATATATATATGAATATTGTAATATTATGTATATATTATGGAAGAATTTTTTGATGCGAATGATTGTAGAAATTCGAAAATGAAGAAGACGCAGAATTGACGAAATTGGGAGAGGAGAAGGATAAATTGATAATTTTCACATGTTAATTATTTTTTTAATATTTTATATCACTTTTAACTCCTTCTATTAATCAACATCAAAAGATACAACGTGGAAGAAATAAATATTTTCAGTTGAGGCTAAAATAGTAATTTTCCTTGTTATCCTGTACCAATCTGTAAGGGTAAAGTAAGACCTTTATCTTTAAATATACATTTAGTTTAATTTGTAAAGTTTTTGCTATTAACTCAAGCAATCGAGGTCCCAGACTTGCAAAAATTATTCTCGTCTCTTTCCTTCGGAGAAGTGGGGAATTATAGGTGAGGTCTACTTCACATAATTTACTCACCATCATTTCAATCTTTAGAAGAAATTGATTTTTATTTTTTTAATAAATTTTTCAACTGCATTTGAATTTGATACTATAATTGGAAAATTATTTGAAACTCATTTCAAATCCAAAGATACCAATTCATCATATTTATCGGGTTAATTTTAGCCGTTTCCAAAATGAAGGTCGTTGTGGCTTTACTGGATTTTTTGCCACTTTAAGCTAAAACCGAAGCTAGAAAAAAATCAATGGTTTTAAACTAACATTTTATAAAAATAAATTGAAGCTTTAATACATACATCGAGAATTAAAATAGATTTGACAATCTTGCTATAAACTCGTAAAGTATTTTAACAATTTGAAAGATAATGCGACTTAATTTAAAAAGAGTTCATCATAGTATTAATAGTAATAAATTAAGCATGGTTGGGGAAGATCTTCCTAACCACGAAAATATAAAATTTGTGAGATCTCAGATGGATGACTTGTATGTTGTTACATAGATTCACATCATATATAGTTAATACTCCTTATTTAACGCGACCTATTATTATCTTTGAAATACTTGTTCTTGTTCATGCTCATAAGTCAACTATTTTCTTGGTAAAAGTTTATTTATGTTCATATCCTTATTCAGTAAGGCTTGTTCATCCAAGCAATCGAGGTCCAAGACTTGCCATATATCATAAACTTGTTTCTTCTATTCATTCCTTCGGATGCTCATGGGGAATTATTTATTCAGGTCTATTACTTCACATAATTTATGTTCATATCAATTGACATTTCAATACTTTAGAAGAAATTGATTTTATTTTGTGAACTATCTCACATAAATTTTGCCAAGTGCATTTGAAGCCTTGATACTATAATAGTGGGAAATTATTTGAAAGTAAACTCAATATTCATATATTAATTCAATAATAATCCAAAACATATCATGCATATAATAAAACATAATCCTACGAAGTTTCATCGAATTTCTGAATAGACTAATTCGTAAGGTTAATTTGTAACTTCGTTTCCCATTGGAAGGATTCTTGTGCGATTTCAAAAGGAAAAATGAAGGCACCCCTTTTGTGGATTTTTAACACTACTGGATCCGATTTCATCCACGGGCAATTTGGGCCGAAAATTATGGCCAAAAACAATGTGGGGAAAATCTTTTTTTGATCTCCAAGAAATCTTGAAAATCGATAATTATAATAGAAAAAAAATAAAACAATAAAGCTTGCAAGATTCCAAGATTTAGATCTTCTTGAATTTAAACTAACATTTTCCATAATATCTTTTCAAGAAAATCAAGAAAAATAATTTTTGAACATATATATCCTTTGAAAACGTGGAGATTTCGAATTTAATACATACATTCGAGAATTAAGATAAAATTATAGATTTCTCCTAATCCATAAATTTTGAAAATAAAGAAAAAAATACGCAAACGATATTTATTTTATTTTAACACTTTTTCGGTTAATGAACTATATTTTAACAATTTTTAGGAAGATAAGATTGGACTTTAATTTAAAAAGAGTTCATCATAGTATTAATAGTAATAACTTGATAAAACTACGGGAAGCTATCCATCTTAACCGGTCTACAACAAACTAAGGGACCCGTGTTTAAGATCATAAGCTCATTAAAAATATAAAAAATTTGAAATAGTTTTCCAAAAATTAATATTTTTTATCCTTGGTCAAGGATGTTGTTATTATATCCATATAAACTAATTATCCTAATTTCAATTATATATGAATATATATACATATAAATTCTTATTATTAAATCTTAGCAATCAAGGTGTTAATATGCCAAGATAAAAATATTGTATTCATGATAAGTCGCAATAGTTACCAACTATTATTTGTCGAAGGTTAAGAAATAACGAACCACTAAGGTCTAATTCTTCCTTCAATGTTCATGCTCATAAGTCATACCTTTATTCAACCTTTCACGATGAGTTGTTCATTTTCCATCGAGGTAAGTGAATAACGTGACTTTTTAGTTATTTATTTGTTCATATCTTAAATTCACAATATAAACGCACGTCGACTTATCATTGTCGAAAATATATGTAACATTCAATAATATTTAAAGCATCGGTGATAAATAATTTGTTCATGTAAGTGAAAAATTAGGTTTTCGATTTATTAATAAAAACATACCTTCAAACATAATGGCCACATATATCATAGTGACTTGTTATGTTGTGTATTCATGGGACCCGGAGATCATATTTCGTACACACAACTTGTTTATGCCCATACGTAAAAGTTTGTATAACGATAACCGTAGAATACACTAACAGTCCATGTAACATTAACAACTGTAATACAAATAGCATCACCCACCTTTTAACTTTATAGATAAGTTAGAATTGTCTTAGAAAAAGTTCGAAAGTTTAGGAGAGGCAAGGACTTTCGAGCTCTGATTTATGCCGCATTTCACCTGGCACGATTTTTCTCATAACTTAGTGATCATTCATTCATTAATCTATAACTTTACATAACACACATTGATTCACATATTCGTCCTTTTATTGATTAACCCCATTTGAATTTTTGGGGCTTTCGGTTCGTGTTTTATTGGTTAATACTTTCTTAATTCCTTTAACGCTTTTAAAAAGAAATCTACTAATAGTGTTTAAATATTGTGAAATTGTTCATGAGTTTAACAAAGACGTTAAACTCATTTTTAGAGATTTTTTATTCGAAAAGTTCTCTAAGTTCTCAAACTTCATCGACACATGGTTAAGTATTCAAATCATTCAATAGGTATTAAATACGTCATATAAACACATCTTAGAGTATTTAAGAGCGCGTAGACGGACTCCAAACATTTCGATGTTCGGGAAAACTTTACTTCATTTTTGTTTGGCAAGGTGTTAAGATACGACGTAAAACTGTTTAAAAATCAAATAAAATATTATACGTCAATATTTTCTTCCAAAATCATTTTCACAAGTACGTACACATTTAACACACATAATTATGACATTTGCAAGTAACCAAATAAGTCTAAAGAGTAGATTTCTAAGTGTTCGATAGGTTAAGCACTTCCACTTTATCGAAATCAGTCCAATGTATTCACCAACTATACATAGGTTATGAATTAAATCATTAAATTTATCCGGTAAACATTTCAGAACACTTATCACAAGTATACATCATGCTTTTACAATAAACATGGTTATAAATAATAAATATTCTAATTTCACTTTTAAAGTAGTTGCATAAGCTTAGAAATTTAAAATAAAATACCTAGATTATACCAAAAATAGCAAAATTTAATATACAAACATTTAAATGCAGGTAGAACATGATCACATATTTATATAAATTAAACAAATAAGTTTAGTAACCCTTTTCTTAAGTCCAAAATAAGACAGTCCATTATTTTTTAAATTTAATCCTATTATTCCGAAAATACATTAAAAATAGTTAAACTTCAAACTAAAATACAAAAAGCTCCAGATTCTCAATTCATCATGTCTAGAACATAAATATATACTTAGTTATCTAAATTAAAAACTAGAATTATGAGATTCAACTCGATTCTAAAAACAGGACAAAAAAGATTGTTCTATTTATTAAAATTATTTTTACTACTTAAAAAATTATGAAATTTAATACAGTATCACTTCAATACATAAAGTTTATGAATACATTTTTTCCCAAATTGTTTTGTGAACCTAACGATAGCAGATTTCAGTTTTATAAACCTGGGCAGAAAATTCCAGTTGGTTTTCCATCATTTTTCAAGATTTATTTCTCTTAAATGGTAGATCCTATTAATACCAATTTCCATATAAATATACTACTCCAAATCAAGAACAAAAACATGTTTTTTTTGTTTGTCAAAAACATCATTGAAAACAGAGAAAAATAAATCTCAAAGTAAGTGTTCCAAAATTTCAATTTTGTCTTCCTGGTTTAACATAGTATGTTCACCTAACACTTTTCACTAACATAACTCAATCAAAACTCAAAACCATAACACATACATGTATTACATATAATAAACAACATGTAGGACTCAAACGTATCAGGATTTAATCAAAACAGTTGCCCATTTTCTAACTCTTTGATTTCTTTTGAAAACAGGCAGTTTAAATTAGAAAAATCACTTAAAATACTTATGTTTCTAAATAAATTCTCAATAATTAAAAGTAGGAAATTAACTTCATGTAGAATAATATCACATAAATATTCAGTCAAGACTTTAAAAAAAAAATTAAGATTTTAAGAAATCTTTCCAGAATAGAGGTATAAGTATGCATTTCTGTCACAGCTACTTATGAAATCAAAATAAAATACTTAATCATTGAAATAAAATACCATATTCTCCAGAAATGATCCATATTAAGTCTAGAATGTGTTCATGCCAAGTTCCATGTAAAAATATTAGTTTAAAGTTTCGTTCTACTAATATTATCAAAACATGTCACAGTTTGGCACATAAATTTGTATGATTTTTATCTCCTAAACAATAGCTCCAAAAAGTACCAAATTTGACTATGTTATTATAAACTTCAAATACTACATCACCATAAATTTTTCCAGATTTTATATAGTCCAGAAACAGAGTAAAAGTTCACGAAATCTATCATGCTCTGCTTCTAGGCTTCTTCTAGCTAATACCAACAACACAAATAATTTCTAACAACCTAATCATTATTTTATCTACATATTACACCACATACTATTAATACGGATTTAAGGGGGGGCTAGGGCCCCCAAACTTTTATTTTTTCAATGTATATATATAGATACATGTGTATAATTATATTAATATGTGTAATTATTATTATTATTTAGCTACATATGTATGTATGTTTAAAATTTTATTACGATATAAGTGTTAATAACTATTAATTAAACTTAAAATACTTATCTTATTACACTCTCGCCCCCTCAAAATTTGTATTTTGGATCCGTCACTGTAATTTAATACTAACTTTCTGCTTAGGCACTAATACACTATTGCTACTTATTTCATCAGTCATCTATCAACGAAAACAACACAAACAAGACAATATGAACATAGAAGTCAAGTTGATTATTTATTTAGATATGTGCTTAGGATGATGAAAGTTTCCCTCGTATGGTGAGAGATGGGAAAAAAAAAAATCCTTCCTTTACTTGAAGATGGAGGTACCTTGAGGTGGGGAAAGGTGAGAAAGAGTTTGTGTGTTTTTTCTTCTTTTGGACTTAGGAAAAAAAAATGAAATGAATGATGAAAATCTTGATACATGAAAACAAATTATAAACAAATGAAATCAAAATCTAAAAACAAATATTGCTCTCGTTAGAAAATAAATTAAAACGTTAAATCTTTCTTTAAAAATTTACATTTTTGGTTCGGAGTATTACATAATTGCTCTTTGTTTTTATTTGCTTATTTGTTCACTTGCTTTAAATTGTTGCTTAGTTTAAACTTTTGAAAAAAACCACTGACCATAATTATAATAGCATGACAACAAATAGGTTTAACGGTCATTGTACTTATTTACCTCTTGATCTTTTACTCATTTTGTACTACTACAAATCCTTACACTTGAGGGGGATTAGCCAGTTAAAATTGCTCAGTAAAATTCCTTTTTTTGACGAATTTCACCTACTCCATTTTGGAAAGAATATAAAACAGACGTACAATACATATTGAAAATATTTAACAAGTCAGCATATATATCCAAAGAAGTGCATTACTACATTAAAAGTTGAATATACATTCAAAGAAGCGCACTATAATAAAAGTAGAGTTTCAGTATGCCATAGATTCTCGCTAACTATGCAAGTAAGTCTATAGGCTGGTCTTTGTTTTTTTACTACACCCAATGCGCCTCACAAACTCCTCCGCAGCAGAAGGATGGATGCCCACCTGACAGAATATCACGAAGATCAGTTGGTCTTACGTAAAACAGTTTTACCATATGACTGGTTTGCAACTATCAATAGTGACAATATAACTAATACTTTTGAATGAAACAACTAATACTGTCTAGAAAAGAACACAAAATGCAAACCATTAAACAAACATATAGAAGGAATTGAGAAAAGAAACACATCTCTAATAACTGAATCCGAATTAGAGATATCATGCATGCTTCATTGAGGTACACACAAGGCTAGGCAACATTTTGAAAGAAATAGTAACATTTGTTATAAACGAGTTGATGAAACTCACTGTGCTGTCAAATAGTGTTTTGGTTGCTCCACATTTGAGTGCAATAGAAATGCCTTGTAAAGACATTAAATTGACGTTTAGTAAATCAACTATCGATGCTCACTGTACTTGTTCGTAATCTTTTCAATCATCATTTATAACGATAGGATAATGTTACTCACGTGAAGTGCCTCCAGAAATCCAAAAGATTAAATACAAAGCTCAGGACCTCAGGTATTATAACACATTGCAACTGGTGCTTCATCAAAATAAGGTTACAAAGCTCAGATATTATAACATATTTCACACTGGTGCTTCATCAAAATAGGTTACTTGTTTTGTTTTTCAACTTCAGAAACCATCTGAAATCACTGATTTATGTATCCTCTTTTTATTGTAATCTCTAATCCGTGGCACTTGACGAGTTTAGTTTATGTCAATTCTAAGTTTCTGAAAATCTTTTTGAATTAGAACAAATGTTTTAAATAGTGAAAGAAGTCAAGATGGTCACACGTGTCTTTCCTAATCAATAAATTTAAATTTCATTAGACAAAATTATACAACCACAATCCAACACATAATTGAGTTCCACTATTCATTTGTCCTGTTTCTTCTACAAAGAGTGTATATCAATCAATGCTGTGAAAAGAAGACAAACTACTGGATAAGTACCTGCATGATCTCAGGTGCATCTGACCCACATATAAATGCTCCAAGAACTTTGTCAGTCTCAGCGTCGACAACAAGCTTCATAACTGTCTTCTCTTGTCCTATAGATAAAAATAAACAATGTTAAACACATTTTATCATTATATAAGTTCCCAGACAGAGCAGCCATTATATATATGATCATGATGATTTCAAATTGGTCAACAATGTACGAACACAGAAATCTTCCAACAAGCATACCAGTAATGGTGTTCTTCATTGGATTAAATGATGACGTAAAAACCAGAATATCACCATTTTCTCTCTCTATAGCCAACTACAGAAAGTGGTGGTATGCTGTCAAGTAACACATGGTCCAAGTTTGAATATCAGATAAGTTATCTTCAAAATAGAATTGATTCTTAGAGCAGAAATAAAATTGTCAAAAGGGGAAAAAGAACCATGAAACTAATTCCAGGATGGAAATAGGATAATATGTGAAATATAAAAGGTTTGCTCAGAAAAGATGGTAATGCCAGAATACAGCATAAGGAATATTGTTGTAATCAGGTGCAGTAGGCTGTCCACTAAAAATCAGTTTCTGTAACAACATTAAATAAAAGAACAAGTATTACTATCAACAAAGAGAAATTGAATTTAGTACCAGCTGTATACCTGATTTTATTTGAATTTGAAAACATGAATGGAGTTTGAGAGGACATACTGCAAAAGAGGTTCCTTCCATCAAAGCAACAGGATTAAGATTCATTCAGTCTGTAACATCACCTACGACCCATATGCTAGGTATGTTGGTGCGAGAGTAGTCATCAACCTGGGATCTAAGGATAAGCGAATCATAGAATACCAAATATGAAAACAACAAAATCACAAATTTTCAACGAGGTAGTTAATCAAAATAGTGTAATGATTAACCAAATTTTTAGTCTCATTAACCCTTAAGGAATACGATGAAGGTGAATTGATCATCTTTTATTCTCATTAACCACCACAATTCATTCCCCATAATCATTCCCATAGAATAATTCAAACCAAACGCCTCCTTATTTGTCATGTTCATCTAACAACAATGAGTATCAGTTATCAAGCATGTGAAAGTTGATAAACTAATCGTGCGGTCATGCCCTGATATGCAGACAATGCCGAATTATTTGAAGTAGGCTATCATCATGCAAAAAATATCTGTACCTAGTGAATTGCCAGCAGTTCTGCTTACCCTATAATCGTTAATTTTTCCCAAAATTATACAATAATGTTGAACAGATTGTAACTCACTTTCACAGCTCCAGTTTTATTATCAAGCTCAACTCCTATAGATTCCAGATTTAATTATTTAGTGTTGCGGGGTCCTGCCTGTAATTAACAGAAACTATTAGACCATATAAGACGAGTTACTTTTGCTGTGTTCCAACTTCCAAGAACATATGCAGATTCATGTTTGACACATTGTAATAAGTACAACACATAGGTTTACGTAAATAAGAGGTCACCCGCTAATTACCATGCATAAGAATTCACATATGAATTTTAAAAGTTCTAAATTTCTAATTTTTGCAAAAGAGCAAGTTTCATTTTATCAATTGTGGAAGCAAGTTGAAGAGGACAGTTAATGCCATAAAAGATTAGATGATAAATACAATAAAGCCATTGAAATTGGTCAAAATACTTATGTGACTTAATCCTTCCGCAGCAAACACAGGATTACAATTACAAAATCACGTGCAAGAATTTCAATTTGTAACAAAAACTCAAATTAAATACATATTAGAGGGCAATGCCTTAACTTACCGGTGGCAAAGAGGACGATGTCTGCCATTATTTCTTCACCATGGTCAGTTCGAACTTTTATACCATCCTCTGTTTTAACCAACTGCATCACCAATCAACTGTATCAAATACTAAAGGAACCAAAATCGTAACGAATTATTTCCATATAATTTCTGTAGATCTCACAAGTGGAAAGTTGAATTTACAAATATATGGTACCTCAGTTAATGTTGTCCTAGGATACATGGTTACGCCCCTGCCTTCCAGATTTCTAGCAGCAACCACCCACCCGCATCTCATCATCAAAACCTCTGTAAGATTTGTAGCAAAAATGGCATGAAACGTGTAGTAAATAATATACTAATATATGATTATTATCAAGACTTGGTATTAGTGTCCAAATACGGATTATTTTTCCCTTCTTTCCAAGTTTATGTAATGTATCTTTATAAATATGAAGGAAAACAAAATGATATCAGAACATCATCATATTTTTCAAAAATGATAATTGGAATGTCAAAAGTAATACAACGATTCTAAAAATAAAAATAATTGGACTCCCAACAGAATGTAAGTTTAGTTTCCAACATCAGATGTCTAAAAAACAAGGGCAAGGTAATGAACCAGGATTATTTTGACCTTAAAGGAAGCTCTTTTCTGAAACACAAATGACTGTTGCACCCATCCCTCGCCATGTTGAAGCAAACTCAACAGCAATATACCTACATTTAGAGAAACTATCAGTCACTTAAATTACTAAGTTCTCCTAAATGATGAGTTAAAACAAATTGATAAGACATAGACAACTCGGTGAGGTATTCTTTAATCAATGGTTCTAGCAGACAAAGAATATCATAAAACCTTCAATTATGGCCATGTCTAGAGAACACTGAAATGTAAAAGAAGAAAATTCCTTATATAAATCTAATAAATTAATAATTTTCATCACTTACATTCCACCAACGTCGCCGGTTTCTGGGAGATGGGGGGCGGCGGCGGTTTCTGCGCTGCTGCTTTCTGGTCTTTTGGGTTTTTGTGTGGCAACGTCGGCGGACGGTGGAGGAGCGGACGGCGCCGCGAATTTTAGGGTGGGGGGATGGGGATTTTGGGGTTTCTGATTTAAGAAATGAGAGAGAGGGGGACGGTGTTTTGGGGACAACTGTGTATGGTGTCGCACTAGAGGGGGACGGTGTTATTAAAGTTACCGTTCATTTAAATATGGAAACATGTAAGTATATATTTTGCTATTATATTTTACTCCTTGTATTTTAATATTTTTTATTAAATGTTACTATATGTATTTTCATTTCGTTTAGCTTTTGCCCCGGAGGAAATAAAAATATAAGTTGCAAATAAAATGAGACTAATAAAGAACTCTATTACAATCACTATTATGTATAAAAATTATTATTGTTCGTATTAGATGGTCCCATTTATGATAATTTAACACAAATCAACATTCACTCCTCTCAAAGTTTTAAAGTATCATTGCCGTAATTATGTCCTGTCTCACGCAAATAATGTGTCTCATATTGTGATAAATGATATGTGAAAGATCTAGTGTATGCACATCAATTCTCAAGAATTACAATCTACACGTATAACAAACAAAAAGAAGCCAAAATATTTTCAGAGAACACCCACCTAAAGATACTAAAGCCACCACGATAGTAAATAAAAAAAACGCAGCAGCCATGGCTAATAAGCCCGAAACCAGTAGTGGCAATAAGCCTATCAAGACTAGCACCAGGAACCATAGTTCCATCATAATGGAGAAATACGGTTGTGTTTCGGGAATTAAAGTTTCAGACAAGATTGTGTATTTGAGAATGAAAAACGGTTTACATATCACTCGGATTTCAACAACTCCTCATCTTTTATTCTTCTATTTCCGGTACAACCTCGCCGTTTTCTGTTTAAACCTGATATTTTTATTGGGCTTTTAAAACAACGGTGGGTGGGCTTTGATATTAACAGGTTAAATAAATCTATCCGGAAAAATTAAGTGAGAATAATAATCATTAATGTAAACACAAAACAAAAAATCAAATATCATATTTCTATTTTGACAAATTCTAATGTGCACAATTTGCACTAAATTAATTTGGTGTAATTTTATTGTATGAGTTCTTTTTCTAATTTTTTCAATTTTAATTTTTTTTTTCCAATTTCAATTTTTTTAAGGCCAGACGAACAGTGGTTCGTCCATTTCATTTAAAATGGTTCAAGTTCACCCGATCCGAATGATTCATATATGAGTTCATTATTTAGAGGTTAAGGTTTAGAGTGCATAGTTCATTCAAATTAAAATTGAATCCAATTGCACAATCATGCAATTGGTGCACACAAGTGTCATTCATGTATTTTTATTAGAAAATAGGTAGATTTTCCATTTTTTTTTTTATATGAAATGGATAGACACTTTAATTTTTAATGAGAATAAACATATATTTTATTTTCTTAAAGAATCATGTAAAGAAGGGTTTAGGGTGGAGTAACTTTTCTTTCCGCGTAAAGAGGATAAAAGCTGCAATTACATATTGTTGCGAGTAATTTTTTATAGAGAGTATTATGTGGCTAATTTGGTAACAATTTACAAATAAAGTGATTAATCGAACAAGAACACTGCAGGAAGAACCGTAATTCTTCCCTGAAATGTGGGTGTAGGTATATAAGTGGAATGAGGAAAACATTCCAGTGTGTGTTTTCTTACAATGAAATGTGAGGTCCTTTATATAAAGAGGATCCCGAGACTTAAGCGACGACAAATATAAGGACAAATCGGGGACAGATCATAAGCATGACAAAACATATTCGTAAGCACGACAAATCATGTGGTCTCGGTCGTCGCGATGGCGATAATTGCTGGCGCGGTGATAAACACGGTGATCTTTGGTGTGGATATCGAGCACAACAATAGCCCCCAAGCGCCGCGTTGCCGCCGCGATCCGGATTTTAACTTTTGTTGCATCTCTGATTCGCATTGTTTGCCTCGCCGGTTTCGGGTGGGAGATCTTGGGCGGCGGCGGATCTTACCTTCTCGTCTCGATCTGGTGCTTGCTCGTGCTTGAGGTGGTTTTGCGAAGTCTTTTTGTCGGCTTTCGTAGGAGGTCGGACGGCGCCGTCGTGACGAGTAGGGGGGATCTTTCGATTTTGGGGAGAGCCTAATTTAAGAAATGAGGGGACTTTTTGGGGTTTCTGACGAATCTTCGTCTTTTGCGAGAGACCCATTACGGTTTTTTGGGACAACTGTGTATGGTGTCGCACTAGGGGACGGTGTTATTAAAGTTACCGTTCATTTAAATATGGAAACATGTAAGTATATTTTAATGAGTATTTTAATATTTTTATTAAATGTTACTATATGTATTTTCATTTCGTTTAGCTTTTTGCCCGGAGGAAATAAAAATATAAGTTGCAAATAAAATGACTTTTAATAAAGAACTCTAAACCCATCGTCTAGTCTTCTCACTATTAAAGATAAAAAATTATTATCCGTACTTTCGTGATTAAATCCGGTTTCAGATTTATTTGATAACGTAAAGACAAATCAACACTCACCTCTCAATCTTTTTTAAAAAGATTAATTTTCACTGTGTATTATTGTAATAAAAAACTGATCTGTCTTTCATATCAGCGATAAATGATATGTGAAAGATAGGTATGACTTGTAATTGATTGCATCCCCGGAAGGGTACTTCATGTACTCATTGTTTTCGGGAGTAATAAAATTCATTTTACCAAATAAATTTTTCACGGTTTTATGGATACACACGGTACGTTTTGAACTATACGGAAATGTCTTTGTAACTTTAAAAAATTGAGTTGCATATTAGCATGTTATGAGAGTGTGAATGTATAGAAATACTAATAAAAAAAGAGAATGAAAGTAGGTGATGCAGTAGAAGTAAAATTGTCATTTTGGATTAGCCAAGCTATATATTCTTTATCTCGAAAAAAGTTGATTTGATCCAACCTTTCCAAAAAAAATTCATTTGATCCTTTTGGTTGTCAAAGACTTGTTCTAAAAGTAAGACAACGATAAGAAAACAGTCAAAAGTAAGAAACGATAAGAAAAAATGGGAAAACAATAATGGCAAATAAAATTCCGTCCGGGATGACATCCGTTTGGGATGAGGTGGTGTTAAATACTGGGATAAGATATTCGGGATGAAATTATAGATGGTTTAAGAGCCATAATTAATAAGTGGGGATGAAAGGGGTATTAATTGATAAATATAAATATATCAATTTTAAAAAATTTAACACTAAAAGTTTTATAAATTATAACATCTTACTTGTCTTTGAAGCGATATTGGGCCGAAACAACGGAAGGTGCGACTTTTATCCCTATAAATCGTCGGAACGCGGTGGTCTTCGCGAGAGCCATAAAGTCGGCGAAGGCAAAGGTGTTTAGAAATTCTTTATGAAGGAAAACATTCATATCGGAGAATATTTTGATTCCGGATCGACATCGCCGAGGTACGGAAATGGGACATCGGTGGACACCGTCGTTCGAAAGCCGACATCTCATCGCCAAAACACTGCTAAAACGGAGGACTCGAAAAGATAAAATGTACTTAAATTATTTATAGAATATGAGAAGGGAGAATGTTTCCTAAAATTATCGACAAAAAGTTAGCGGAAATCGACGCCGAGGCGGGCGGGCCGGTCCGGTGAAAGCCGCATTTATCTCATCACCAAGAAGGCGGAGAATATCGCTAAAACACAATCGACATCGCCGGTTTGGGAAAGCCGACATGGCAGACTTTACTGGTAAACAAGAATTTGTCGCAGCTAAAACCTAAAACAGGAAATATTTTTGAAATACTTTTAAGAAAAAATAAAGGGAGAATATAATTAAAATAAGATATAAATTACACCTAAAAAGTATACTCCTTCGTTCTTAAAAGAAATGTCCCTATTTGTAAAAAAAGTGCCCGTTTTTCATTAGATTTTTTACATAAAAAAAAACGTACACCTACAAAATACCCCAGTTGCGAATTTAAAACCTATTCACCTAGAGAAAATAAAACGGGCGATCGACATCGCCTGAGATATGGAAAACATTAAGTTTTAAAATCGTATTTGTAACCATTTGTAGGAGAATATTTTTTGATTCGACATTTTTTTTTTAAATTTGACCGGTCACACACGAGAATTTTAAAACGTATTTCGACATCCTTTATTTAAAGATGAGAATACAAACACCTCTTTTTTAATGATTATCGCCAAGAAGGCGGAGAATGCTTACCAAAAAAATCGCCGAAAAAGAAGTAAAATTCCATCCGGAAACGACATTCATCTTTTTAATTTATCCACCAAATTTTCACGGTTTATGGTCACGGAAAGGCGGTAATATATTTAACTATAATCGTCGTCCCTTAAACTAAGTTAGCCAAACATTCGTCATAAAAAAAACGGTGACTCGCCATTTTACAAAAATATATTTACGCTACGGTTACAATTATTACATCAGAAGGTTTTGAAAATTACTGCTTAAAAGTCAAATCGTTTATATCACCTGGCAATCAGATGATTGAATTGTTGATCCTCTGGATCTTTTTTTGTAATTTGCGGTAGTGCCCATTTTTCGGAATATTTGAACATTGTGTATGCCCTCCATTCCATTTTTATTGTCTTATTGATGTTCTTAAATCGGTTATCGTCTTATTTGTAATGCGACCGGATGAGTTAACTTTATGAACCCCCTTTCTTGGTTCGCGATCGTCTTATTTAGCGATCAATCTTAGCCGTCTTATTTAGCTGCGACCCAACTCATCACCGTTTTTTGCTAACGGGTAAGTAATCTGAGTTGTCTTTTTTTGCATTGCGTACCCATTACTCGTTTTTTTTCAATCTGAACTCGTTCGTCGGTGAACATAGACTTGGGCTCGTTCGTCTTTATTCGGGTCGTCCAGCTTAAAGTCGAGAAATGCGGCCAAATTAAATAAAAATAAACGAATGAATGGCCACGAGGACATAAATATAATAAGACGGTGGGGTGGGTAAAAAGGATTACCCGTAGATTCTTTGAGTAGCTGGGGAGACTAAAGGGTTTTCGTCTAATTTTTCTCCATTGCAGCTCTGCATTTTTATTTATTTTTACTTAGGGAAAAAAATCGGGCCCACAAATAAATAATAACAGTCCAGCCCATGAATTAATCGGCCCAATTAAGGCCCATTTAAACTAATAAAACTACTTGGGCCCCAAACTGGGCGATAATTAATTATACTTGGGCCCAATTTATGAAGTCAAAACCCAGCAATTCAAAATTGGTCAAGCCCACCGATATAAGCCCATCCCCACGCTTATGAAAACAAGCCCAAAATAAGATCTGGCCCATAAGTCCCACTATTGATTAAAAATCGGGCCCAACAAACCATTTAATCACCCCAAAGTCGGGCCTGATTTTTAAATGGTGCGATCTTCTTTGGCCCATCACTTTTTCAGCCCAAATGACTTTAAAAATTTTTCAAGCCCAAACAAATTTAAAAGCCAGTATTTTAATTTTGGTAACCCAACCAAAATCAGGGCCCAAAAGAAGTATAAGATCAGATCAAAAAATATGCACCTCTTTTTTTCTCGAAGAAGAACACGCTAGCGCCATAAACCTTTCCATCGCGGGTTTAAATTAAATTTGATATTTTTCCAATTCATTTTTTGGCCCAGAAAATTTTAAAACAACGGTGGGTGGGCTTTGATATTAACAGGTTAAATAAATCTATCCGGAAAAATTAATGAGAATAATAATCATTAATGCAGGGGAAAACACAAAAACAAAAAAAATCAAATATCATATTTTCTATTTTGACAAATTCTAATGTGCACACAAAAGAACTAAATTAATTTGGTGTAATTTTATTGTATGAGTTCTTTTCTTTTTTTTTCAATTAATTTTTAATCTCGTATAATGTATGTATATTCATGCGGTGTGTATGTTGAGGAATTTTTGGGCCTTTTTGATTTAGAGGAAATGGGTGACGCGGTGAGCGCCAGGCGACGGAGGTGGGGCGGTTAAGCGCGTTACAGGGAACCCTCCTTCTCCTAATGGTGTCTCAGATTCTGCATATGTATTTTTCGAATTTGTGTATTGAGGAATTTTTTGTTGGTGGTGTTCTTGAGATTTTTTTGGATTTTGGGATTCAAAATTGCCGTTCAAATTAATTTTTTAATAAAACCCTCCTTCTAGCGCCAATTGTTGCGAGTCATTTTTTATAGAGAGTATTATGTGGCTAATTTGGTAATAATTCACAAACAAAGTGATTAATCGAACAAGAACACTGTCCTGAAATGTGGGTGTAGGTATATAAGTGGAATGAGGGAAACATTCCAGTGTGTGTTTTCTTACAATGAAATGTGAGGTCCTTTATATAAAGAGGACCGGCACGACAAATCATAAGCACGACAAATCGATAAGTACGACAAGTCATGTGCATAAAGCAAGACAAAACATATGCGTAAGCACGACAAATCATGTGGTCTCGGTGGAACCTGCTGACGTGCGATAATTCGTCCTGCTGACGTGTGATAAACCTGGTGATGTTGACGTGTGATATATCTGAGCACAACACATATCTGAGCACAACACATATATGCTTAAAAAATATTTGATCGTAAGTAGTGTTCTAATTCACACACGAGATTAATAACACTCTTTTGGTTTGTTATTTCATTTAAAGACATATATGCTTAAAAAATATTTGATCGTAAGTAGTGTTCAAATTCACACACAAGATTAATAACACTCTTTTGGTTTGTTATTTCATTTAAAGGCAATTAGGCAAGCTATATTACTCGTTTTGCTATGTTGTATTGTTGCTTATAACCACTTTCAACAACTTGTAAATATATCATCATTGTTTCTAATCACTCTGATGAGTTTAAAATCGTGGTGGATAAGATGATGATGAAAAAGTGCATGACAGAATGAGAATTGAGAATGTAAAAGGAAAATGTGGGAGGGAATGAATTGTGGAAAAGAAGCATAAGAGAGAATGAAGAAGTATTGCAATTATACAAGATTGCGTGAAAATATGTATATGTAGGTATATATTAGAGGTAAATGTGTATTTTGATGAGAATTGTAATGTGTCCATCCAAAATCGGATGGGATGAAGAGTGGTACATCCGATTTTAGATGGACACGTCTTATTCTACATTCAAATACTCATACACCCCTAATATATATGCATACATATTTTTACACAAAATCATACAATCACATCAATTTTTCTCTTACTTTTCTTTCACAATTTCATTCTCTCTCATATTTTCTTTCTACCCCCAATAATTTATTTTCCTATTTTTTTCATACCTCATTAGCTAATAATAGTATAACATCACTTTGATTTGATATAAATATAATTCACATTTAAAATTTTACACAAATCAATAAAATATGAGTTATGGTGCTTAAAATTTATCAAAAAATTTCCTAATATACCATATATTAACCATAAAGACTTCATTTATAATAACAAACATGTTTATTCTTAATATATATTTAATGGCGAGGTCTTGTATGCACCACGTACAACATGTAACTCAAGTCATTTTTAACATGTAACTTGTTTCACCAAAAATGTAACTTGCTTTCTTTTTTACATAAGTTGTATGTTCAATGTAAATAAGTTGCATGATTCAGTACAACAAGTTGCATGATTAAAAAATACATTTGAATTGCACGGTTCACATGGTGCTCATAAAACCTACACATAGGTAAGGTTGGCAATGAGATGGGTTCAAATCGACCCCGCTTGGGGAGTGTCTAGACCCAATCAAGTAGGTATGTGACGAGTCTTGATTTTTTTGTAGAACTCGTCGCGCATACTTGATAACGGACCCGTTACATACATATTGATATTTATATATATATATATATATGTATATTTTTATAAATTTACATTTATGTTATTTTATAGTAATTGAGTAGCTATAGATCTAATATGTTGTTATTAAATTATATGTTTTAATTTGAATGATTTAATTTTACAATTTAATATTTATAATAAATATTAATTTTTAAATTTAATTAACAGGGTGGGCAGGTTGGACCTAGCGTGTGTGACAGGCGGGGCGAGTCTCAAACCCGCCTTATTGTCATTCTTATTCTAGTCGCATTTAATAGGAGTATTTTAAATAATTTACAAACTTTAGATATAAAATAATTATAATTTGTGACACACAGAAAAGAAATCGTAACTACCTTTATAATGCGGAGGTAATATAATTTTGTGATAGTAATTCATATTTTGATATAATCAACCGACTGATTGAGTTCTAATTCAATCATGTTTTTTGAAAAATACTCAAATATTAGTTTCTTCTCATTCATGAAGTCTTCTCACCAAAGAGTTATTTAGATGTCACTTTAGATGTGTATCGTGAAATTATATGTGATTAATGAATTGTAGAAATGTAGTCAAAGAAAGATCAACATCCTATGATAGATGATAATTTTGGGGTGTTTTGAAACATTTAAAACAACTTTCAGAAACATTTATTTTAAAATATTTATTTTAAAACTCTCTCTCACAGCTTTTAAAAATAAGTACTTCTAAAAGTTATTTTAAATATTTCAAAACACACCCTTAGTCTATAATCTAAAGTGATTTAAAACATTAAAATAGTATAAAATATACAAAGTGAGAAGAACACGATCAGTGACGGATCCAAAAATTTATAAGGGGTTAAACTAGAAAGAAAAAAAAATTAGATCAATAATTTTAAATAAAATAAAGAAAAAATTACTATTAAATTCCAACCTGATGAAAATATTGCAAGTAAATCCCACTTATTTTTTAATATTACTGATAGGTTCTAAATAGGTGGAATAAGACTATAATACCCCCAACAAATCCTCTCACCCCAACAAATCCTCAACCACTTGTAGTCCCCCATTACAGCCGTCCTTCTTCCCTCCCTCTCCCTATCTCCAAAAAAATATCAAAGTCCCATCCCCAACCCCAGTAAAACCACCGGAGAAGGAAAACCGCTGCCCCTCTCGTGCCGCCGCGGCGACTCCTCTCCCCAAACAAACCACCCGCGCGAATGGTGGCGGCGGCGGTCGAGCAGGGGTTGTAGACGGTGTAGACGAGCAAGACGACCAGAAGCATGCAGACGGAGACGGGCGGTATTACGTCAATGCTTCCGCTCTCCCTGACCCCCAAACTCATCCCCTCCTTGGTTCAGATCGATGCTTCCAGATTTATGAAACCTTCAATTTTGAATTCTTTTCTGTATTTTTCTAAATCGATATGAGGGAATTGGTGTTATGTATAGAAGAAGGTTGGAGCAGGAATAACGAACTTTCGGGAGATTTTAAATTATGAAATTTGATTTTGCAATTTGATTTCTAAATTCTTCTTTTTTGGGGTTTTTTTGTTTTTGGCAGTGTTGGAATTTGAGATGAGTGGTGCAGTGTACAGTGTTCGAACCGCAGCATTTTGCGGCGATTGTGCAGAGGAGCGTCTGAGTTGATTCAGATCTACGACTCAGTGAGTCGTTAGGCCGAGTTTGACCGAGTTCGACTGAGTTCCTTCTGTGTTGCGTTCTTTCTTGTAATCTGCTGGTCTCCGTGATTTTGCTGGGTTTTCTTAAAATCTGTTGGCTCCATATCAGTGACTTTTGATTTTTTGCTATTTTTGATAGTGTTGGCATTTTAATTGAAATTTTTGGGGGCTGGTTGGTTTTGTATTGTAATTGTTTTGGTATATGGGTTTGCAGTTTTGGGTTGTGCTTATATGAGGGAGGATGATGGGATGATTATATTGAAGAAATTTGATGATGGGTGGTTCATTCATTGGTTTCTTGATGAGAAAATTGTTAAGAGGTGCTATCATTTTGAAAATTTGAACGTGATGGAGGAAGATGAAGATGGATCTGCTGGGTGAAAGGAGGATGAAGATGCAGGGTTTCTGGGTTTTTTTTTTCTTCAAATTTTTATGCACATAGTCATGTATCCGTGCATATTTGCATATATTTAGTGCATATGTGCATGTACGGATACATATGTGCATGCCGAATAAGACAAAAATATATAAATTTCTTCAGGATTTCGATGAGAATATGTAATTTTTTTTATTTTAAATATATAAAATTTGGTATTTAATCGATTTAGATATAAAATTTTGAATGTATATACATAATATAATTCTATTTGAAATTATCATCCTATTTTAAATAAAGGAAAATATTCAAAAATTATCAACAATTATCTTATTGTACAATACATATAAAAAAATTAGGAATAAAAAAAAAAATAAATAGACAAAAAAAAAAAAAAAATAAATAAAAATATGAATAAATGAAAAGATAAAAAAAATAGAAATCAAAGAGAAAAAAAATAAGAAAGATAAAGACTCATTAAGGGCATTTATGTAATCCAACCACCTTTTGGAACCTTATAGTAATGTTTTAAAAAGTTGGAACCTAGTAGTAATAAATGAGGTCAAATGGAACCTAATAGTTATTCACTCTAAAATAAAATATTTTTAAAGTTTATTGAATAGTACTCGAAGAGACTTCAAAACATAAAATTCATCAACAATTGAGTATATATCTACATTGTATAAGAAAAATTAAAAGAATAAAAAAAATTATTTGATCGGCCTTGAAAATTGAGGATGAGTGTTGAAAAAATAAAATAAAGAATAAAGAATCCCAAATTTTCTACTATGTTGATGAGTTTTAATTGAATTTATAATTATGGTAGGCTAGTATAATTAATTTGGATGGCTGATGAATTAATTTTAAAATTTTTACATATAATAATTACAATATAATAATTTGGGCTACTCTAATTTTTACTAGTGAACTCCAGCCCAACTCTAGCTTACGTCCCTGAACACCCTTTATGTCTCCATTAGTATTTGGAAATCAACTTTTTTGGGTGTATAAAGTGAGATTTTTAGATTAGTTGTCACTACAAAAGAAACATGGATTTAGTTTTGTGTAATAAGTCGAAACAGATAACTACCAAAATGCTCCTGCAGATCCTCCCAAACTTCACGGGCTGTCTTGACGTCCTTCACACTCAAGTGAATTTCTTTATCCATGGAGCTATGTAACCATCCTCGTACCATAGCCTTACACCGTTTCCACATAGGCAATTCAGGCAAGCCCTCATCCGGAACAGGAATTGAGCCGTTAATAAAATTGAATTTATTTTTTGCGTAAAGGGCGTTGCTTATCTCATCTGTCAAATCCGCATAATTACTATCACGAAGCAAATCACTTGTGAAAACATTATTGGGATTATCAGACCCATAAATATAGTATAGAGTCCACCACAATTGATCCTGATTGTTTCGTCTCGTCGTCTTTCTTTGACATGGTGTAGAAATGGCGATGTATTCAACTATATCAGGAAAATAAATTATTGTGTGGAAGCTATTTGATTAATAAACTGCTCCGGTGCCATGTAGAAAATCACGAAGACAGAAAATTTGAATGATTTTTCTTTATTCAATTATAGAGGTCAAAGTATTACATATATACAGAAGACTTTGGTGACAAAAAATAATATTTCCTAATCTACACTAATTACAATAAATTAGGGATTAGGAAAGGATAAGTGAAGGCAGTGATTAGGGAAGAATAAATCAAGGTAGTAAATTAGGAACACAATCGTGACTGTACGAGGAAATCAAATCTTTTCAAGAGGGTCCTATTGAGCCAAATTTCTAAAGTTGACGACAATAATGAGATGACATAAAAGAAGAGGGGTTTCCCTGAAATATTTCAAAATATTTGGGAGAAAAATTAGAATTTCAAAAAGTAGAATGAAGCTTTGAACATGTACTCCACTCCACCGAGAAAACGATACAACCAACAGAAGACAAAACAAAAACCCGATTACAGAAATGGCGGATACCGATCGGGTCGGAGAAATCGAAGAGGAGGATCAGGCGGCGCCGCTGTTGCAGAAGAGTGCTATATCCAACCCCACTCCGAAGAAGAACCGAAGCGTTAGAACGCAAGTGCCTGAGGCCGAAGTGCATGTGTACAAGCAAGGAAAGGGCCCGATCGACGTTATCAAGGCCACTCTCGGCGGGTGGGACCAGAACCAGCTGGAGGTCCGGGAGATTCTGGACAAATACGGCTTCAAATCGATTTATGCGTTCAATACTGGATCTGGTCGTGGAGTGCCGGTTAGGTTCAACCCGAGGAATGGCCGGTCGTTGCTCACGTACAGAGATGGTGCCGTTATTCATGTGGACGGCGAGCCTAAGGTGAGTGTTAAATGTTGATGTTTGTTATGCCCTGATTTGACTTTTTTGATACGTGTTATTGGGGATTGAAATTAGGGTTGTGGGGATGTTATTCGTGAATCGGTCAATTTGAATATGAGAAGATGAGTCCAATTCTAATAGTTGCAGTCTAATTCCATTCATGTTATCTGAGGATGGCGGGGATTGGTATTTTTGGGTTTGTGGTGTTTGAGAAGCTTTTCTGTGACTATACAACAGATTAAATTGATCGCGTTCTATTGCAGTGACATTCTCTATGTTTTTTGTGATATCTTAATCAAGATGATGTTAGAAATTGATTGTCAATACATGATGATATGGCTCTGAAGATGCTTGGTTTTTATGCTTCAGATTCAGAAGAAACTTATATTCATCTGCAACACTGTTGTTGCACTAAATTGTTTAACATGATTGGAGCTTGCTAGTTCTGGATATAATGTGATATGTTATGTAGTTGACAAAGTTTGGAATATTGTGTATTACATTCTTGGAAGTCTGCTTTTCTCTGATCTGTAAAGCCATCTTTTTTAAGTGAGTGAAAATGTGAAGAAATTATTGAGCCTGACGAGTGAGTCGGTGGGGGGATGGGGGAGGTATTTAATCTGATAATTAAGCAAAGAGACTAGAAACTAGTTTTTTTTTCACTTGAAACCTTCATAAACTCAGATTCTAGCTCTACAAGTTTGCATTCATAGCTTGAGTTTGTCGCAACTCTGTACGACATGAACATATTCACCTGTCCCATATAGACACCCCCCTTTCAACTAGTTGACAACTACTCTGTTCGGACAAACACAGAGAAAGAACAATACCTTGAAATGACTGTAGAGGAAGAGAATTTTACTTTGGTCGATCTTTAAGGCCCTGTTTGTTTACAGTTTTGAGGGGATTTGAAATCTTGTAAAAGGGATTTGGAAGAATTTGGTATAAAATAAAAAGTGTATTTAGAATATGTTTGGAAGTGTGGATTTTATAGGATTTGATAAAGTAGGATTTTGAAAAAGTAGATGATAGAAAAAATATTATATTTGTAAAAGGTAATGTAGAAATGATTGGATGATTGTTTAATGATTGATGTGTTTGTATATTATATTATATAATGATAATAAAGTAAAAAAGGAGGAGAGAGAGTATTGAGTTGGATATATAATAATAATTGAAAAGTGTGTGATAGATGATTGATAGTGTATTGAAAATTGTGTTTAAAAAAAGGTAAAATAAGTGTATTATAGGTATTATAGAGTATAATTTTGGAGGATTTAAAATTATATACCGAAATCCTGATAAACAAACGGGGATTTGAAATTCTGAAAGCCACTTTCAAAGCCATAAACAAACAAGCCCTAAGTCTTTGATGTTAAGTCAAGTGAAAAATCAATTTTTTGTTGGTGACCAGTAGTATGGGACAAACAGTTACGATTCTGCATTTTCTCTGAAATGAACATCTTAAAATGTTTTTATAATGAATGACAGCTTAGACTTATTACCTTCATAAATTACTAGCAGTTTCCCACAAAGATATTTATGTGGGATTTTTTCACTGAAAGTGATCGGGAGTATATGGTATATTCCTCATAGGGAAGTGAATATTGCATAAGTATGGGAATGGTCTAAATTAATCACATCGTAGAAAGCCAAAGCACAAGCTACTATTGGATGAAAAAAGAAAGGTCACTCTTTCATAGTTTTGGTGGTTGAGCCCTGCCACCCTATATGAAAGCAGACGTGCAATTTTGCTAATCCACCTCTCACTCTAATCACTCTAGTTTATTTATTAATCCTGCTGCATATGAAGCATTATGTACCCATGTATCTGGATTATGGAAAGCTCTCTCAACCCTAATGTCTGCATGTATTTCTGTACGATCTTATCCTAAGTCTTCAAATGGTATTATGTGTGTAAATATTTTTGGCTTCTGAATTTTTGTCTTCTCTGCTTTCTGGTTTTCCTGAGATTTTGATGCAATTTCAGCCATTAATCAAAATACATAAACTCATTCCATCTGAAATTGTTAAGTTATCTGTCCGATTCGTCACTTGTTTCCTGGTGTTTGAGAATCTTGTTGGCAATGCATGACACTTTATGTAGTCTTTATATGATCATTTGCAATTGCTGTTGCCTTATTCATTTTGGATCGTTCTATTTTCATATATGCAGGACTCAATACTCAATCCCATTACCAAGATGATATTATTCGTAGCAGTAATAACCATCAGCATTGTTGTGGTTATGATGGAGACTCCAGAATGGGCACAAAAGCTAAAATTCTCAACGGGCCCCATTCCTCCGTGGGTTTTAGCTTGTGCAGTGATTGTTTTCACTCGAATGAGGAAGAGAACTAAAAGTGTTCTGGAGAAGTACTTTTCGTGAGACTTTAGACTCTTCCCTCGAATTGAAAAATGCCCTTCTTCCTTTCGCTGTTTCTTTTTTACATGTATAACTATGATTTGCACACTTCATAATATTCTTTAGATGTTTCCCAGCCAAATGATGTGTGTGACTATTTCTTTCATCATGCTTTGCTACTCTTGGAAAGTGAAGCTCTGAAACCAGATATAAAGAACCACAACTTTTCTGTACTGAAGGCAGATTTAATTTGATTGGAATTGAAACTGCATGAAGATGGATGCACTGTTCCTTTGCCTTGTTTTTTTCTTTTTTTATTTCAATCCAAAGAAATGGAGGTCCAATTGCTGTGAGATATCATATGAATGTATGAAAAAAGCAGTTCAGAAGAACAGTACTCGAACTAGAATGTTTGATCCTTATAACTCATTGTTTGAGTGAAAAGTTTCTGTTTACATCAAATAATCCAACTCACTTTGTTTAGAACAACATGAACATGATAATTTAATGTCTGGATTATATTTTGAACAATTTTTATGTGATTTTGATGAATTTGAAATGCATTTGATATTAGCCTATTAGGTATATTTTCTCGATTCTCTTGTCTCCCTATTTGCAAATATTTTCCAAAGGCCAACTCAAAAAAAAAAAAGGTTCCAACTTAGTGCAACTCAAATCTTTAAGTTAAAATTATAGTTGATGAATTTATAATTGTTTTTGAAAAAAATTATGAAACTCAACGTGGCGTTTTCAAATCATCCCTATCATTATTAAATGAAGATGGGCTATGGATATTAAAGACGTCGGCATAAACAATAATTTGATAGTTGATGACCACTACTCTTTCAATTAATTATTTCGAAAGAATACTACATAATATTATTACTTCATAATATTTTATTTTCTGGTAAGAAATTACACTTTCAATAGACATATCACATTTCGTACCAATTACAATCATTAAAAAAGTTTTCACATCCAATCAGAATCTTAAATCAAATTCTCCCGAGAAAATTATCAATCGATAAAGTAATATCATTCTTCTTATAAACTAAGACTTATAATAATTAATTTATAAATTTATAAGTGCAACATTATAAATTTTTAATTTATAAATATAGTGATATAAATTTTATATTATGAACAAGTTTTATCAGACACTTATTCAAATCTTAAATTTTACAATTACTCATTAAAAAGTATTTTTTCAATGAAAATAGAAATTTAAAAAGAAAATCGCAACCAAACACACTACATTATTCATACAATCATACACTAGTTTGGAATAAAAAAGTCAACAGTGTTTTGCAATTTCAGATCGAAATTGGCGCCCCTTTTTCTGTCGCTTTTCATTCTCCCACATTTTACACGTACGCCATTTTTCCTTTCTCTCAATTTGATAAAAGAAATTTTCGTAAAGGGAATTTTTCCTTTTCTGATTCTTGATCGCTGTCAAATGTCAATGCGTAGGCGAACATTGCTCAAAGTCATCGTCCTCGGCGACAGCGGGTATTCAGATTATTGATTTTCGTGAATGTGATTTGTTTATTGATTTTGAGTTTAGGGTTAGGTGAAAAATATATTTTTTGGCAGTGACGTGGTGGTTGTTTTTGCAGTGTGGGTAAAACGTCGTTGATGAACCAGTATCCTTTTCCCTGTTGTTAATTGTCAAATTGATCCGGAGATTTATTTTCTTCATTTTGATTTTGGTTTGGTGAAACTATGATGTCGATGTTAGCTTTTGCGTGTTGTTCAAATTAATCGTGGGGTTTCTTTAACTGATGAAATAGATATGTGCATAAGAAATTCAGTCAACAGTATAAGGCGACAATTGGGGCTGATTTTGTGACCAAGGAACTCCAAATTGATGATCGCCTTGTCACTCTTCAAGTAGGTTTTCAGTTGGCTTTCTTTATAAATTGGCTTGGTTTTAGTTTTTGTATGTGAATTTGTGTCTTTAACTGTTGAGTTAACTTACTGAGTGTTGGGATTGATAGATTTGGGACACTGCTGGCCAAGAGAGATTTCAAAGTCTTGGAGTTGCATTCTACAGAGGGGCAGATTGCTGTGTTTTGGTCTATGATGTTAACGTAATGAGGTCCTTTGATACCCTTGATAATTGGCATGGAGAATTTCTCAAGCAGGTACGCTTCTTATCTTTATGTGGATTAGTTTCCTGCTTTTCAGTATTTGTTGTTTTTTGCTTTCCAATCAGGTTTTTCTTGTATAGTCTGTAGGATTTGCTTGTGTAATTTGTTGTTTTTCACTTGTTTGTAACTATTCATTACTACACCACACCTCTGGGAGAAGTGCAAATTAGATTGAGCATGCTTGCACCTTTTCTGAGATTTAGTATTAGCATTTTAAAATTAAGCTAGAATTGATTATAAAGTCTTTTAACTTATCTCTCTTAATACAGCAGCAGGAAGTTCACGTAATACATGAAATTAAACATTGCATGGGCTCTGTTAACTGATGATGTCAATTGATTGTTAACTAAAACAACGCATAGATCCTAATTCTTATGGGCATACATAACAATGTACTCCGTCCCATTTTATTTGTTGTTTTGGGGTGTTTCACACGAATTAAGGAAGTCATTAATTAGGAATAAATATGTGTGTAATGTGTCACTTTTACCCTTTTATACATATATGATCATTTAATGCATATTATTACAAAAAGCAAATATAAGGGCAAAATTGATATATGACATTCTCTTAAATTAGTGCAAAATGACAATTATTTTGGGACAGAGGGAGAAACATTTATTATTATATGCTAGCATGTCTAATTATATTTTCGATGCATACTAGATCTTTCTTGTGGAGACATTATCAGCGCTTAATGTGAAAATGTTGTCTCGTGGCAATTTTTCATGTTCGGTCTTTTATATTTTGCATTTATGATGAGGATGACACATTTATTTTACCTGCCTGAAGATAGGATCTTAATCTTAGTTTGATAGCCAATATGATTGTGTCCAGCCCATCTTATTCTTCTTTTGCTTCTGAAGTAGTAAGTAATCCAGTTTGTTTAATCACGACTGACTTAGCTTGTAAAAAAAAGAAAAAAAACATGACTTAGGTCAATCCTGCATATAATATGGTGTGAAATTTATTCAAGTAACAGACCACAACAGCTTGTTGGAGTGATGAAGCTGGAAGTATCTTAGTAATGTATACTATAATCTCTTAAACACAATAGTATCATTACAATGATTACATAAGTCAACTGACCCATCTAGATATTGTTGCTTTTTGTGAGCATTATGTGAAATTTACAGTATTTAGTTGTGATGCAGGCCAACCCAGCCGATCCAAAGACATTTCCATTTATATTACTAGGAAACAAGATTGATATAGATGGTGGCAACAGCAGAGTGGTAAGCTGATTCCCTGTGCTGCATAAATTATTGAATCTTCATACTGGGCTCTGATTTAACTTATCACAGGTTTCTGAGAAAAAGGCGAAGGAATGGTGTGCATCAAAAGGGAACATACCGTACTTTGAGACATCAGCAAAAGAAGATTACAATGTTGATCCTGCATTCTTATGTATTGCGAAGGCTGCTTTAGCCAATGAGCATGACCAGGATATGTGAGTGAATTTAGATTGTTATATTGAAGATTTTTTTTTGTGAGAATAGTATACCAAACTCTGATCATGCTTCTTCCTCTTTAATTCTATTGTCATGCATACATATCTACAAGCTACAAACTCACATGACATACCCAACAAATAAGAGCATGGAATATGCTCGAGCTATGTAATCCTGGAGTTATCCTCCACTAGAAAGAACCATATAGTAATTCTGGATATTGCAGTAGAAAAATGTAACCTGTAAACCAGTAAATAGGCTATACAACAATACAAATTTGAAGTTTGAGAAAAACAATACAAATACGGAATACACCATAGTAAAAAAAAGATGATCTTTCTGTTCAATGTTCTGATGATATGTAGTTTATGTGAAATTTATCTCGTGCTCTTCTATCTGTATATGTTTTGGGATGTACTGAAAGTCTAGCTAGTATAAGCTGATAGAGCCAAACTATAAATATGTGATGCAACCACACGCTTCTAATACCAATCCATTGGCCACTCATTCTAGACTTTGCATGTTTTCCTGTCCTTCTGTAGTTCCCTAAGTTTCCCAGTCATCAGAAAAACAAAAGAAGTATTAAACCAAAGAAGTAACATTGAAAACGTTTATTTTCTCAACTTTTCTTTCTTGTTTTATTTTATCTTTTACAGCAATTTGGTAGCTTTGAAAATATGCAGACATGATATATAAATTTTCTTTCTGAGTTTCTGAATGTACTTTGTGGTTTTAAAGGAGAGTTTCAACATTGTGTGGTATTTCCAAGCGGCCTGTGAAATTGTAGTAATAAATATGAAAGCACTCAGTGGTTAAACTGGATGTTTCCTCGCGTAACACAGATGCACTTTGACATAGGAAGAGTGAGAAGTTTAGTTTAATTCTCATATTCAACACTGTTTTCAACATCACAGAGCAAAACATTGGGAATCTTCTTCATAACATGAGATTATACTCTTTTAATATATATGATTTTTGAACGGAGTGATCTTAGTAAACAGTTTAAAACACACCGTTGCGTAGGAATTCACTGAAAGTTGCTTGCCTAACTTTTATTCTCAACCATTAGGAAATATAAAATTCTCCATTACAGTTGATGGGTTATGTGTTTTCTGGGTTGAAGCACGCCAGTGCTTTTATTGTTATGTATAGCTAGAGTTTAATAATCTATGAATATATTAGATTGCCTCTTGAATGTATTGTGACAAAAAATACCAGAATAACAGAACATACAAATAAAAAGGGTCAAAGATGTGACTTATTGCATGCATACACATTATGATTTTCATGAGTATGATTCAATCTTCTACTTCGAGACAGTAAAATTTTTCCTAAACTATTTCAAATTTGGTTTTGTACTGTCATATCTATATCATTTCGGTTAGGGCTTCTTTTTGGAGTTAGTGAGGGATATGTTTCTATAGTTTGTACTCTCTCTCTCTCTCTCTCTCTCTATCTCTCTCTCACATACTCAATTTTCCAAAATTTGCACGTGCAGATACTTCCAGGGCATGCCAGAGACTCTTCCAGAAGCAGAGCAACAAGGTGGATGTGCTTGCTGATCCCAAACTTTGTGTTTGATGTCAAACTGAAGGTTAGTAATCTATATAGTGATTCTTTCCGGAGAGGCTGTTATTTGTAGCCACTCTTTTGTACCTCTGTACACTATATATGCTTCAAGATTGATTTGGGATTGCATCCCCTTTGCGTTGGAGCCTAAAACCGCATCTATTGAATTATGATTTTTATCCTGGTTGTAATTTTTTGATTTTAACCCTCATCTTTGAGTTTGGGGAGGCTTGTGCTCTTTATCTTCACAATGTTATAAACACATGATTTGCAGCTGTATGATTTGGGACGTTTGAATTAACTTGTGATAGCTCTTGTCTCTTTCTCTTTCACTTGCATTTCTTTAATCTTTATATAATGCTTCCTTCGTTGATGTATTTTTTGTTAGGTATGTTAAATACCAATCACCAATGTGGACAATTTGATGATGTCACAGTGGGACTCAAGAAAGGTAGTTTTTGTTTAACTGTAGTGTTTCATTTAGGTATTTATTTTTTAAGGTCTTTTCTCCCCTCCTGAGATGCCAAAAATAAATAAATAAACAATTTAATCAGTTAAATCTTTAAAAAATGATTTTTTTTTTTTTCCTTAAAAAATTATGCTAGAAACATGTCAATCAGAACAAGCAAGGACAAGATTTAAAGTATTAATTCTTGCGAGCAATAGTAATAGTGATGTAAAGTGAACAAAATATACATAATACCTCCTCCAACAGAATCATCTACTTTTGCCCACTGAATCGAAATAATTATGTTGTTCAGTGATTGTATGAACAACAACAAATTCTACTCGATTCTAATCCCTTCTAAACCTTGTTCAAACAACATTGCAATGCTATTTTACTTCATTTAACGTTATTTTCATGCAAGTGTTGGTTCCGGAATGATGTTCTTCTTCACGAACAAGTGTATTAAAACTTTTTAACAAATATGACAGAGATACGTACAAATTAATCTATTATTCATTGAGTAACACTCCTGTGAATTAGGTTCACATTATGAACCCTAATTCAATATGATCCATTTCAAGAGATGGGTTGACCCAAATTTTTACCCTTGCATTGCACGTGCTCAGTCTAATTTTAGCCGTTCACATCGCTCAATTTCTCTCGCATCACCCGTCGCATGTTCAATCATCTCTTGCGGTCGCACGCTCAATCATCTCATCTCTCTCTAGCTTTGCACGCTCAATCATCTCTCTTTCACGTTGCTCAATCATTTCCCTTGCATCGCGCATTCACCAATGAAGAGCAATGAAGATGAAGATGTAAGAGACAATAGAACTATGAACGGTTGTGAAAAACTCACTTTTACTCAGAAAAACTCTCACTGTTAGGCTATAAAACTATCACTGTTTTTTAGAGAAATTCTTATTATTATTCAGAAAAACTCTCACTCTTATTCAAATTAACTCTCACTGTTAGGAAAAAAAATTATCACTGTTATGAGAAAAAAAATGTTTAGAAAAAAACTCACTTTTAGGTTACAAAACTGTCACTGTTAAGTTACAAAACTATCACTATTATATTATAAAACTCTCACCGTTATGCTATAAACTCTCACTGTTATTCTATAAAACTCTCACTATTATGTTATTAAACTCTCACTGTTATTCTACAAAACTCTTAATGTTATGCTATAAAACTATCAATGTTATTCTACGAAACCCTAACACATTCAAAACCTGAAATCAGCTTGCAACACACTATTTTTTAAGCATAATCGCCCAAAACTCATAAATTAGATACCGAAGTTCGAGTCCTCAATACACGCGAACAAATTGGCCCCAACTCAGGAACAAACAGATGCAAAGGCGAAGAAAAATAAAAAAATCAGTCAAAATATGCAGACTAAATAAATGAAAAATGAATTTTTTTCGAATGGAGAAGTAGAATCCCGGCAAGAAATATAGGGAGAAGAGAGAGTTGTTTTTGGATGAAATTGAAAAAAAGATTATGACTGAATAATTTTTAATTATATATGACCCGTTTATATTTGGGCGGGGTGGGTTGAATTGGGTTCACAATTTCCAGATCCGTAAATCAGGCGTATGTAGAGATGTTAAACGGGCCGTGGGCCAACGGGCCGGGCCGGGCCGGGCTAACCGCAATTTTTCAGGGTTAGGGCTTAGTTATCTATGGCCCGTTTAACATCGGGCCTTTTGGCCCGTAACCGGCTGGCCCGACGGGCTTATCGGGCTGGCCCGGCGGGCTTCAGGGCTGGCCCAGATCTTTTATTATTGTTATTAATTTTTATAATTCCAAATCCAAATATCCAATAGGGAAGAGCCCAAACCCAAAATAAGAAAGAAAGATACATGGGCTGCTGGGCTGAAAATTGAAATAGAAAAAAGGTCCATTAAAAAAAAAATCCTACTCTCGTGAGTTTCGTTCGTCTCTTCCTTCATTTTTCATTTTCCATTTCTTCCTCCTAGTTTCCTACTGTCGCCCGCGCCGCCTGCTCCACGAACGACAGTACGACACCGTCGCCTTCCTACCGTCGCCATTTTTCCACTCTTCCTACCGTCTCACACCACCCGCTCTCTTCCTCAATTTTCCAGTTTCTTCAATCGGCCGCCTGCTCCACACACCGTCGCCTTCGCCCGTCGCCCAAGCCAAGCCACGCCATCCACCACGTGACCAGTGACCACCGTCGCCCAGGCCACCCGCTCTCTTTCTCCGGTCACGTCTCTGGTAAAGTTACGCTCCCCCTTTTTTATTTTAACGCGAAAATCAAAATTTGTTAAATTAGGGATTATTGGGGGTGTTAAATGTTAAATTAGGGATTGTTGGGGTGTTAATATGCTGGGATTTTTATTTTGGGGATGCAATTGATATTATGGATTTAATATGCAATTCCAGATGTTACTGTGTTACTACTTTTTTATAGTAGGATGTTGAATATGAATATGAATGAAAGCAAGCAATTAATATGGTTGTTACATTTAATTTTAATGCATCCAACATATGATCCTTTACATTTAATTTTAATGCATCCATTCCAGCATATGATCCTAATGTATATATGTAATTGCAGTTTTTCATTTTGGGGATTCAATGGATTTTGAATGTGTTGGAGCATTGGAAAATTAATAAACACCGATATCCAACATTATCAATTATGGCTTGTGATATTCTTAGCATCCCAATCACCACTGTCGCTTCTGAATCCGCTTTTAGCATTGGGGCTCGTGTTTTCAACAAGTATAGGAGTAGACTTCTTGGGCATCACGTGGAAGCCTTTATTTGTACTCGTAGTTGGCTACAAGGATTTGATGTTGGTAATGTTCTAATTATTTCATATACATATAGTTCGTTTTCATATAATTAAATAAACTTGTTTATTAGTAACTAATTATGTTTTCTATGCATGTTTTAGAAGAATGAGTTGGAAGTTGTTGATGATGAGTCTTTATCCAAGGAAGGATCGAATGATGAAGAGTGATGATGAGTTGGAAGTTGGAAGAGAATGATGAGTCTTTTTTTTTTTTGGATGCAACTTTGAACTTTTAATTTGTTTGTTAAAAATTTGATGATTTTATGAATGTTCTATAATATCTATTTTTATTTATAGTTATATATGACCCGTTTATAATATATTTAATATGCATTGGGTGGATTGAATTGAGTTACAATTTTCGACCCGTTTAAAAAGTGAGTAAATCGGTGTATGGCTTAACATCTCTAGGTGTATGGAAGTTTTTGTCTTATTTATTTTTTATTTTCTATTTGATATTATCATACATATTGGTGACAGATCCAGTGAGATATGCGCTTTACGAGGGGTCTAATATATGCTCATTTGCTAAAATTATTATGAGATTAATTTGCAAGCATTTGACTTAAAGTATAATAATGACAAAAACTTGTATGGTAGGGTCATCATATTTATAAAACGGGTTCTCATCACATATCATATACATATGAATTAATATAATACTATCTCTATACTTATGATCCTACCAAATATAACAATTTCATAATAGAAACAGAAACAATGAATGAACCATCTCCATTGATCAAAGAAGAAGGTTTGAGTACAAGATCTATTAGAGAAGATGAGTATTGAGACAATACATTTGGTATATAACTGCCTAACAGAATGTGATTTTAAGTAATGAGAAAGGAGGAGGGACCTTCTATTTATACAGTGCAATCCCAACTTAAGTTATGAAATACAACTAATACTTTTACATGTATCAACTAATATTGTTGGTCAGATAATTCTATTTTGACGTTGATTCCCCTTTATACCAAATCATAATTTAAAGCAACACAATGTCTAAATATTAAAAATTAAGTTTCGTCTCATACATGATCTTCCTCTATAACAATTAAGGGGCTAATTTATATCGGATGAATAATTAAAGAGGGTACCTTATCCCTATTAAATTCGAATTTCCATTCCCTTTTTTCTTTTTTCTTTTTTTACATAAAGGGCTATATGCCACCTATCTAAGATGTGTATATACACTCATAAGCCCACTAATTTTACGGCCCATATAAAGGCAGCCCATGGCCCAAGGAGCAAAGATCGCTAAAACGACGCCGTTTCTTCAGCTTACCACTGTTCTTTTATTAAATTCCATTTCTGCCCTTGCCGTGAAAGCCTGAAAAAAGCTAGGTCAGTGTGAGAAAACCAGAGCACCCCCAAAAGCAAACAAGGCCGAAAAAACATTCCACAGAATCGCTTCTTCCAATTCGAAAATGGCTTTCGCCACTCGCCTTCTCTCCAGATCTACACGCCAGGTTCCCTTTCTCAATCTCTCTATCTCTCTTTTCCATTTGCATTACTTTTGGTGACTGGATCTATTAGCAAAATGGTTGGTTTATCGGTAAAAGGGGAATTCGTCGATGAGTGCCAGTTTTTTGGTGCAAGCGATTCTCTTAATGATTGTTGTTATTTTTTAAAATTTTCATGTGATGAGATGTGGATTTTTTTTGGTAGGTGTGTGCTGGTCAAAGCGTTATTCGATCGGAGTATGCTATTCCGGCGCGTTCCTTTGCCAAAGGAGCTGCCGGTCCTCCACAGTCCTTAAAGGGTGATGGTGAGTTCTGATTATGTTTTCCAACGGGTGCCATCTCGGAGGATTTGGTGGAATTTTCGGTCAATTATTGTGTTTGTTTCTGATGATGATGATGATAAAGTGTCGAGATTTTTAGGAGAGTGTAGTGAGGTAGACCGTAGACGAATGTACAAAACTGTGAAATGATCTGTTTGATCAATGTAGAAACAAGATAGGCCATATATTTTGTGTAGTCGGTGTGCCTATTTGCTTTATGAAGCTTGGTCTTGTGAAATTATAAACTTAAACTGCCTGAGGGTGACTGGTATATCTGTGTATTCAAAAGGAACCTAAGAAACAAATTTGGGCGTCCCTCTGGCTAATGAATGAGAGGTTAACTCGCAGGAAAGAGTGCTATCTTGAATCTATGATTAATGCTAATGCTATGGGCGTGATTGTTAGTTAGAGTGAATTGCGTTTGTTTTTGAGTGATTGCTCTATTCTGTTGGTGGATATAAGTGTATATGTTATTGCTTGCATCAGTCTTGTTACGTCTTAATTAGTCTTGTGCTGCACTCATTTGTTTGTACCTCACTAAGCAAATTACTTATTTTCTTTAAATTATTTTTATCAAAAATCTTGCAATTTTATAGTAGTTTGGGCCTGCCCTTCCAGTTTTGTGGGTATGCATATTTCATATATCTATTGCTACATCTATAATAGTAAATACAAAAGATTTCTGTGTCATTACTGATTCATCTTCTTGACTTATTCTCCTTATTCTATGTTGAAGTACACATATTCTCTTACTTTAGTTTAATATTTCACTCATGGGTAAGGATGATTCAGAAGGTTGGTGATTAAGAATGGTTATGCTACCCTACATTTTCAGAATTTTTATAGTGTGCCTCAGCTTGTAACATCCCTTATGAACCCAGAATCATTTAGTACATTATGCAATGACGACTGCTTGAAAATATTTAAATTAATGCACCTGGGAGTATTCACTGAACATGATACCATATATGAAGAACACTGGCAAACAGATGAAATGGTGTAACTTACTCGTGCAGCTGCCACGGATCATTGTCTTGTTGAATCTATACCTTCAGAGCTATTTTGCTTAATTTGGCCGTGTTTTTAATGTTATATATCTGCACTTTATTGAATCTATGAGGTGCTATTCCTTCAACACTATTTTGTTTTTATTGAATCTGTGAGGTGCTTAAGGCTGCACTTTTAGGTACATATAATATTTAGAAATTGTCATGTCACAGTATTTTATTGCCTCTATTTAATATATATAAAATGAGATTCTGACTGTTTCACATATTATGAAGAGATGTTGAAGGGTATTTTTCTTGAGGTTAAGAAGAAATTTGAGACGGCCATAGGGATTCTCCGGAAAGAAAAGATCACCATTGACCCTGAGGATCCTGCTGCAGTGGCTCAATATGCCCAAGTCATGAAGACTGTAAGAGAAAAGTAAGATTTTTCGTGTGTGTTTGTCTATGAGTCCTTTTTAAAATTTCCGTATTGCACTTGTGTCTTCAACTACAAATAATATTACATTTTTAAGAAGTTTAGGGGAATAGAAAAACACAACTATATTATTACCATGGCACCAAAGTTTAAAACTGATCTTTGGTTGGAGTCTCAATAATCCCTCGTCATTAGTTCTTTAACATTACTTTGTTAGCATGGAAAGATAAGTAAAACCTATGAGAATGTTCTACTAGCTGTTGTCTGATGACTCCGATCTTGTAAGCCATTGAAAAACATCATTTCTTTCATTTTTACAAGAAGCATCATATAATTATCAACTAATCTTATCATTTCATCACCAAAGGTCTTACATATTTAGTTTATTGCATAATAAAACTTGTCATCTTCTACTGCATTGTGCATCTCTAAACTTTCTGTTCCTTTTCCTTTTCACGTGGTCATTCATGCCTCTAGATTTCACGAGGGATATGTAAAGCATCCTGATTTTGTGCCTTTTTTTTATCATACAACCTGATTTCTTTTTTTCTTTTCCGGGTTGTGGATTGTACCTGCAGGGCAGATCTATTGTCCGAGTCACAGAGAATCAACTTCACCATCGCATCACGAACACAAAACATTCCTGATGCTCGATCATATTTGCTGGCCCTGAAGGACATAAGGATCAAGTATGTCCTTACAATCAGGCTTTGCTTTTTCTTTTTTTAAATTTGCATAGTTCTGTTTTTTTTTGTAAATTTATGTGGTTTTCTCAGCACTCCTATTCTTTCCCCCTATTTTATGGAATATAGAAAGTACAGGATGCAGACAATTCTTACCTATTTTAAATTCCCAATGCTCCATTATTCATTCTCTTAAGTTACTTTTGGCAGGAGAGGCCTTGTTGATACACTAGGTGCAGAGGCTATGATGATGGATGCACTAGAAAAAGTTGAGAAAGAACTGAAGAAGCCTCTTATGAGAAATGATAAAAAGGGTATGGCCCTTTTGACGGCAGAGTTCGATAAGGTCAACAAAAAGTAAGTTCCGGAAGCTAGGTCTTTTAACATTAATCATATTAGCACATGGGAAATGTTTCTGCCTTATTGCTTTAGGTTTGATGTCTTGTTTAAATTTACATTACTCTATTTCACTCTGACAGTTAGGAAAAGTGCTGAATGATCGAGCTTCTGTTGGGTTGTACTTACTAAGTTGTCTTTATATAGGCTTGGCATTCGTAAAGAAGACATGCCCAAATATGAGGAGCAGTTGGAACTTAAAATTGCAAAAGCCCAACTTGAAGAGTTAAAGAAGGATGCTCTTGAAGCAATGGAAACTCAGAAGAAAAGGTATTTCCTTCTTATACTGGCTTCTATGTTTTTCATATAGTTTTGAGTAAATTACATAACTACATACAGAAAATCATGCTATGTTTGTAACTTCATCTCCTTTTGCAGGGAGGAGTTCAAGGATGAAGAAATGCCTGAAGTGAAGTCATTAGACATCCGAAACTTCATTTAGGACTGAAGCTTCATCTCGTTTTTCATTAAGGCGTTGTATGCTCTTTGGAAACCTCCTATTTAGGAGATATTTTTAAATTAAAGAGCAACAGACGTAAGAAGTCCCTGCCCTTGCGTTAATAATAGTATGTCGTGGAAATTTTCAGACATACACCTGAAAGTCGGTTTTCTGGATGCTCTTTTTTCTTGTTTGATGACTTGTGTTTTGAAACAAGTAAAGCAATGGTTATGTTGTGTATTTAGCTCGACTCTGCCAGCTGACTCAGGTGCGATGTTTGTCTCAAATGAGTTTGAATAATTCTGTGTTATTTTGGTAATACAATGGATGTTGTTGGTGTAATCTTTAGAATCTCGATCTAAATTTTCACTCTTTAATTAGATTAAAATTTGAAAACTAGGCATGTCAAATATTTAGAGAAGGTCTCAACTTTTTTGTGCGCAACTTCATCCAGAAGTCCCTTTAAGGGCTGTTCTTATTCCTAAGGTCAGGAATGCTTCTTATAAATTCAACTTAAACAGAACTTTCTATGTGACCTGATGATCTTTTATACATTGGGGTCTCTTTTATACGATTTAGGACTAGCATTCACGATTCAATAATAATTTTATACTTGGAAATTCAGAGCGAACACAAATAGAGATTACACAGAATAGAGAGTTGCAATTTTGAAGTGTTAATGTGAACCAATTGCAATAACCTATTTCTCTAGTACCCTAAATCGACAGAATCGAATTAAAAATAAAACGTTGACCTATGGACAAGTATGGTTACGGGTGTAAACGACCCGAGTCGAGCCGAGTAATGTTGAGCTTGAACACGACTCGAGTAGAATACTCGCAGGTCAAAACTCGACTCGAACTCGGTGTAACCCAAATTTTTAAGCTCGGCTCGACAGGAAACTCGATAGACTCGAGCTCGGCTTGAACTTGACTCGATTACCTGTATAATTTTATAAATTAAATATAAAATACATTATGAAAATATAAGTATATATATTTAGTAAAATTAATGGCATACTAGTAATTACTGTGCACGTTCGATTAGACTCGCTAGCCTCTCGAGCTGAGTATTTATTAGTTCGCACTCGATAGCTACTCGAATAGCTCGAACTCGGTTATGCTCGAGTCAATTTTGATCTTTTTACAAGTCGAACACGAGTAGTTCGCGAGCCGACTTGACTCACTTATACCCTCTACTTATAACCAATCAATCATCATCTTTATGGAAGCAAATAATAATATTACAATCGCTATCATCGTCTCCATTAAAATGAGTAGACCTCTTGTACATCAGGTGCACCGTACATATGTGTGTGTAAGTAAGTCAAATAGGCTCTCTATCTACTCGTGCTCGACTTGTAAAAAGATCGAAATCGACTAGAACATAATTGAGCCGAGTCGAGTTCGAGCTACTTAAGGTCTTCTATCACTCCCCGTGCTTCATCTTCATCAACACGCTTTCTTCCTGAGCCAATCTTCCGATGCATCCCTTTTTCAACAATATGCTTTGCAACGATATGTATGTTCACGTGTAACTCGAGTTGTTGCCCAAGACAGTTTTATATAAAAATAGTTTTCGTTGTATGATTATTTTGTAATCATCACTTCATCATATAACAATTAATACTTTTGAATACAAGAAATAATACTGAAAAATTATTACATATTAATAAAATGACTAATACTACTTATAAATAATTTTTAAAAAAATAATTGCAAGGTAAAATGGGTCTAAAATTGATAAATGTTCCGATCTTGTATACAAATATGCCCGAAAATATATTTATCATGTATTGACCATTAAAACTGTTATGCTAATTGGGGATCTTTGTGGACATAAGTATTCATTGAAATCAAGATCCAAAATCTTTGAATCTATATATATATATATATATAAACAGAAACCGCCCCAAATTCGAAAATGATTAGATTTTTCCGCCAAAAATTATTGCTAAATTTGGAGACAAATATTTGTAAAAAATATTAACAAATAATAATGGATTGAGAAAAAAATATTTACAATAATCCCAGATCAGTTTATTTATTAAATTAGGAGATCATATCTATAATCTATTATAAATATATTACTTAAATCTTATAGTTAACGTCCAATATATTTTAATAAATTTTTTATTAAAGTTGCTTCGTTTCCTTTTCTTTTTTTTTTATAGAGATTCACTCAAATAATAATAATAATAAAAACCATTAGTCTTTTCACTACTCCTTTCATTGCATTATTCCTTCATATTGTCTCCGAGAATAATTTGGGGTGGGGGGCAGTGTAGAGAAATGCTAGGGAATATTTAATTATTAATTTGAGTATTTGGTTGGAAACATACATTCTCGCACACTACTTCTTCGTATAAAAAAAAAAATATAATCAAATTTATATATCTCAATCGATTAAGATCTATTAATCTCTCAAAAAAATTATAATTAATATAAAATGAAAACATTTGTTGTTACTGAAAAATTCAAATAAAAGTTTAGATATATAGATATAGATTTGATCATAATTATTTATTTGAGATATATAAATTTGATCATAAATTTATTTAAAATTTATATATATTTATATATATATATATAAGCAGAAATCTTATATTTGGAAAAATATTAATAAATAATAATAAATTGAGAAAAATCTTTGAGAATATTTAAAAAATAATGATTATTAAATTGAAAAACGAATATTTGAAAAAAAATTTATATATATATATATATATATATATAAGCGAAAACCCTCTCAAATTTGGAAATCATTGATTTTTCACGCAAAAAATTATTACCAAATTTAAAAACGAATCTTTGAGAAAAATATTAAGATATATATTGAAAAAAGGTCTTAGTATATTTCAATATAATAGATTGGAAAAAATCTTTTGAATATTTCAATTGAAAAACGAATTTTTGAAATATGAGAATTTAAAAAAAAAAATATATATGTAGCATACTTTCACAAACTTTAATATTGATTTTTAGAATATTTAAATTGAAAAATGAATCTTTAGAATATAAGAAATTTTTTGAAAAAATATTTTAAAAACAATATGTAATATATTTCTACAAACCTCAATTTTAAATTGAGAAATAATAAGATTTATATAACAAATAGCCAAAATATTATTCATTTATTTTTGGGGTAGACTGCTCATAATAATTGAAAGAAGGGTGTGCGACGTGAAGTCGTCATAGTATATTTTGTTGTCAAAATGTTAATTTCATTATGAGTAATACTACCATTTAGTGAAAAAAAAAAATTAATACAAACAAATTATTAAGCAATTTGAATTGTATAATGCATTTAGCCTATACAAGTTTTATCGTTTCAAATATGATTATTTGATTCGAGTGTATATAATATTATCAAGAGTAGATAAAATAAACAAATAAATACAAAGAGAATTAATACAAAGCTCTTTAATTGCAAAAACATCAACCTAATCTTTTATAAGAACATCACTAAAAGAAAATAATATATATATTAAACACTTTAAAAATCAATATAAATAGAATAAGTTTGCAAACTCAAATAATATCAGAATAAACTGGTGAGAATAGTGAGATATGAAAACAATAACTTCGAAAAAGAGTAATTGCACTAAATTAAGTGCTTTTAAATTACATGGGTGAATTCAAACAAAAAAAAAGGCGAACTTTTACATACACTTGGTGTCAGATTTCTAAATCAAATAAGATTTCACTTTTGACCGCTTTTTTTTTTTTTATTGTGGATCCTCATTTTCACTAATGGTCAAAGTCTCATTTTCTTAATTACAATTTCATATCTTAGAATCACTTGCAAGATTTAATTTAATGCGAGACTCACTCTAAAAAAATTTTTTTTTTGAAACAAACAAGTGAAGTGCCTTTCCTAGGAAAGGATGGTTTTGACTTTACAATTTAACATTTGTGAAAATATATTATACTTTTTTTTTTCAAAGATCGCAATTTAACATTAGAGTTTGTCTCAGTTTAACATTAGTATTATGAAAATATTCTACATGTTTTTTTCAAAAAAAATTCTCAATTCATTATAAAGTGTAAATATTCATTCCAACTATTTTCCCGATATATAGATATAGATTTGATCATTAAAATTTATTAATATTTATTCCAAAAATTTGTTTATAAATTTGGTAATAATTTTAACATATAATGTTGAAATTTTTTTTAAAGAAAAAATATTTAGATGTAAGGTTGATAATAAATTTAAGATGAAATATTCTACATATTTTTCTCAAAGATTTTTCTCAATCCGTTATAATTTGATAATATTTATTTCATACATATCTATTTTTAAAAAAATCCCATATTCCATTTTTTTTTCAATTTAACATTAGTGTTTGTGAAAATATTCTACATATTTTTTCCTAAGCATTTTCTCAATCCATTATAATTTTCATAATGAAAAAAAAACACTTTAATAAGAATATTTATAAAAATATAATACAAATTAATTATGCAATTATATCCGTGCATCGCACGGGTTCAATTGTTAGTAAACTAAAAGAATTTTTTTTTTTTAATAAACTCACACACTGACATACAGTAACACCGTTATCACTTATGTTTCCAATCCAAAAATAAAAATAAAAATAAAATAGAAGTAATAGGAAATATAACAAGTTAAAAAAAAAACAATTAATTTATTTATTTATGAAAACACTTGATTCAATCAATCAACAGGCTAGTGATCAGATCTAGCCCTTAGCCTTCTTTCCCTTTCATACGCCATTAAAAACACACACTCTTATCACTCTACTTCTGCACATCTTTTCGCCCATTGATTCCTCCCACTCCCACAAATGTAGATGTTTCTTGTGCAGGTAGCTCAAAATTTTCTTTTGTCGGTGGAATTTCGATGTTTTTTATTGCTTTGTTTTATGCGTTTTTCTGATTCTGTTTCAGGATTCAGTATAACGCCTATTGATTGCGTGTAATGTGTGTGTGTGAATGAGGAATTTGTACGCTTTTAACACTCGTTGTTTCATTCTTCGTATATAATGATATGATGTGGGAAAGAATTCGTTGGAGGTTGGTGTAATTTTTTTTTTCTCAAAGAGAACAGTGGCTGCTGCAGTCATTGTTTTTTTCCTGGTAGGGTCCCTTTCTCTTTTGTTAGTAAAGTAAAGATGAATTGTTTATTTTTTTTTATAAAAAAAATTCAGTATCAACTATCAAGTGAGAAAGGAATAGTATTATTTTGTTCAAGAGATGACAAAAAAACAGCATTAGGAATTGCAGAATCGTGATGGGCAGGAGTTGGAAACTTCTGAGCTGCTTGTTTGTGATGCAAAAATAGTCAGTTTGAAGATTTATTACTAGAACTGCTGTTTATTGTATTTTGGCCTATAGAAAGAAAGGGAACATATGTTTAATGGAGGTTTTTTTTTTTTACATGGATTATACACAGCAATTCTAGTTTATATAGGCATTTATTCAATATAACCATGATCTGCACGGATTGTTTTTTAGTAAATAGGATGCTTTCTAAGTATGGCAATTCACATTGTGCATCCTTGTTGAAATATGTTGCTTCTAATTTTGGCTGCTTGAATTGTTCTCACAGACTAAAATTTAAACAGGAGTGAAGTTGGAAATTGCCCTTTCTTGAATTACAACTGAATCCAGATACTTGAGGTGTGGTCCTTCACGGTCCAATTTGAAATGGCATCGGTGCAGAATCGATTTCTGCAGCAAGAGCAACCTCCAGCTCCTCGGGTATAATGATTATGATTCTATGCATCTTCATTTGCCATATAATCAATTGTTTTGTCCATTTTAAGCGTAGAGTTTATATATCATTATATGGGAATTGATTGATCTCATCTTAAAGAGTTTATTATTTCCTTATCTTTAATCATTGATTCTGGCTGCAACCATCACTTGTCAGCTATTTGCAATTTAATAATACTGTCGAAGTTATTATCTTCCATGGTCTTTTTGTTTCCTCGAATTCTTATTCAATGATGGTATACATAGAGGGGAAGAGAGAATTCTTTTACTCTCAATTGTGTAATTTAACCTGTGTGATACATAGATTTGATCTTATTCATAGTCAAAATGTTTTTAAAACTTCATGAATGTTTCACTAAGATGATATATGTTAGACTATTTCCTTCTCTTATTTCCCATATATAATAAGATGGTATATGGGGTTGCCGAGTTGCTTAAAGTGAAAAAAAGAGCCAATTATGATGGTCTAACAACTATGATCATTAGAGTAATATTGATTAACCTGGTGGTGGTCTTGAAGCTAAGGACCCCCATTGCACAATATTTAGAGATAGGATCTTATTATGGCTTCCCTCTGTGCCTGCATAGTTGCTAAATTTGAAAAAAATTAAACAAAGTCTTATCTTATGTAACTCCCACCCCCTCTCCAGGGAAGAAAGGAGGTTTAACGTTGCGTAACAAATTTAGACAAGGTATCTTAGGTTTCCCGAATGACATTCCCCCGATACTTTGTCTTCTTTTGCATGTTCGTATTTCACATTTCGCTTGATGTCTAATTAACTAAACCATTTATTGCCTTTGTTCCATTAGACAACATTTTTTTGAAATTGGCATTTCGAAATACTCGCTCTGTTCCAAAATAGCTGTCGCTTTCGGTTTTCCAAGAGAAACTATTTTTTTTTCTAACTTTGCCCTTTTCTTAGTTTTTATGATAAATGACCATAAATGATTCATTGATAAAAGAGTACATTAGTCATTTTATTACAAATAATTATAAAGCAATATTTGTTTTATTGGCAGCGCAAGAGATGGGCAAGTTGTTTGGGTGGGCTGTCATGTTTCAGTAAACAAAAAGGTAGAACTCGTGTTGTTCCTGCATCTCGCATTCCTGAATCCAACATTATATCGAATCAGCCAAACGGACCTCAACCTGGTGGATTGCCCAATCAGATGACCGGCATTAATTTATCTCTTTTAGCTCCACCGTCTTCTCCTGCTTCTTTCTCCAACTCTGCACTCCCATCAACAGCTCAGTCACCCACCTGTTTCTTATCTGCAAATTCACCTGAAACTCCTTCATCAACAATGTTTGTTACAGGTCCATACGCCCATGAGACTCAACTCGTCTCTCCTCCCGTTTTCTCGACTTACACAACAGAGCCATCTACAGCTCCTTTAACTCCTCCACCAGAGTTGGCACATTTAACAACCCCATCTTCCCCAGACGTGCCTTATGCTCATTTACTTTCATCATCTTCAAAAAGAAATGGCAAAAATGGTTACGTTGCTGCAAATGATCTTCGGACAACGTATTTACTCTATCCTGGTAGCCCAGCAAGTGCTCTCAGATCACCGGTTTCAAGAATGTCCAATGATGGTCTATCGTCATCTTTTACTGAGAGGGATTTCCCCCCTCACTGGGACCCATCAATCCCGTCAGAAGAGTCGGGCTCGGGCAGATATCTCGGGCACGGGGGATCCAATGTGTCGAAGTCGCATCAAGGTTCTAATTTCTTCTGCCCGGAGACGTTTGCCCAGTTCTACTTAGACCAGACATCCTTTTCGAATTCTGGTGGTAGGCTAAGTATTTCCAGGGAATCTGATGCTTATGCAAATGGTGGGAATGGGTATCAGAATAGGCAGAACAAAACATGCAAACCTGATGCTGAGGAACATGAGGCTTACAGAGCATCCTTTGGATTCAGTGCTGATGAAATCATCACTACTAATAATTATGTTGAGATTCCTGATGTTTTAGAAGACTCCTTTAGTATAACACCTTTGGCCTCCAATGAACATACTTATACCCCGTCACGAATGGGATGGGCAGAAACCGAGAAAAGACAGGATCATTTTCCTAGCTTACAGCTCACCAAAGGAGGACTGTATCGTTCCAGTAGCATGCATTCCGTAGTCCCAGCTTCATATAATGGTATTTCCTAATTTCATTATCTTTATTTTGGCAAATATTTCTATGCACCAGTTGCACAGTGCAACTCAAGTGTATTTTAAAATGGTATTAGTTGTTTTCACTGAATAATACCAGTTGTTTACATTGCACAGTAGTAGTGTGCATCAGTTTCACGGTGCAACCGGTGCACCCAAGTGTTACTCAATGAAGTTTGAACAAATAAGATTTTGCTTGAATTCTTCGAATGGCAAGGGTCTAGTGTGCAGTAGCCAGTAGTGATGCTGTCTTGATCTCCAAATTGCTAATAAATGCTGTCTAATTTTCCACTTAACTGAACTTTTAATTGAACATTTGAACTAAATAGTTTTTCTTATGTCTCACAGATCATGTCCCACAGAGACAAGTAGGGGATACTGGACGAAGTTTTCAGAATAGCCACACTCTAAGTGATGATGATGAAGATATATTCTCTAAGATGGGGGCTTCTAGAATTAACCGGAAATATCAGCTTGGTTCATCGAATTCTGATGCAGAAGTCGAGTATAGGAGAGGGTCGAGCTTGAGAGAAGGGCGGTATTGGTGAGAATCACTAACTTTTGTTGGTTGTTCCTCGACGAATGATCTATCTAACTTCTTTCCGACGCTCACTTTTGGCCTTCGTTTTGCCTCTCGTATATGGAGAGTGGGGTAGTAAGGACTCAATAGATGATCAGTTGGAGCATGTAACATGTTTTTCTTTTATGTACATGTTAGTGTATGCATGGACTCAAAAATGGTAGCATTGGCTGGCTTTAATTGACAAATATGTGATACTTAAAACGTATTGGTATCACATTAGTTTCTCTTCATTGTACAAATGTACTTAACAAGCTTATCTTCCTTTTACCCTCAATGATTAGTGTTAGGGATGAGAATTATTTGGATTTAAATTTGACTATATTAAATTATGTCAAAACGGCATGGAGATTACCAAATCACATTTCTTGATTGTTTATATAAAAGTTATAAGAAATGTGACAGTTGAAAATGAAGAAATATTAAATAGTGCCAATTATTTTTTACACTTAGAATTCAAGAGTGAGGAAATTGCTCACCGAGAATAAGTTTTCTCCTATTAAGGTGGATATCTTTAAATAGGAAGCCATTGATATCAAATTTAATAGCAGATCTCCCGTGAAATTGGGTGAAATCTATTTTTAGAGTCACTGAGTTCGTATAATGATACTTGAAAAAAAAAATCATGTGAACTCGAATTTATATAAATTTTATCTAAATTTAAAGTACTTATTTTTATATGAAAAAAGATGTTAGGTCAAATGTTATTATACTTTTTCATATCAAATGATATCTTACTTTTGAGTGGGTATTTTGTGCACAGTGCACTTCATAGTGTATTTTAAAAATTTGTAAATTGTTGCGCTAAAATTTATGATTTATTACATTGAAATATGCAACTTGTATTTATAAAATATAATTACATGTTTCAGTGAAATAAATTACATTTTAGTTATTGAAATAATTTCATCTCATTTAAAAGTTCAGATATATCCCTTACTTTTTTGTTATTGAAATAATTTCATCTCATTTAAAAGTTTGGAATTGTAAAGAGGTGTAAAATTAATTAGTTTATTCCATCATTAAGAGGTGACCTATCGAGTAGACAATTTAATATAAGTAAAGTTGTTTTCAGCGAGAATTGAAGTTGAGTTGCTTTCAACGGAAATCGAACATCAAGTAGATATGGGTGGAGTTGTTTTCAGCTAGAATCGAAGATGTGTGAAATTGACTCATTTATTCCCGCAATGGGAGGAGACTCGTTGAGTGAATAGTTTTTTTGATAATTCGATATTCGGCTCAAAGATCGAATAATCCGGGGACTAGAACCCACCGTCCACTAACATGGGTCCCACTTTAAGGCATATCTAAGCTCTGTATGGTCTTACTCATCTAAAGAGTTGATCATTGGATAATTTAAAATGTCTGGAGTTACTTTCAGCGATAATCGAACTTGGAATATGGGGCGTCAGACTGAAGATTTTGATACTATTAATTTTTTTAATCTCATTTAAAAATTTAAATTTATAAAAAAATATATAATTAATTCATTTATTTAATTTTTTTAATAGTTATGATACCTTTTTTTAAAAGGATAATAAAATAATATACGGTACACAAAGATTTGTAGCTCAATTCCCGCGGGCAAGGAAACGGAAAGACAATCGTTGTTGCTCACGAGCTAAAACCCTTGGTTTAAACCCTTTTCCTCATAATCTCCATTCCTTCCAGTCCACCAATGGAATTGAACGGCCACATTGAGAAAATCCTATTCACTGAGCAACAAATTTCCGAACGGGTTTCAGAACTCGGATCCCAAATTACCCGAGACTTCAAATCCAGCGCAGCTGCTCCGGTGATAGTGGGTGTCGCCACCGGAGCATTTCTTTTTCTGGCGGACCTTGTCAGGGAGATTCATCTCCCCATCGCCGTTGATTTTGTGAGGGCCGAGTCGTATGGGTCGGGCACTGTTTCCAACGGCAAACCCACGATTTCGTTCGGCTTGAAAGTCAATGTTGAAGGAAAGCACGTCATGCTGGTGCGAATTTTAGTCTCTGGTATTTTGAAATTTGTGATTTAGTTTGAGGGATGTGGATTTTGATTGAAGTAATTGTTGCTTATTTTCTCAAATCTGATGCTGGGAAATTGTAGTCGAGTGTGAAAAGATAAATGTGTTGATTTTTTTTTTCTTATGCACGCTTAGTGTTTGATGTTTTGTCAGAGAGAGGAAAATGAAATTGAATGTGTTAATATTTAGTACTTTGTGCATGCTTATGAGAGAAATTCATTCTGGGCAATATATATTGGTGAATCCCATTACTCTTTACATTTGTGTGCAATCAGTTATTTTAAGATGAATCTTTTGGTGATTATCAGCATTGATCGTGTGTGTGTTTGTTTTTACCACTCGAATCCTTTATCTGCAGCTAATTAGGAAGCCTATTCTTTTTGTTATTTGGTTGACTGTAGGTTGAAGATATTGTAGATACTGGCCACACTTTGTCCTGTCTCATTGACTACATGAAAACTAAAGGTGCATCTTCCATATCAGTGTGCTCTCTTCTTGATAAACCAGCAGGACGAAAGGTTGATTTTAAACTGTTCGGTGAGGGAAAGTATTACCGTGGCTTTGAGGTAATTTCTCTCTCTCTCCCTCTCTCTCAATAACTACAACACCATATGTTTGAATGCACACAGAGTATTCACTTTTTTTTTTCCTGATATGTAATTTACTGCTGCTCGGTGCCTTTATTTGGATTATGGATGGAAAAAAATGATGCTTGTTTCTTGCTACCATCTATTATTTGGCTATGACCGATAGCACAACCTGCCGGTCCTAGAGTCATTTAGGTGCAGTCGTTTATCTTTGTTTGGTAGCTTGAAGGTTCACCCCACCTTCCATTGTATCCATTCAAGTTAAGGATTAAGCCTCTATAAATGAGTGCACCCAACCAAATCCAAGTAGAGATGGATTATCTTACTTAACTTCTGAATTGAATCTTTGTTGTGTTTGTAGATTGACTGATTAACCTGTTTTCGATAATACCAGAATTTAAGTTTCAAAATTCTCATTTGGCGAAGAAGTACTGAAAATGGTAACTTTTATACAATAGGAGGCAAGAATTGTGTAATAAGTATTAACTCACTTATCTTGTCAAGAATCATCATAGAGTTATGTTTCCGAAGAGTATATGATTTGATAATGAATTAATATTTTATGCTTATAATTGCAGTGCCCGGATTATTTTGTTGTGGGCTATGGACTGGACTTTGCTGAGGTATACAGGAACTTGCCATATGTTGGTGTCTTGAAGCCTGAAATCCACAAGTCATAGTGTCTTTCAACTGTGAAAACTGAAGAATATTGTAACTTACAAGCATTTATTCGAACAATGAAGCTTGTGCAACGTACATTGCTTGAACGAGCTTGCAAAATACAGTTAGGTTGTGTTTGGATGGAAGGATTTTAGGGTGAATTTGAAATGTATAGTAGCAAATTATTTGTTGTATGGATTAGCTTTTTATTTTGAAACATGGCAGTTTGAACCGAGTGATTTTTGAAATTCATCAATATAAACACAACTTTGATCATGAAAACAATTCATTAGATTTTTCCAGTCTTCCCATCGACAAGGGGAGATAGAAAAAGTAATTTATATGGGAAGTGTCGTAGGTCATTCCAACTCTGTCTCATTCTGATCCTTGCATTTCATAAAGTTAAGTGAAGTATAAAAATATAATTGATTTTTTGAACATAGGAGATACAATGTTTGATGTGGGTGCTTATATATAATTAAAGTGACAAAATCAAATACACCATATGTACATATGCCTGTAAGGTTGAATCTTATAATACATGTCATAATGCAAAAGAATGATCAATTGCAACACTCGCCTGCCCAAAGAAGAGAGTTAGGTTGACACAATCTAATGATTAATCATTAACTCACAAAGTATAGTGTGAACAAGTTTCACGTTGAAACTGGTTAAAGAATGTCACTTATATTACTAAAGAGTGTGACTTTTTACTGTAAATGGTGTGACGTTTTACTCTAAAGAGTATTACTCATAAAAGTTAAGGGTGTGACTTATATTATAGTAAAGAATGTCGTAGTGATAACTGAAGGGTGTGACTTATATTACTAAAGGGTGTGACTTATATTACTATTAAAGAGTATGTCTGGGAAAAAAAAACCAGTTTCACGGTAAACAAGGCATACCAACTCTAATCAACAAGAAGAAAAATTTTCTTATGGGATTGTCTTTTACTATAATTATGTCCATTAATCATATGTTTTATACGATTTCAGAGTATAAATAAATTTCAAATTGAAGGAAATATCTTTCATACACACAAGTGATGTTCAGGAATCATAGATCTTTCATACACATAAGTCTATAGGACATAAACGAATCTTTTTCTGGAAGAAAAGTTTGCAGTTTAGTGCAAGATTTATCACCGCAATATGAAATTGATTACATGAAAATGTATTTTTATACTCCCTCCGTCCCAATCATAATGACATTTTTACTGTTCATAAGGATTTAGTGGAATAATGATAAAATGATAAAGTGGTGGGGTAGGAAGCGTTGTTTATTAGTATTTTATATGATAAAGTGATAAAGTGATGAGTAATTGGGGGTAGAAAGTGTTGTTTATTAATATTTTATGTGATAAAATGATAAAGCAATAAAATGTGTAAGTAACTTTACTATTATGATTGAGACGAAAATATGAGGTACTTTACCAGTATGATTGGGACGGAGGGAGTAATACTTTATCTATGTTTGCAACACAAATGGGTGGGGAATAAGAAATTTTGTTTTTAAAGTTGCCCCTTGCTTGTGAGAAATATTTTAAGAAATGTAAAATTTTAAAAATTTGGACTGAAATAGTATTTTATTATAACCTCCATAAAAAAAATAACCGAAAAAGAAAAAAAAACTCTGAAAGAAAATAAATACTAGTAAGAACTATCATCATCCAATGTGCAGATACCAAAACCCCATGGACTATCGTCTCATTTGTCATCCCTAAAACCATAAACCCACACGCCACACTTCTGCAAAAAGATTCTAACTTTGATTTCAATCCATAAAACCCAGAAATGGGAACCACGGCAAAAGCTCTATCCTTCTCCCTCCTCTCTCTACCGAGATGCTTTTATTTCAACAGACCCCTTTACATCTCCCTACCGTTGCGCGTCCATCCGACTCCTTACAGGGCGGTTTTCCACAAATTCCGGCCACTTTGCTCCGTCGCCGACGCACCGGCCATTGAAGAAACAGAAACTATCCAACCCATAAAGCATTCCATTCTGTTGGAAAGACTAAGGCAGAGGCACCTTAAGGGTTCTGCCAAAACTTCAGAATCCACAACCGCCGGATTGAGTGGTAACAAGAAAGTTAAATTGGGAGAAAATGAGGGTTCGAAAAGGAAGAAGGGTGGGGGTGCGGAGGTGGTTTCGAGTTTTGGGGAGCTGGGTTTGAGTGAGGAAGTGATGGGGGCTTTGGGGGAAATGGGAATCACAACCCCAACTGAGATTCAGTGTATTGGAATTCCTGCTTTGCTGAATGGAGATAGTGTGGTGTTAGGGTCCCATACTGGTTCTGGAAAGACTCTGGCGTACCTTTTGCCTCTTGTTCAGGTTTAATATTGTGTTTTTTGTTGTGTTTTTGATGGAGTTTTGAAGGTTTAGGTCATTTTAGTCAATTGTTTACTGTGTTTCTTGATACGAATGAGTTGTATTGTTGCTGATAAATGGGCGTTTTGATAATTAGGGTAATTTACCTGTTTCTCTTTCATCTAGGGCCTAATAATTATGAATATATTGTAGTGTATACAATTAGAGACTATTGTTTGAGTGTTTGTAGATGTCATACTTCATTATTTGGCTTGTTCTTGGATGCACTTGACATCTACGCTATAGTGATTAATGTCAATTGTCAAATGAGCTTTCATTTTTTCTGTCAATTTACTGAATACCAGTTTCCTATGGTGATACTCCAAAATCAGATTTTATTTTAGTATTGAAAGAGCTTGTTTCCATGTTTCAATATTAGTTGCTGAGAAGGGACGAGGCTTTACACGGTATGCTGATGAAGCCTAAACGACCACGTGCTATTGTACTAAGCCCAACGAGGGAGCTATGTGAGCAGGTTACTTTTTCTGTTGCACCTCTATACTTGGAGTGTGTTTGCAAACAGTTTTCAGAATCACTTTCTTTCAAAAGCTGTGAGGGGTAGCTTTAGAGTTTTGTGAAAAAAAAAGTATTCTGCTCCACATTATAGAGTTTGCAAACACCACCTTACTTTACCTTTGGCTACATTTTTCGATCAATGACATTCAGGTTTGTGTCTAGGTTTTCCGAGTCTCCAAGTGTATTAGTCACCATGCTCGTTTTAGATCAACAATGGTGAGCGGTGGTGGGCGCTTAAAGCCCCAGGAAGACTCGTTGAATAGCCCGATTGACATGATTGTTGGGACACCGGGCCGGGTTCTGCAACATATAGAAGAAGGCAATATTGTTTATGGTGACATCACATATTTGGTAATTTCACTTACACTACTTCTATGGCATCTTGAAAAACTTACAACAGTTTTATATTTCTGATGGTTGATTATGACTGTAATTTACTTAATAGGTGTTGGATGAGGCAGACACCATGTTTGATCATGGATTTGGGCCCGATATTCGCAAATTTCTTGGGCCATTGAGAAACCGTGCATCTAGGCCCGATGGTCTAGGATTTCAAACTGTGTTAGTGACCGCAACAATGACAAAGGTATGCTTAGTTAAGCTGAAATATTAAAGTACTAACGAAATATTAAGCTGAAATACATCATGTTTTTTAACATCCTATAAAGTATAAATGCAGGAATTTAGAGGATCTGAGCTCCAGAATTGAGCTTTAATTGTACAAAACTTCAGACCTTTTATTGTTTTTTGCATTCATTGTCAATTTGGTTGAATTTGTAATATTCTCTTGTTAAATTGCAACCTTAATATATTTTGGTAACGACTTTGCAAAGAGTCGCCTATAAAAGTGATTTGCCTGTCTTTGAGGGAGCAAAGATGATTAGATTACAAATTGGCGTGTGTTCTTGGAAAAGTAATAAACTGTTTTATTTCTGTAGGCAGTGCAGAAGCTGGTTGATGAGGAATTTCAAGGAATTTCTCACTTACGTACTTCTTCACTCCATAAGAAGATTGCTTTGGCTCGCCATGATTTTATCAAACTCTCGGGTTCAGAAAATAAGCTGGAAGCCTTATTACAGGTGTGTTACTTACTTCAAGCTTTTGTCAATCTCAGTTTATTTGTTTGCCTTTTAGCTCATACAGAAAGGTACAATTTAAATTAAGTAGTAATGGATTCTTTCTTTTACTCTTCCATCTTGCTGATATTTATTGATAAAGCAGCACCTGAAGATGGTCCTATTAATAGTCCGACCATTCTGGATTAAAATTATCCCAATTTACGAGAATAGTAGTAGAGGATGACATATATTTTTGTAAAAGCATCTACCAATTATCAATTTGGGGATAACTAACTTAGTTTTTAGAAAAGAACCAGGTGGCTTAGCCTGCCTGACCACTGGGCTCCTCAATTGAGTGGGAGACCCAGGTTCAATTCCCTTTGGGAACGAATTGGATTATGGGAGTTATAAGGTGGCTTGGTGAATTTGTGGAGTGTTTGAGTGCTTGGTGTACTAACTACTAACATCTAACAACTAACTTTGTCCGATCAAAAAAAAAAAAAAAAACTTAGTTCTAGACCCATCATAGAGGATGCCAACATCTGTACTCCCGTAATATATAGATATGTATTTGTTGCTGATATTATCTAACAAAGTGTCTGACTTGTTAAGTATTGATAGAATGAATAGTGGATGACATTCACTTGATCAGTAAATTTAGATTACACTATTTGGAGAGTTCATTAGTTTCTGCTAAATATGATCCATTTAAATGTCTACGTATATTCATCGAAGAGGAACAATTTGAACCATGCTTGCACATGCTAGAATAGCTTTTACTTTCTCCTCTTGTTTTTTCTGAATATAAGTGGCTGTCTTATTAATTATCAATTCAACCATAAAGTTGAAAGTGAGAATGAAACCCAATTGTGAACTTGGAAGTAATAATAAATCAAAACTTGAATATATGAGTTTGACGTTGGTTCTTTTACAGTTGAAATTGTTATTCTTGTCCATCCCATGATAATCTTACCCTTGCGAATTATCTTATTATATTCAGTCTGGACCATTTAATGATCATCCACCCTGTCAAGTTTGTTCTCACTCTCCTGGTGGACTCAAGCAATGATAATCAACCTAATAAATTGTACAATCATTAGTTCATTGTCATTTATGAAGTGGGATCTCTTATTATCAGTTATTCATTTGTAATGTTTATATTTTCCACCAAGGGCTGTTGAATGGGCGGGATTTGTAAAGAATACACAAGTCTTCTTGTTTGTTTCAATTTGGTTGATATGGTTATGTGATTGCAGGTTCTTGAGCCAAGTTTAGCAAAAGGAAACAGAGTGATGGTTTTCTGTAACACATTGAATTCAAGTCGAGCCGTGGATCACTATTTAAGTGAAAATCAAATCTCCGCAGTTAATTACCACGGAGAGGTGCCAGCTGAGCAAAGGTATGAATATGATGGGAGTATAAATTTACACTCTTTTCTTGGATGATTATGTAGTTGAATGTTATCTGCCTCAATCTACAATGGATATTGACCTCTCAAGTTACATATTTTTCTTACATTATTCTCGTCTCTAAGATGGTGTTATATTCCTGTGATACAGAATCAAGAACCTGGAAAAGTTTAAGAGCAATGATGGAGATTGTCCCACTTTAGTCTGCACAGACCTGGCTGCTAGGGGATTGGACTTGGATGTTGACCATGTTATCATGTTCGATTTTCCCTCTAATTCTGTAAGCATTAGTCTCTCTTCCCCCCATCCCCCTCTCTGGAATGCTGGTCAATAATGTGACTCTTGTTGTTTTTGACCTTTTAGATCGATTACCTGCATCGCACTGGAAGAACTGCTCGAATGGGGGCAAAAGGTAATCTCATTGCTATAGTATCTTCTTCTGTCATACATTGGAGGGTTTTTTTGGTCAACTCTGGTGATTTTTTTCTCTTTTCTACCTTCCGTGCGTTCTTATCTGCTTGGTATCTATATCTCTTGACTTTGTGCGTCTTTCTTGCTTTCATTCTTCTGCACGAAACTTCTGTTGGACCTACCTTATGTCGGTTTAATACCTCATGTTGAACACTAGTATCTAGTTGCTAAATTACGAATATGTTTTCTCACAATGATAGGGAAGGTGACAAGTTTGATCGCTAAAAAAGATTCGTTTTTGGCTGCTCGCATTGAGGAAGCTATGATGAAGAACGAGAGCTTGGAATCTTTCTCAGTGGACGGTATCAAAAGGGATCTTGCCAGGTCGAACATAAATCAGCAGAAGGAAAGAAACGCAAAGAAGGAAAGAACGTCCAGTTTGAATAACAGGGCTGCTAAAGAAGCCTCAACGAAATCAACCGAACCCCAACCCCGTGGTAAAACAACAGCCGCCTCAAAAACCTCAGTAACCAAATCCAGGAAAGCACCCCTGGTTCCTTTTGCTAAGAAGAAGGTGGTTAAAGTTGTAAAAAATACCAAGGCTTCTGGCACTAGCAATAGCACCTCAAGAGGTGTGTCGTCTGGTGGGAGAAAACAGACTGGCGAAAGGAACAAAGGAGGTGCTCGATCCACATCTCGATCCACATCAAAACTAAATGTCGTTGGATTTAGGGGTCGCAGCGCAGTGAGAGCCGGTTGACATCTTTTGTATCATAAATTTTCTTTAATTTCCTTAACCTAGTGTATTTTGACTGAAACACCAAATTATCCCAGTATCCATGGTTTTGTTTGTTCCTTTTAATATTTCATCGAATTCTATTCATTTTCAGCGGTAAAGTTTACCGTGCAACTAATACTGTTTACTGAAATAACTAATACTTTTTAATGAAACAACTAATACTGTTTGATAATGCACGCACAATGCACATCAGTTGTACAATGTAAAATGAGACGCAACAAAACAAGCCACGAATCTCCGTCATTTCCATGTAAGTGCCAGAAGAGGTTTGTGATTTTGAGCAGGGGGGACGACGTTTCCCGTGGAGTCATAAATAATGACTCCAGAGAAATCCGGGAGCTGGCATTTTCCTCCCATGAGTATATTCTTCTTCCACAGAGTGCCCTCACCGCTACGAGTGGTGGGGTCAACGTCTCCAAACTGGTAGTCGAGAATCTCGTCTGGGTTCATTTGGATGACGGGGTCTTGGTTCCCGTATCCGTAGCAAGATCTCCATGTACGCAGGTGTCTTCTCGAATGAGTGGCGCACATGAAGAGAGCGAATGCAGAGAGAACGAGGGTTCCGAATCCAAAACCGACGTAAGAGATGGTAGCTGGATGGTGATTCAAGAAGATCACGTGTCTGGCCATTGAAGGTTTGGTGATGTTCTTTCCTTAGTTTCTGGTAAAACTAAAACGTGGGAGATGTGTTTATATGCATATGCATGGAGTTGAATTTGGGGGATTTGTTGAGTGGTTAGGTTTTGTGTCTTCTTTACGTCGTTTAGTTAAGTATGATTTTTTTGACTGCTTTGGTAATTTGTTAGTTAACCTAATGATAACTACTACTATAAAAAGCCTTATTACTAGTGGAGTTGCTAGCTGATGAAGCTCGAGAAAGTATTTTAGTTTCAAAATTACAGATGAATTTGCCAATTAGACGTCACAAACTCTAATGTAAAACATATTAATACTATAAAAACTATTATTGTTATGCATAATTTTTTTTTACTAATTTAAAAATATAAAATATTTTTTAAATAATAATAATTTTTATGTATAACATTAATAATTTTTTTGCATAATAGTAATATCTTTTATACATAATAAAATGATATTAAAAAAAATTGAAAAATTTTAATTTAGTTTTTTTTTTTTGTATATATAGTGGTTATAACTTATAACATGTAGGTCCATCATAACTTTGATGTATTTATGTGGGCCCAATTAAGATATTTTTATTTTTAGCTAATTTTTATATTTCAATAATAATTCCTTACTGATTTAACACATGGGCTTATAATCATAGTGATTATTTTAATACTTTTGTAAAGTTTCACTTGTTGTGCATCAATTCCATAGAATCACTCCCAATTCATGTGGGTCTAAATAGTTTAGAATCATCATTATGCTAAGCGTGTCGCGTAACATACTGTCTTGGAGATTCAATAAGAATGATATATACTTTATAAAATCTGGTTACTTTGATGCTTCTAAGCATGAGACTCCTCCTGCTCCCTGGACGGGGGTGACACATTGGCCAAAAATCTGGAGCACTCAGGGCAATCAAGAAGATTAAGAAAGTTTTTTTGAAAGACTTTGCATTCGATAATTCCTACTCGAGTTAACCTGATTGACAGATTTGTGGAGGTGGACCGTGGACCCTTTCTGTAAGAGGTGCGGTGTGGAGGTGGAGACAACAAAGAATGTGTTTAAGGATTGTGAGTGGGCACATAGGAAGTGCGGTTTGTGTCCTATCTCGATGTGCCTTGCGACGTGTTCGATGGAGATGGTTTGCAAACTTGATGAAGAATCATTTTGTTTGTGACTATCGACTTCTTAATTGCTTTTCCGAATGCGGTTGTGAAGCCAAAGGTGGTGGGGGTGACATGAAGATGCCCGAGTCAAGATCGATTGAAGCTCAATACCGATGCGTCGGTGAGGCCGAGGCTTGGGAGTAGATTAGGGGGTGTGCTCCATCATGATGAGGAACGTGCTTTGCCATGGTATGGAGTATGCATGTACAAGATCTCGAGGTTGACTTTGATGCTCAAACTTTTTTTCCTCTACAAATAGAGACCAGTATTGATATATTTTGGAATACAATCTCATACACTTTGTAATTACATGTAATTTATTGAGCAATTGTAATTTTAATTCTCATTGTTAAGTGAAAGTTAATTTTTTATTGATAAATGTTGGGATATTTTAGTTTTGATGAATTATGCCAAAACATTATCAACTTGTGTTGTTGAAGCTAATTTACAGATAACAAGTTGAGGGGGAACGAGAGAACAAATTGGGGGAACTCACGAAATCAGACGTAGATGATCGAGATCAGACGAGGCTGTAGACGAGACTGATCGAGATCAGATGAGTTAGATGAGTTCCGAATTAACTGATGAGTTGTGCAAGATCAGAAGAGAAGAAAAGCTAAGCCAAGTGATCGTCAAGATCGATGACTGTAATGCACCGATCGATGATCGGAAGAACAATGAAATGATATGGTGATCGGAAGAAAGTGCATAAGCCGATCACAAAGAAACCGACCGTAAGATCGTAAGAGAAGGTTGCAGATCGAGGAAGAGGAGCGGATGAGATCGACGAGATCGACGTGATCGAGATCGAGATATGAAGATGAAAGCAGATGATCAAGATCGACGTGATTGAGATCGGATGTGCTAAAACCGATATGCTAAACCTAATGTAATCGACCGATGCTATCTTGAGATGTTGATATGAAGATATGTTGATCTCGATCGAAATGATCGGACGCATAAAGAAGAAATCGAGAAGCTCGAGTCAAGTGTGACTCAAGGTCGATGTCCAATTCAGAGAACTGAACTTCGGTCCACCGAGTGTCAAAGATGCCTCGACGACAAGGTCATTGCCAAGAGAAGTCTGTTGAATCAAGAAACCTGAGACTCAGTATGTCACCGGACACTGAGGCTCAGACAGACCTGAAGGCTCAGATAGACTTGAAGGCTCAGACAGACCTGAAGGATATAGCCGTTAGAATCAGCTGACGTGGACCAATGAGAGGAAGACAACCACTGGAAAAAGTTTGCAAGTTTACTGAATAGTATGAATTTGAATGTGACTCCATCCAACGGTAACATTCAAATCCACACTATAAATAGAAGTTCTTCCTTCATTATTTGTGTGGAAGTGTGTGAAAAACACCATTGAAGCTACAGAGCCAAATCATCTAGCATTTCCACCATAGAACACAGAGCAAGAAATACACGCATATATTCAAGAGTGTTCTAGAACTCAATCTAAGCAACCCACGATGTATCCTAAGCTTAGAGAGATTTTCCCAACCTTAGCATTGAGGCTAAACAAATGTAAGGGAAAATCTCAACCTAGTTGGAAACCAAACAAACCTTACCCAAATCAGTCGGTTAAGTTTGTAGGTGAGTGTGAACTCGGTAAACATCTAGCAATCCCGAAAGGGAGGGTAGGCAATCCCGTGAGGGTGATAAGTCCCGTTGGAATGTGAACTCGGTAAACATCTGTAGGCAATCCCGTGGAGGGTGATAAGTCCCGTTTGAGTGAGAGCTCGTTAAATATCTAGAGGCGAGCCCGAGAGGGTGATAAGTCCAGTTAGAAGGAATTTCCCTAGGAACAGGGAGAGTGGATGTAGGAGCTTGAGTCTCCGAACCACTATACTTTGTTGTGTTCTTTATTGCTTTATGTTCTTATATTGTCATATGCATTCGATTATAAGCAAAACACAACACATGAGCTTAAAACGAAATTTTTTTTTTGAAATCACCATTCCTTCACCCCTGTTTTTATATGCATAGCACGAAATGTTTGCTTCCGCACGCGCAAAATGAGTTTTCCACCGGGACCATCAATAAATATTCGTATAAGACAGTCTCATTCATGAAACAGTGTATAAATTAGTACAAATCAAAACACACCTCCATTTTTTAATTATAATTATGCATTTTGAATATTAAATTATTTAATAGAATTAATGACTCTAAGGTACAAAAAATAGGAAGCAGTGACTCTAACGTACAAATGCAATTTTTAGTGACTTTAAGGTACAAAAAAAATTTGTACTTTGTTTGAAAAAAAATTTGCACTTTGTACCTGAGAGTCACAAAAAAGTTGCATTTATACATTAAAGTCACTGCTTCCTATTTTTTGTACCTTAAAGCTTTTTTCCCTATTTAATATATTACTCTATAAATATAATAAAAATTTATTATGAATATATATAATTATTAAATAGTGAGAAAGAAAAATGATTTTAGGTTATGGTGGGTTGTTGATAAAGTATGAAAAAAGATGAGAGTGGTTTGAGTTGTTGATTGCATATGTGGAGGAGTGGGAAATGGAATTATTTATTAAGAGATTGAGTTGTGAGGGTTTGTTGATAAAGATAGTTTTAGAGACACTTGGAGTTGGTTGCAAAGTTTGATAGGGTGTCCTTTATTTGGATTAGGAAAGCTGACAATCTTATGACTCATAAGCTGGCGATTTATGTTTTCTCTTGTGCTTCTGCTTTTTTTTTGGTCCGTATACCGAATTATATTGTTGCTACCGTGGCAACCCACTTTAAGACTAACTAATGACACTTGTTTTTTCCATTAAAAAATACTGGATTTGTTAATCATCATTAAGAGATGTAAATTTCATATTTCTACAAAATAAAATTCCAAAATTTCGATTCAAGACCTGTTGGAGAATAATTTGCACAGATCTATTCGAGGTGAATATTTAAATACAAATTTAATTCTTATAATTATTACTAGCATGAATTAATCATATATTAATTCAAATAATAATCCAACAACATATCATGCATATAATAATTCACGTAAAACCTACGCATGCGGAATACTACGAGTTTACGTGAACGTACCTCTTGGGATGGCAACGGTGTGGTTGATTAGACTATCCGAAAGGACTTCCCAAGTATTCCCTTAGCCCTCGTTTGACTATCCGGTGGAAGGATTCTTGTGAACGATTTAACAAAAGGAAAATAAATTATGTTGCACCACCTTTGTGGATTTTACTAATTTTTCCAACACATGGAATTGTACTTGAGAATGAAACAATCATCCCCTATTTATAGAGCATGAGGTGGGCGAAAATTTAGTGATAAAATAATGTGGGAAAATGTTTTCTTGATCTCCAAGAAATCTTTAATATATCTCCTATATTCTTTTTCCCATAATTTTAATATTCCACAAAATCTCACCTACTCTATCTTATGGAATTTTCGAAATTTATGTTCAAGATTCCAAGATTTGGATCTTCTTGAATTTATGAGATATTTCTTGTATTTCAAGAAATACATATCTTCCATAATATCTTTTCAAGAAAATCAAGAAAATCTTTCTTGCCCACATATTTCAAAATTTTCGAAAATATCATTATGAATAACCAAGTGGGAGATTTCTTGAATTTAATGAGATAATCTTGTATTCCAAGAATACATATCTTCATTCCATAACAAAATTCAAAGAAAATCTTTCTCCCAACTTTACCCATAATTTTTGAAATATTATTGGAAAAATAAGCAACATTATTTATTTTATTTTAATCATCTTTTCACTTAATGGACTATATGTTGGGCTACTTAGGGGGCCTTTAGGAGAATTAAGATTGGACCTTCTAATGGACCTTGAATATCTAATATTGAGCCACAATATAATTCAAGCCCATAAATATTAATTAATCCCACTACATAATTAATATTGCACTATCCATCTTAACCCATATTACAGTCAATATGGCTCCCGGTCATTATTTCCCGTGTTTAAGATTATTTAGCCCATTAGCTTTCCGTTAATTAATATATTTTATCCTTGGTCAAGGAACGGTTCAACATTATTATCCCTACCGGAAACTAATTCCACTTGCAAGATTTGGTATGATAAAGCCTATGAACCTCCCAAGGGGGCAAATCGAACAAGCGTACTTGCACACGATTCTTCGTATTAAATCTTGGCAATCACATGTGACTAATAATATTGTCCAAGATAAAAAGTATTGAATCTCACTGGTTCGCTACCCATGATAAGTCAAAGCAATAGTTACCAATCCCACGTGATCCTATTTAAGGGACGAAGGTTAAGAAATAACGAACCACTGAGGTCTAATTCTTCCTTGTTCAGTTCTGAAGAATTTATCCTCCTGTAGGTCCTATTCAGTGCATCAGTCATGCACTAGTGTAATCTCTTGGTCAAGACAAGCCAATCTGAGCCTTACACTTCAACCTTTCACGATGGGTTGTTCATTTCCATCTAGGTCGTGAATGGCGTACTTTTAGTTACAAGAGACTATTAATTTAATCTTCTGTGATCTGGTATCACTAAATTAACTACAATGTAACACGTACGACTTATTGAACAGTTATGCAGTAAATATATGTAACATTCGATAATATTTAAAGCATCAGTGATAAACAATTTATTTCAGTAAATAAGTCTGAAAATTCAATTTCGATTATACAAAGTAAAAAGCATACTTTCCAGTATAATCCCAACAATCTCCCACTTATACTCAAAGTCTGCTTTTAAGTATACTACAACATGTCTCGTGTAGTCCGTGACATCTAATGTCACCTACACGAACCTAATAATTTCTCCCACTTATACTCAAAGCAGATTGACAACGGTCTTGACACCCATTCCTTCCACATGTCTCTCGAATGTATTCAGAGGTAGACTCTTTGTGAATGGATCTGCTAGGTTGTCCTCAGACGCTATCTTTGCCACATCTATATCTCCTCTCTTAACGATAACTCGATAAGATGGTATTTTTTCAATGTGTTTCTTTGGCTTTGTGGGCTCTTTGTTCCCTTGAATTTGCAAATCGAATCCCGGCATTGTCACAATAAAATGATGATCTATTTGGGCAACCCGAACCACATCTAAGTCCACTAGGAAGTGCTTGAGCTAAATCGCTTTTTCACATTTGCCTCGCTTAGCAAGCCTACATATTCGCTTCCATGGTAGAATCTCATGACGATTTGCTTGACGCTTCTCCATGTCACGACTCCTCCCCATGCAAAACACACACTAAGGAGGTAGATTTTTAGAGTCTATGTCCGATTGGAAATCCGAGTCCATGTAGCCAATGGGGATTGGACTATCGATCGATAAACCAACATTCTATCCCGAGTTCTTTTCAGATACTTGAATGTTTTTAACAAACCGTCCAATGCTCTTTTCCGGGTTACTTTGATATCTCATACCATGCCTACGGCAAAGAAAGATATCGGGTCTAGACACACAAAAGATTGCATACATGAGGCTTCCGACAACCAAGCATAAGGAATGCCTTTCATGTCATCTATCTCTCTTGCGCCCCTTAGGGACATTTTCTTGGATAAATGGATTCCATGTCCGAAAGGTCTGAAGCCTTTCTTGTAATCTTCATCTTTCAAGCGTTTCAAGACGTTGTCTATGTATGAAGCTTGCGATAACCCGATCATCATTTTCTTGCGATCTCGAAAGTGATCTTGATCCCAAGGATGTGTCCGGCTTCCCTAAGTCTTTCATATCAAACTTTTTTTTGAAAGCCATGCCCTTACGTCTGATAAAATCTTCACATTGTTCCCGATTATCAGAATGTCATCTATGTATAGTACTAAGAATACCAATGCAGTTCAGACACGCTTTTTATACACACAACTTTCAAACTCGTTTTGATCAAACCCATAAGACTTTATATCATGATCAAAACATTGGTTCCAAGCTGGATGCTGTTTGAGTTAAGTAAATGGACTTCTTGAGCTTACAAACTAGGTGTTCTTGGCCTGTTTCAATGAAGCCTTGGGGTTGTTGCATATAGATCTCTTCATCAAGACTTCCGTTAAGGAAAGCTGTCTTGAAATCCATTTGCCAGATTTCAAAGTCGAAATGCGCAGCAATCGATAAAAGAATACGGATGGACTAAGCATGGCTATCTTGGCGAAAAAAAGTTTCCTCATAATTGATCCCTTCTTCCGAAAGTATAACCTTTCGCCACAAGTCTTGCTTTGAAGGTTTCAACCTTCCCGTCCGGGTCCTCTTTTTCCTCTTATATACCCACTTGCATCCAATGGGTTTGACCCCATTAAGTGGTTCAACTAGCTCCCACACTCTGTTATGAAACATAGAACCCATTTCGGCTTTCATTGCTATTTGCCAAGAATCTGCATCCTTGTCTTGGAGTGCCTCGTCATATGTCCATGGGTCTGATTCGTCTTGTCCGGGAATCAAGTCCGAGGACTCTCCTATTCCCATGAATCTCTCGGGTTGTCTAACAACCCTCCCACTGACGAGGCTCCGGCCAGAAAGCAGATCATTTGGTATATCATCTAGTACGATTTGGTAATCGAGGTTTGCCTTCTAAGCTCATTTAAGGTAATCTCACGGGTTTTTTTGGTTCATATAGTCTTCTTCCAAAAATCTAAAGTGGGTGCTGATGACCACCTTCTGATCTTCGGGACCATAGAACATACACCCTTTTGTTCCCTCGGGGTAACCTACAAACAACCTTAATTATGACCGAGGATCCAATATACCGGCTTCCTTGTCCAACACGTGGGCGGACACCCCCAAATTCTCATGTGTGTCTCATACTAGGCATGCCTGGGATCCACAATTCTTTGGGAGTTTTAGGAACCGATTTGGATGGCACCAAGTTCAGAATGTAAGTCATTTGTTTTCAAGGCATGACCCCGTAAGCGACTTGGGAAGATCCGCATAACTCATCATAGATCTAACCATTTCCAAAAAGAGTTCGCTTTCTTAGCTCGCAACCCCGCTTTTTTGAGGGGTTCCGGTGCAAAATGAGTCGATACAATCCCTTCATCGATAAGTAGTTCAAAAACTCATCGCTGAGGTATTCGCCTCCACGATCAGATCGTAGAGACTTGATACGTTTTTCCCTATGATTCTCTGCTTGAGCCTTAAATTCTTTGAATTTCTCAAAGGTCTCAAATTTATGCTTCATAAGGAAAATGTAACCGTACCTTGAGTAATCATCAATGAAAGTGACAAAATACTCATAACCTCCTCTTGCTTTGGTTGACATTGGACCACATACATCTGTGTGAACGATCTCTAACACTTCTTTGGCCCTATTCCCCTTGGCTCCAAATGCCCTCTTGGTCATTTTACCCTCCAAACATGATTCGCAGGTTGGAAATGGTTCAACTTGGAGAAGCTCTAGTGAACCGTCTTTCACCAACCTTTGGATCCTCTTTGGATATATATGACCTAATCTTAGATGCCAAAGAAGTGTCCCGTTCACGTCTGATGAACGTTTTCTTCTCTCGGAAACAGTTGATGTGTTATAGGATGCATTTCATGAGTGGTGTGCACAGTTAATTGTATAGAGATTATTCGCCAACGTTCCATGACAAATAAATTTATCAAAAAGAGAAATGGTAACAACTTTATTAAAAGTAACCGAATATCCATCATGAAAAAGTTTAGAAACTGAAATCAAATTCTTTCTAAAACTTGGAACGTAAAGAACATTTCTTAGAATTAAAACTCTGTCTTCAAAAGACAGGTGCACTTCTCCCACTGCTTCAGCTGCCACTCTCGTAGCATCGCCCAGTGTGATGAGGATCTCACTTCCACTTAGTTGCCAGGTCCGTTTGAACCTCTGTAATGTGAAACAAACATGATCAGTGAATCCCGTATCCACCACCCATAAATGGGAGGCATATGCCGCTAAACAAGTTTCAACAACTAGTGCGTGAGAATTACATTTCTTTCCTTTCCTTTTGGGATTGGAACAGGCTGACCTCCAATGTCCTTTCTCCCCGCAATTAAAACATATTCCTTTTGGTCATTTCTTAACATCCAACCAAATTAACCGTCTTTTTTTTTCTTTTTCTTAGTGATGAGTTTGCTTTGGTTTCGACCACTTTCCTTTTCTTGAGACTTGCCTTCCATTTGGCGTAGATCTCGAGAAAAGACTTTTGGTCACCAATGCTTCGTCTTTTTTTTCCTAAATGCTTTCTACTTTCTCCAAGGCTTCTTGTAGATTATCCATAGTAAACACGTGATAATTCATCACAAAACCACAAAGAAAATCCATCAAGCTCCTTGCGCGAGTAAGCAACAGTAAATTCGATTTGGGCCTCATCACAATACTTAGTTCCGAGATAAGCTAGTTTTTGAAAATGGTGTTTAACTTTGAGAAAATGCTCTTCTGTGTGTTCCTCACCATCTTTAGCCTAGCCACGTCGTCATTTTTAAATTGATCGATCATGCGGTCTTTTGTTAAAAACATTTCTTCAAGACTTTTCATAATTTCCGCAGCAGACTCAACACCTTCATGAATGTGTCTCAAATCATCAGACAGTGAAGTCAAGATTACACGTTTCATGGGTTCATTGGCCTGCTCCCAAATATTATACTCATGTCTTTCCGCATTAGGTGAATCGTCAGTAGGCTTACGTGGCTTGGGTACATCAAGAATCCAAAAATGTTTTTGTGCAGGTAGGACAAAGCTCATATTTCGTTTCCAAATATTATAGTTTTCTCCAGTTAATTGGTGTTCTTTGAGTGTATACAACAGTGGATTAAAAGGTTTCGACATGATGAACTGAAATAAATAATAATATGCATAAGCACAACTATATCACAAAGTTTGATCACATACATCATATTAAAATCTCAAAAATATGAACATGCATCAGCCAACATCTCAAAACAGTTTAAATAAGCCACGTGGGGTGGGTCCTTATTTAAACACATTCAAGCAGGTTACAAACAAGAACAGTTACAAACCTTTAATATCCAGATTAATAGTTGGCTCCCACTTGACCAATATAAAATTGACAGGGACTTCGGGGAAGTATATGCATATCAATTTTATACCTAAGTAATAATCATGATTAAATACAGGATTATTATTTCGCTTTGAACGAGCCTCGTGGGGAGGGCCATCGTCGCCACTAGTAATAACCCACAATCATCCGTTTGGAATTCATTCATGTGAAAGCTATCTTTTGACCGTCCCGTGGGGGGAATTTCTCCAAAAGAATTCATAAATAAATAAATCATGGAGGTCAAAATTAATTCAATTTTATTATCCGGAATAAAATTGTCAATTAATTATTTAAACATACTTAGTAATTTTGAAGGTGAGATTTTTCATTTGGGCAATTCTCATGCAAACACATTTAAACAAATTAAATAAAGCATAAGATAGCACAAAATAAATCAAGCATAACAGAAAAATAAACATATTGGGCACAAATTATCCAATGGTCATGGTTTGATTTTCTTTGCTTGATCTTGAAGAAACACCGTCTTGAATTTCTCCCAATCGATCGTCTCGAAAAATACTCCATCTCGAAATGCCACGTCAAATTTCGCTGGAGGATGCACGCTCAAGATCCGTCCGGCCGCCAGCCATTCAATTCACCTCGGCAACCTCGTCAAGCCTTTCGGCGAGCCACGTCTGCCGTGCCTAAGAAACCTCGGATGGCTCGACGGCTCGGCGAGCGGCAGCGGCGTGCCGTGGTTCTCGGCTCCCGCCAGCGTCCTCGCCACCGGCCTGCCCGCGCCATGTTCTCGGCTCCTGCAAGATGTCTCGCGCAAGACGCCCGTTTCTCCTCATGCTCCGTCCACTCTGGCACGCTCGCCCGACGGACGCGCAGGCGCTTAGCGCCGCCCGTCTTGCGTCAGATCTCACAAGACGCCCCTCGGCCTCGCTCGGGCGCCCGCGCGTGCTGTCTTGGCGTCCACGTCGGCGTCACGCCGCCCTTCCCTTTTTGCGCGTTTTGCGCGACGACGCCCGCCACGTTCGATTCGATTTCATCCTTTAATTCTTCATCTCCGTCCTCGTTTCTCGATCCGGTTACAATTTATTTACAAAAAATAAATAAACCTAGATCTAGACTATTCTATTACATTGATCAAATCAAACAAATTCTAATCTACTCGTGGATTTTCTCACGAGGCAAAACGAATCCGAACGAATCGAATTAAAAAAAAACACAGTTTATATGCATGCATAAATAAACACATTAAATTTCATGACAATTGGATACCTGCAAAACAGATCTAGCAATTCTACTATCCAATTTCAAATTTAATGCCAATGAATTAAATTACAATTTAAATAATTCAGATCCCGAAACCGTGGCTCTGATACCAGTTGTTGGGGAATAATTTGCACAGATCTATTCGGGGTGAATATTTAAATACAAATTTAATTCTTATAATTATTACTAGCATGAATTAATCCTATATTAATTCAAATAATAATCCAACAACATATCATGCATATAATAATTCACGTAAAACCTATGCATGCGGAATACTACGAGTTTACGTGAACGTACCTCTTGGGATGACAACGGTTTGGTTGATTAGACTAACCAAAAGGACTTCCCAAGTATTCCCTTAGCCCTCGTTCGACTATCCGGTGGAAGGATTATTGTGAACGATTTAACAAAAGGAAAATAAATTATGTTGCACCACCTTTGTGGATTTTACTAATTTTTCCAGCACATGGAATTGTACTTGAGAATGAAACAATCATCCTCTATTTATAGAGCATGAGGTGGGCGAAAATTTAATGATAAAATAATGTGGGAAAATCTTTTCTTGATCTCCAAGAAATCTTGAATATATCTCCTATATTCTTTTTCTCATAATTTTAATATTCCACAAAATTTCACCTACTTTATCTTAATGGAATTTTCGAAATTTATGTGCAAGATTCCAAGATTTGGATCTTCTTGAATTTATGAGATATTTCTTGTATTTCAAGAAATACATATCTTCCATAATATCTTTTCAAGAAAATCAAGAAAATCTTTCTTGCCCACTATATTTCAAAATTTTCGAAAATATCATTATGAATAACCAAGTGGGAGATTTCTTGAATTTAATGAGATAATCTTGTATTCCAAGAATACATATCTTCATTCCATAACAAAATTCAAATAAAATCTTTCTCCCAACTTTACCCATAATTTTCGAAATATTATTGGAAAAATAAGCAACATTATTTATTTTATTTTAATCACATTTTCAGTTCATGGACTATATGTTGGGCTACTTAGGGGGCCTTTAGGAGAATTAAGATTGGACCTTCTAATGGACCTTGAATATCTAATATTGAGCCACAATATAATTCAAGCCCATAAATATTAATTAATCCCACTACCTAATTAATATTGCACTATCCATCTTAACCCATATTACAGTCAATATGGCTCCCGATCATTATTTCCCGTGTTTAAGATTATCTAGCCCATTAATTAATTCAAGCCCATTGAAATAAATAGCTTTCCGTTAATTAATATCTTTTATCCTTGGTCAAGGAACGGTTCAACATTATTATCCATACCTAAAACTAATTCCACTTGCAAGATTTGGTATGATAAAGTTTATGAACCTCCCAAGGGCAAATCGAACAACAGCGTCTTTGCACACGACCATTCTTCAGATTAAATCTTAGCAAACACATGTGACTAATAATATTGTCCAAGATAAAAGTATTGAATCTCACCGATTCGCTATCCATGATAAGTTAAAGCAATAATTATCAATCTCACGTGATCCTATTTAAGGGACGAAGGTTAAGAAATAATCTAACCATCGATGTCTAATTCTTCCTTGTTCGATTCTCAAGAATTTATCCTCCAGAGGTCCTATTCAGGTCATCATCACCATGCACTAGTGTAATCTCTACAAGTCAAAAAGTCAATCTCGAGCCTTTTACACTTCAACCTTTCACGATGGGTTGTTCATTTCCATCTAGGTCGTGAATGACGTACTTTTTTAGTTACAAAGGATCGTTAATTTAATCTACGTGATCCGATATCACTAAATTAACTACAATGTAACACGTCACGATTTATTGAAACGATTATCAAAGAAATATATGTAACATTCGATAATATTTAAAGTATCAGTGATAAACAATTTATTTCAGTAAATAAGTTTGAAAATTCAATTTCGATTATACAAAGTAAAAAACATAATTTCCAGTATAATCCCAACAAGACCATATATTAGTAAATTGCAATTAACTTGGCCAAAATAAATAAAAATATTCATATTAGAAAGAAATTGGAAATTTCATACTTTTTTAAAAGGAAATTAATAAGTTCCGAACAAATCTTATTTCGAGAGCTTGGCTATTCAGTTTTTAAATTTTTTTAATAAAAATAAATATATACATGAGTTTTCTAATTTTTTTTTTAATATCTTAGCTTATTTTATTTATTTTTTAAAAAGTTACTGATGAAGTAATTACACGTGATTGATTATTGATACCCTCAGCCAAAATGAGAAAATGAAGTGATTGGTTGGGGGATGTGATGTGACATAACAAGGAAGAATGGGCAGACGAGTTTTGAGTGCCACACAAATATAGTACAAATCTTTTTTGACTCATTATCTTACTTTTCATTAAAAAAATTATATTTTTTTTCTAAAAGTAGAATTATCATTTATCATCAAATAATGGTATGTGATTACAACCCCTAATAAAACAACATCCTCTAATGAAAAAGATCATCCACAAATCAAATAATATATGAGAGCAACAAAAAAGAAAAACACCTTAATTCTCTGCAACAGAATTTGGTATGTCAAAATTTACATTTTATATTAGTTTCAAAACAAAAAAATTTACATTTTATTTATTTCCACGTCATTCTTGACTCTCCAACTGCATCACTTAACATCAATTTGTACTTTTCGTAAAGCAATAGTAGTACAGTAAATTATTGTTATTCATATTCTTTATTTCTGACAAAAAATTATAAAACTAAGAAAATAGAGATTGCTCTATAAATTATTTTTCAATATAATTTTGAAGTACACGTGTAAACATCGAATTACAGAAAATTTAGGAATGACACACGGCTGATTGAGGAACTTAGACATTATATATAATTAACTTAAAAAAAGTAAGGAGTTATATCTTATTATATCATTATTTTTTTTGGATTTTTTTTAGAATTTAGAATTTAATCGATAAAAGATAATCATGAAACACTTAATTATATTTTGAAATTGAGAATCGTAAAATATGGAATAGGCAAAATAAGAGAATTAAACAATGTTTGTAAAATGAAATTTGTAGAACCAAAAATTGAAGAGTTATTAATGAGATTAGAAAGACTTTAAAATGAAAATAATTGACTTGCTTAAATATTTGTCTTAATATATGTATATATTGAAGATAAAGATAAAAATAAAATATAAAGATGTATGGTACGAATGTTGCAATGATTAGAAATTAACTTATCATTTGTTGGACAAAATTAAAATAAATAAATGAAATGAAAGATGGGCATGATGAAAGGAAAATCAAAATAAAGAGGACTTTTTTTTTGGACATAGGATAAAATGGTCAAATTTTGTGAATATTATTGGGTCAAAAGCGCCCGAGAACAGGGGTTGCCAGCTGAGCTGCCAGCTTTTAATTCTATTATTCTTTTTCATTTTTTTTGTTTTTTACATATCTGACATTTTTACAATTTGTATTTTTTTTCCTCTTTTGTTTGTTTCATTATCAAAGTTGTGATTTTATTTTTTTAACAAATTTATTGTTCTTGTTTGTTTACATTTACACAATCTAATGGGATTGAAAAATCAAGATTTTTTCAACTTTTTTGTTTGTTTGTCTCCATTTGCCGACTGCAGTTGCTAAAATAAATTATTACTTGTAGAAATCAAGTAAAAATATTATTGCATACCTCTAAATGTCAGATAGATGGTAATTTAAATATTAAAATTTATATGATCCTGATTCATATATTTAAAATTCGCGAATTTTGTTGATCATGTCCAACAAACTTAAATGAACCCTAGCATACAAGGTTTTATTAGATTCACTTTATTAATGAGTATATAATTGGAAGAAATTTACGTGAACCAAGTCCAGTCTTGATCAAACAAATATGGGTCTAACGAACGAATTACCAAAATAAATAGAATAGAACCGTCGTGGTTTAGCCTTTAGAGTAGTCATATTATTTAAAAATCCTACGTATATAGATGAATACAAAAGTAAGAACTTAAACTTAATCATATAGATGTATTAATAATTTAATAGCAACAAAGGCTGGGTATAGTTGATAATAAAAAAAGGCTTTAAATATACAAATAATTTCTCAACTCAACCGATATAGATATCTACACATCATTAACCATGTACGTGTATACTACTAACAGAAATACAGAACCTGTAAATGGACAAATATGCCCTCTTCGACGGGACGGGATACCTAACTCTCCAAATCCCAATACGACACGTCCTGCAATAAGTACACAAATCAAGTGTCACAATTATCATTAATTATTAGTAACAAACACAATATAGATTGCTTAATGTATGACTTGATAGCTAGCTACTCACCTCCTCTAAGCTTGATAGGCCGGCCACAGTGTTAAGTCCCATGTCTGAAATAATGTTGTGTTGTTCAATTTCCGCATCTGTAAATGTGAGTGCTCGTTGCAACTTCTTCGGAGAAAATACTTCGACTTCCACCGTGTAGTACGCTCTCACGGGGCGGTGATCCGATAGCCTAACTTCGGATCTCCCGTACCCTAGCAGCTTCATTCCAGTCCCATAACACAGAATTCGATCACACCTGCAAAGAAATCCATAAATTGTGCCAAATTACACACATATTTTACTAGTAGGAAAACAAGTCGATTTTTTAAAATAGGCATACCATGCAGGTGTTCTTCTACCGGCTTTTGGATCATCTCCGGTGTAAGAATCAGAATTGAACTCGTATTTGTAAGTGGGGGCGAAGCTCAAAGTACCTTCAGACCATCCATCGAATGCTCGGCCTTTCTTAAACTCATTGACAAGCTGCAAAAAGAAGGCATGTAACGGTGTCAATGTAACAGGAAAGAAGAAAGGCAATGGTTAATTTGTTATTAATTTCTTTCTGTAGCTATTGCGGCTTGTATTAATTACAAAAGTGATTCTTTGTGTTGCTGATATTTCTTCTTCTTTAGTCGTGCTGATATTGACTCGCTAAATCATTTGTAAAATATCTCATATGAACATGACTTTTGCATGCCAGAAAAGTTAAATAAGTTGTGATAAAAGACTAAAAAATCCAAAGCAAAACAATGTTTCATGTGAGTTGATCTTTTTAGCACTTGAAGCTTTTCAGCTAGGTTAAAGGAAAAAATAGTTAATATTTACCTGATCATGCTCGAGTAACTTGCGCCAGTTCTTCTTCGAAATTAACTCTCTTGTGCGCTCATACGACAAATTGATTCGATAATTTAAGTCACCCAGCCAAATTATTCTCCTGAAACATAACATATTGCAGTTTGTAGATATGATTTGAGTGGATCAACTCTACAAGTAATCAAGTTACAACAGCTAAAGATACTACAATAAATTATTTCACAAACAGAACTATATAACACCTTGTCAATGATATATAGAATTATATTCTTACTCATGGTCATAGATTTTTGTAGGAAGCCAACAGACACCAGAACGAAAATTGAAACGCGTTCGATTATTAATTTCACGGACATCGGCATTTCTCTTGACTGTGTCCGCCTCTCTCTCTCCTGATGTAAGATGAGAACAGATAAAACAGAACACTGTCTGATGTATAGACATGCTAACTGATACTGATCCCTGAAACACAAATGACAAGATTATGCTATGCTATGCTACTCTGAGATATTATACATATCAAGCATTGAAATCAAGATAATGACTGAAAACGAACCTTGTTACCGATATAGCCCATGATACCAACCCCAACAGTGGACACATTCACGTTCTGTATATGTCTTCTTAAGCTCCTTCTAACCCATATAGTGATGAAAATTCCAACCATTTGCTTGCTTACTATTCTAACGTACGGAGGCCTTCTTTTCCGGTTTATTAGGGACTCGAGATCAAGTTCCACAAGCTTTGCTAACTCAGATCGCATTCTGTTTTCATTAATCGACACGGAGTTGAACGAACTATATGTCCCGAAAGATTTTGGAGTCTTGAAGGATGCAGATGATCCAACGGAAGTAGACCTTTCAAAAATCTGCTGACCTAAAAGATGAAGTGGGGGCTCTGGCCAGCTTAAGCCTATCCTTTCTCTCCCACAAAGCGTTTTGGTTAACTTGTTTACATACTTTTCAGTCGAGTCCACATTTTCTACAGGATTGCCGTTTCTTACGCAGTACAATCTGTCCAGCATTTTGGGAGACGAATCCTGAAGCTCCGTCTCATCAGTATGAAGCATTCCATCCTTCCGTTGGTAAAGACCGACTGGTTCTTCAGTGATTGGGTAGATTGAGGCTCCCTCCTCGGCATCACTGAAGGTTTCGAGTAAAACTTCGTCTACTATATCTGCAGCTTCTTCAGATGGATTGAACCTTGTTGGAGAAGGAGGATCACTGTAGCTCTTGAACTTAGTCACCGGAGGTACACGGTTGAGAGTTTCACGGATTAAGTCTTCCCATTTTAAGGCAGGGCGATTATCTTCAGCACCGAATATGTTACCAGCATTCAATGGGATCATCTCTTGAAAACTGTAGACATACAGTATATGACAAACAGTTGACATAATTCTTCTTAATGAAACATGAATTTACTAGCAAAACTTACCCAACTACGTAGATATCAGCAGGTTCATCGATGTTTAACAAACCATCAAGATCTAGGTCATCAGGAGGAATTTTTCCACCAACATTCCAAGTGGCGGCGCATATCCTAGTAAAGTCAACAGAACAAGAAAAATGAAGGATCTAATCTAACACAATATTATATTTGCTTACGATTTGATCTTGTAATTGAAATGAAAAACGTACTTAATTTCCTTTCTGTTTATATACTGAGCTCTGAATGTCTCCGATTTTCGTCTTCTTATCCTGGGGAGAGTCTCTGAGTTTGAACAGAAGATGTAAGCTCTTCAGAAAGATAAACAGCAACAGTGAGACGCACGTAGCATTGGCTCTTTAGTTAATTTGACAAACTATAATTGAACTCTGATCCATCATATGAGTAGTGTTTAATTTTAGGGATTGCACTCTTAAGAATCAATCAACAAACATGCTTAAAGACAAATTATCGAATTTCGAATAGTAAATATGTACGAAATGTAAGATCTCAACAGAACAAGTACACATAAACAAAATCATCCCGAAAAAACGCCCCAAAAATTCACGAAAATACACATTTCGTTCCAATGTTTGATTTGAAAAGAAAACACGTTACCATTAGGATCAACCTGAAGTTCATCGGGTTTATCAATCCTATTGCGCGATTCCTTGGGCGCATCACAAATTTCTGCGACATAAATCACAAAAAATCATCAAAAATCACAACAAACGCCCAAACCGAATTCGATGCCCTAAATTATCAAAAATTACCTTGCTCCGCATCAGAATCGGTATCAGAATCACTATCAGCAGAGTAATTGGCGCTGCTCGTCGATATGTTGAGCCACTTGCGCACCACCGCGCGCCGCCACGACAGCTGCAACACCAATCACAATACTCAATTCCAAAATTTCTCAAATCACGCACCGTAAAAACTCGAAATAAAATAAAAAACAGAAAAAGTATCGCGTTGAAGGAGAGATGAATAAGCATTTATGATTTACCTCCTGCTGCTGATGCTGCTTCTGGCTTTTGGTTTCGGTGTTGTGCTTCTTCATGATAATATGTGAAGAGAGAGAGAAGGAGATTGTGCGCGAAAAAGGTATGAGGAGAAGAAATGGCAGCCCATGAACCGCCGTAACGCCGTCTGGTCCTGCACGTATTTGTCCTGTTACACAACTCTGAAAAAATACTCCAGTATAAAATAACGGTATGTTGAACTTACTGGGAAATTTATCTCTATTTTTCTTTTTAAAATAAATGCAAATTTCTTTTAACAAATAAATTGAACTATAGCTGGTTCAATTCTCGAATTCTCACCAATTGCGTTGATATTTGTGAAAAATACAACTCTGAATACCTGCAACACTGCAAAAGCGTATTTGTATATTTCACAAGACAGTGGTAACTTTCTGAATGAGCATCTGTTAGACCACAAAAGTAAAACTGAAACAATTTCAAATTGTGGTATTTTTCTGAATGAGTGAGTATCTATAAGACCACAAAAATGTACCTGTAATTTCAAAATATGGTAATATTGATAAAAGTTGTAAACATATATTTTAGAGGTATTAGTTATTTTATCAAAAATATTACTCCCACCATCCACGAAATTTATGCTACATATTTTGGACACAATTATTAAAAAAAAAAGTAGATAAAATAGATAAAGTAAGAGTATTATGGGGTAATGTGAGGTCAATTTATAAATAAAGTGATTGTTTGTGAGTAAAGTATTATGACAATTGAAGTAATTAAGGGCACTTGTTTTCGGCTTAAGGTGGATGAAGCAATCCGGATTGGGAAAAAAGATGAATGTTGCAAGTCCTATGAATAGTAATCTGTGTTTGTTTTGTGTTGGATGTTGTAGGGGTGGATGATTCTTTATGTCAAATCAATACTTTTTAATTATGATTATATATTATTTTATTATTGTTCATTAGTGTGATAATGATTATGTGAAAGAAAGTGTAAAAAAAGGTAGAAGAGATAATGAATTGTTGTGAGAAAAATATGAAAAAGAATGAATTGGTGTATAAAAAGCAGTGATGTGATAATTTTAGAATATAGATGTAAAATAAAGGTGAGTGTGTATATGAATGGAGGATTGAATATGCAAATCCAAAAAGTGGTCGGGATGTGGGAAAGTCTATCCCCCATCTGGACCTCCCCAGTGAAAAACAAACATGTCATAAATGATTATTGGACGATAACGATAAAATGTATATTTCTATAAAAGGTATGAGAATGAATTTTGGTGGACAGACAAATAAGACAAGTAAGAATAAATTTGGTGGACAGGGCAAGTACTCTATCCGTCCCATACTCAATTGAACATTTTTCATTTTGGTTCGTCTCATACTTGTTTTTCTCTTCCTTAAATGATAATAAAGTAATATTATTTTCTAATATCTCAAAAATTAAATTTTATGTCATTATTTTATACACATTAAAAATTAATTTTATTTTCTCATTTATTTTAATAATAATAGAGTAGAAAGATCTACACTCTCAACTAAAAATAAATTTATTCCCTCAAATATTAATAAATAGTTCTTATATTAAATACTATGTAAATAATAAGTGTTCAATTGAATATAAAACGGAGGAATGAATTTTTTAATATTACTTGTTTTCACTAAGAAATAGTTATTTACTAAGGTGCTAATAGTATACTATATGCGTTTATTAGATAAAAAAACAAAAAAAACTATAGTAGTATAGATGGAGATGTATTTGATTTGAAAAGGAAAAAAATCTCTTACTATTACTTTTCCTTTATATAAATATGACTTATCGTCATTAAAGTTATGCACATGATGCAGCGGAATACAGGTACTCACATAATGACATTTCCTAAAAACAATTGAGGGGGATGCATTTCTTTCTTTTTAATTGAATATATATTTTGGTGATTTTTCCAGTTCCTACCCCCACCCACACCACACACACATTCATGTCATTCATTTTCTATTTAAAAGAGAAACAAAAGGTGGACTGGTTATTCAACCGGAATTCACGATTCGGTTTATTAAAGTTGAACTCAATTCGCCCTTTTTTAATGAATATAAGTTTGATTTTATTCTTTTTAAAAATTATTTCAATAAAATTTGTTCATATTATAAAATTTATATCACTATATTTATAAATTAATATTATTATACTAATCAATTAATATTATTATATTTATAAATTAAAATTATAGTATTAAATGTTATAAGTACTAATTTATAAGAGTAGTGATATCAATTTATAAATGTAACGGTATGAATTTCATATTATAAACAAATTTCACAAAAAATTTATGAAATCTATTTATTTACGCAAGCCGAACTTAAAATTTTATAAAAGTCTTTTAAATACAACAATCGATTCGTTTTTATATATATATATATATATATATTAACTATTTTTTTGATTAATAATATATTAAAAGAACAATTTAAACTATCAATGAACCCTAAATCTTGTTAAAAATATTAAAAATAAACAAAATTTAAAATTACAACATTTATACGATTATTTTTTAAAATATAATAAAATTAAGAGTAAATTTTCGATGAAATTTATTTATAATATGAAATTTATATAATTACACTAATAAATTAGGCTAGGTCTTGTATGCACCCGGTTGCACCGTGCACTCATAGCGCATTTTAGAAGCGTGCATCATATTATCTTGAAAAATATGATTTATTTACACAGAAAAGAGCAATTGTTAATATGGAAATATAGTTGCATGCTTTTGTTTAGAATAGTTTACACGTTTCTAAAATGCACTATGAATGCAAGGTGCATCCGAGTGCACATGAAACTCACTCTATAAATTAATATCACTACACTTATCAATTGATACCATTATATTTATTCATTAATTAAAATTATAGTATAAAATACTATTGATATTAATTTATAAAAATAAAAATATCAGTTTATAAGCATAATAATATCAATTTTATAATATGATATCAAGTTTTACATTAGAGTTTGTGTTAAATGAAATAGATTTTAAACTTTCAGAGCCGGCTCATGGATTAAAATAATTATACTTGACTTTCTCTTCCCACACCCTATCGAGAATCTTTGAAACCAATTTAATCACTACTACACATTTAAGTTTGGAGAGCTCCACTTGGACAACTCTTTTTTCGAATAGCTCTCCAAATGGTCACTTGGAGAGCGGTTCTATTAAAAAAAAAAAAGTAAAAAAAAAAACCGCCCAAGATCAAAAGTTTTAGACAATGGTCCATAATCGTTATTGTGCAAAGAGTTTTGGAGAGCGGTTTTGATTTTGTCGAAATAAAAACTGGAGAGCGGTTCATAACCGCTCTCCAAGTGAATTAAATTTTTTTTTTTTGTAAAGCTTGTATTTTTTGTTTTATTTTTTTGTTTTTGTAAATTCTTTTTATGTACAATTCAAATATTTTATTCTTTAAATTCTCGTGTTATTTATTTTTAATATTCGTCTTATATAATGAGATTAACACAAACCCTTATGTAAAACTTGTTCATAATATTAAATTCATAATATTACACTTACGAACTTGTATCACTATTTAATTCTTATAAATTAATACCTATAATATTTAATATTCTTATAAATTAATTCAATTTTGTCTAAGTATTACTTATTTAGATAGAAAAGTAATATTACTTGTTTAAATAGAAAAGTATTACTTGTTTAAACAGAAAAGTATTACTTGTTTAGATAGAAAGGTATAACTTGTTTAAAGAAAAGTATTACTTGTTTAGATGAAAAAATATTACTTGTTTAAAGAAAAATATTACTTATAGAAAAGTATTATTTGTTTAGATAGAAAAGTATTATTTGTTTAAATAGAAAAGTATTACTTGTTTAGATAGAAAGGTATAACTTGTTTAAAGAAAATTATTACTTTGTTTAGATGAAAAAATATTACTTGTTTAAAGAAAAATATTATTTATTTTGATAGAAAAGTATTAATTGTTTAGAAGGAAAAGTATTACAAGTTTAAAAGAAAGGTAGTTAAAAAAAAGTACAAGTAAAAAATATAATTTTAATTTAATTTAATTTTAATTTAATTTAATTTAAATTTAAATTTAAATTTATATAAAAAAATTATTATATAAAAATGTGAATTAATAAATAAGATAATTGAAATAAAGAATTTTAAAAAAAATTGTAAGAAAAAACGATTTTTAGAACATATAGAATTAATTTCATTAAGAACGCAAGAAAGCAAGTGCCCCGAATGAATTGATCCTCCAGCGCCCAAGGTCCCGTGGTTGGTCCCCCCATGGGAGCGAAAGTAATTGCCTCAATTAATTGGGAGGCTTGGTGAGCTAAAATCACTGTCTAAATCAAAATTGATCTTAGACAACGGTTTTTAACCGCTTATGTTGCATCTTAATTGGGAATATCTTGCCTCAATTAATTGGGAGGCTTGGTGGGGCTAAAAACCGTTGTCTAAGATGGAAAATTGATACTTAGGACAGTTTTTAACCGCTTATTTGTTTAGATCTTGAGAGCCGGTTATAACTATAACCGCCTCCAAGTGAATATCTTGAGTGCGGCTCATAATTTCTCCAAGTGAATGATCTTGGCGGTTTTAACCGCCTCTCCAAGTGAAAATAATCGCTTCTCCAGTGAATATCTTGATTTATTTTGTTAATCTTATTCCAAGTGAATGAAATCTTGCGGTTTTAAACCGCCTCCAAGTGAAACTTGTTCATAATCGCTCTCCAAGTGAAATTTAATGATCTTTTAATGATCTTGATTTTTAACCGCTCTCCAAGTGAAACTTTTGCTTTGGAAATTTATTATGAATGAAATAAGTTATAACCGTTCTCCAAGATCTTTTTTAAAAGCTGTCCAAGCCCAAATTTGTATTAGTGAATCCATATGGATAACATTAACAAATGCCTGAGGACCAATTACATCTCTTTTTTCATTCTCAGGAATCATCATTATATAATTTTATGAGATGATTATTTTATTATTAGAGGAGTGCTGAGTCAAAGGAGAAATTATTAATAAATTTATGTGTTACATCTAGTATTGTTAAACGGGTCGGCCCTAACCCATTAGGGCTAAATCCCTTTGGTTGTTCTGGTTCTGCCAAACGGTCCCGGACCTTAAGTGGTTCATTTTAAGCGGTCCTCTAATAGTTGAGACCTAACCCTAAACCCAAGCGGGTTTGCGGGCTAAACGGAGCCACCTAACAGACTCAAAAAAAAAATAAAAAAAAAATGTTCAAACATTAACATTACATAATGACAAAAATTTCGATCCAGACTGCCCCATCATCTTTAATAACAAATGTTCAAAATATAAAATTAGTTCCCATCATCTTTAATAACATAATTGAGCAAAGTTCTCATGAAATTAATTAATAATATAAAATTTGTATCATCACATTTATAAATTAATACCATAATATTAATTTATTATAATGATATCAGTTTCATATTATGAACAAATTTCATAATAGAATTTATAAAAATATTATATTATTATTTTATATTGGATTAATATTTTACTTATTTATTCAATTCAATATAAATTCAAAACTGTTAAAAAATATTGAATTGGAGAGGATTAATTATTAATTGACTAAATTAAATAAAAATATTTAATTTGTAATTGATTGGCCATAATTAATTTTTGTCTTATTTAAATTTGTGAAAAAACTTTAAAAAAAATTAATTAAAAAATTAGAAAATAAAAATAAATAAAAAAATTGAGTATATATAAATATAAACGGGCTAGATGGTTATTTTAATTATTAGAGGAGCTGCTGAGTCAATTGAAACCTGCATATAATAGGTTTAAACGGGCCGGCCCGTTTAGCCCGGCCCGGATTAACAATGCTAGTTACATCGTATATAAGCTAATTTAATAGTGTTGATATGTACTCGTTGTTTACAAAAAATATATTTATATTCTTTTTATGTTTAATTAAATTCAACTTCGATGAATAAATTCATGACAAAACAAGACTGTGACTGTTATGATGATGAGTATTATTTCACTATGTTTGTGTACATTCTTAAAGTTAATTAAACATGAATTGGTGTTATTAATTTATTTTCTCTCACGCTAGCTGCGGGAACAAAGTCTCGAACCTAATTATAACTAAAAGAATAAAGAAAAAAAGTAACGACATGTCTCATACTTATAAAAAGGAGAATTATGAATTTTTCATATGGGCAATGGTAGAGAACCTTTAATAGAAATTAAAAAATAGTTTCCTCAAATTTATAGAAACTCTCAAAAATAAAATTGTAAAAAACTGTAGATATTGTTTTACGTAGTACTAGGCACAACGATCGAGAATCATGGGTTTATGCTTCAATAATTGTATGTTGTTTCATAGGTTTAGACAAAACGAGAATTATGGGTTTATGCTTCAATAATTGGATATTGTTTCATAAGTTTATGTCGGCCGTAACATGTTAATAGTAATGTTACAATCTATATATTACTATATATATAATAGTTACAGTCCAATTATGAAATTTTATTATTTTCCCATAAAAAATCATGTTATCAAATTGGTAAAATTATTGAATTATTAATGAAAAATAAATAAATTTATTAAATTTAATGATAGTGATTAAACTGTTGGAATAATATTATCAAATTAACTAAGTTATAATATACATATGTGTATATTTAAACAATCTTTCAAAACTGATTCTAATTTCTAGCTAATAGCAGATATCGTATCTTAATTATATTATGTAAGATTGATTTTATTTTAACAAATTCATATGTAACATAATTATAAATTAATATTTAATCTTGTGTACTACGCAAGCTTAAATATATATTTAAATTATTAATTTTATTTTTTAAACAATTCACGTTCTTGAAAAATAATGACAATTGATGTTTGTTGGGAGATGAATTTAATAAAGAAGATTTTGATTAGATCCCAAAACCCCTGAGTATGACATGTTCAGGATAATTTTGATAGTTGAGTCAGGATTCAGTTTTAGAGTGTTCAGGATGTTATCTGCACAATGTATAGTCAGCAGATATAGATCATGATAGATTCAAGATTCGAAGACTCAAGAAGTTTTCAAGAAATCAAGTTTCAAGATGAAACGGAAGTTTCAAGTTTCGAAGTGAAACTAAGAAATCAAGACTTGGCAGAAATCGAGAAATCAAGACTCAAAGAAAAAAACCGAGAAATCAAGACTCAGCAGAAATCGAGAAATCAAGACTTCAAGATGAAATCGAGAAACTAAAGACTCAGTATGAAGACTCAAGATATCACCAAGATATCCGTGAAGACTCGTAAGACATCAAGACTCAAGACACGTAACACGTAAGAACTAAAGATCAAGATCAAGACAAAGGATATCAAGACATAGTAATTATCAAGACTCAAGAATGTATCAATGCTCAAGATAAACCTCGAATGTTCCGAGGCAATCAAAATATCTATATGAATGATACAATATCGAGAAAAACGCGATTATTTAGAAAAATAGATATTGCCCAAGACATTCGGGGATGCGCATAAAAGGAACTAAAACAAAGTGTTGTTAAGGTTATATCACTCAGAGATATTGACCAAAAAGAGTCGTTGTGTTTGTCTACTTAACTGAAGACAACAGCCCAATCAGAAGAAGACAAAGATCAGATTTTTCATCGACATCGAAAAGCAACAGTGTCATCAAGTATGTCGGTAGTCTTATGTTCGCACTGAAAAAAAAGTGTTGAATGGCTGCATGAAAAGCAGATTGCCTAAAACATGCTAGGGAGTTTCAAACCCTAAATATAGTCGTTCATCACACACCATAAGAGGAAACTCATGGAGCTATCTCTTCCAACGGATAGTTTTTCAAGAGTGACCTTGGTGTCTACTTTTATAAATACTTGTGACCATCTACATTGAAGGTTACGGAAATTTGTAAGCAACTCAAGAGCTCAAACTTATTATTGCAAGTTGAAGCACTCGAAAACCCAAGAATTTCCCAAGTGCTTTATATCGAAGAGAACTCATTCACTAAGCCTAGTCTTGATAAGATATATCATATCCTAGCCTTTGCATTGTTCTTAATTGTAAAGGATATCTCATCCTAGTTGGAAACCAACCAAGAAACCCCAAACCCTTTGTAAGGTAGTTTGAGTGTGATTGTTGGTGAGTTGGAGTTGTAAAGAGTTAGTAAACTACAAGAGCAGAAAGTCGAAAAAACTCTAGAGAAGAAGTGAGTAAACTATCTTGGATAGTCGAAAGAAAGCTTGTGTGTTTTGAGTAAGTAAACTACAGAGGTAGTCAGAAAGCTCAAAATAGAAAGGTTAGTAAACTACAGAGGTAGTCAGAAAACCTTAGGAGGTGATTAAGGAATTTCTCTGAAGAGTCAGAGAGAGTGGACGTAGGAGCTTGAGTCTCTGAACCACTATAATTTGCTGTGTTATTTGCTTTCTGTATTGCTTTGATTAACTATTGCATACCTTTAAACTGAAAGCATATTTTCACTGATATTCAGTTGGAATCAATCCACTGAAGTTGCATCTAACTGAATCACAACCTAATCACTATTCCATTAAAATGAAGGTTTTCAGCAAAGCATAAAACGAGTATAAACTTAGGGCCAACCATTCCACACATCTGAGTAGCTATTCAAGCAACTCAGTAACTCTGAAAACTCAGGCTCAGTTGGGATTATCTGAGGTTTCTGAAAGCAGCTCAGGATCACTGTCTCAGGTAGACTTTGACTCAGGGCGACTTGTGCTTCTCAGGGCCATATCATCAGGACAACCTGACCCAAGCTGACCTCAGTAAAGAAAAGTTTTAAAATCACTGAACATGTGTATTCCCCCATACACGTGTAAGACTCGTTTGCACCGGGACCAACAAGTGGTATCAGAGCAGTGGTTCAACTTGACCACCTGCTTTGTTGACCATAGTCTTATTTGCTAAAGATTCTTGTGGTCTATCTGAACAGATCTTATTTGCTGAAATCTTAAAAGACTCAGACATAATGTCTTCTAAGAAACTTCCCATGTTCTCAGTAGAGAACTATGATTTGTGGAGATTGAGAATGCAGGCTCACCTGTATTCTAAGCATGAACGTATGTGGAGAGTGGTCTCTGAAGGACCATTCCAATTCACTGTGGTGAATCCCAGAGTTACAGAAAATGAGAGAAATGATCCCAGGACTGAATTTCCTAAGTCTGATGATCAACTTACTCCTGAGGAGAGGAAGTTAGTCAATCTAGACTATATTGCCAAAGACACACTATATAACATTATTGATGATGGTGTGATGGGAATGATTTCTCATTGTAATACTGCCAAAGAAATATGGGATACACTAGCTGTAATGTGCCAAGGCACAAATCATATCAAGGAGAACAAACTTTCAGTTGCCATTGGAAAGTTTGACAGTTTTGAAATGGAAGATGGTGAATCTATTGACAGACTGGAAGTCAGATTCACTAGTATTATGAATGATCTGAATGCACTTGGAAAGAGATATCCACAAAGAGAAGTAGCATTGAAAATTGTTAGAGGTCTTTCTAAGAAATGAGATATTCATGCAGTGGTGATTGAAAACACCAAGAACATTGATTTAATGTCATACCAACAAGTCTTCTCTGAGCTGAAAGCTTATGAGTTTGTTATTGATAAGAAATCAAAGAAAGCTGACAGCAAAGATGATTCCTCATCTAGTAAATATGTGGCTTTCAAAGCCAAGGATAAAAACTCAGAAACTAGAGAGTTCGAGACTCCCCTTGCTAAAAAATCAGGATGAGCTAGAGGATAAGCTAGTACTGATGGCAAGGAGGTTTGAAAGGCTTAATAGTAGATATGGAAAATACAAAAACTATTACAGGAATCACAGGTACCAGAAGAACTCAAAGGCTGAGGACAGATCCACTGAGAAGAGAAAAGACCTGAAAGCTGAAGGATCTTCATCCAAAAAGAAGGACTCCAAGTCTAAGGAGGAAAGTGATCAGGATGATGATGCCAACAGATGCTATAACTGCCAAAAGAAAGGTCATTTTCAGTATGATGTCCAGACCTAAGTGCTAAGGAGAGAAAAGAAAGGCAAGCAAAGAGAGACAATAAGTTCTCCAGCAAAAAGGCCATGGTTGCAGAAGAAGAACACTCTGAAGAAGGTTCCAGCTCTTCTTGGATGAAATGTTCTCGATAAAGGATGATGATGACATCTTTCTAATAGCTGTGGAGGAGGTAAATTCTTCTATCTCTGTTGTTGCTCCTACACAAGCACAAGAGTTGTCAAGTTCCATTGTAAACAGTCAATTTGACCTGATGGATTCTTTTGAGAGTCTTATGAAGAATTATGATGTTTTACAAGAACTGCTGAATGAAACTCAAGAGCAGAACAAAAAACTGATTGCTGAAAATCTTAAGTGGAAAGATTCTAGTAATGCTGAGATCACTTCTCAATTAATGGGAACTACTGATGAACTGGATGTTCTGGAAGTACAACTCTCAGAGAAAGAGAAGTTGATAGAGACCCTAAATGGAAAACTAGAAAAATCCACTGAAGAGATTCAGCTGATCAGAACTAAGTTCAATGACCTCTCTGAGAAGCATGAAACTCAACAAAAATGTGAGGATAGTGCGCAGAGAAAGCTAACTCTATTGAATTCTGCATCTAAAGTAATAGATGAAATTTGAGTTATCGAGACCGCCACTATAAAATCTGGATTGGGATACATTCCAGGGGGAACCTCACAAGGTCATCTGAATGCTGCATCTAGTAGCACTAAGACAATCTTTGTTAAACAAGTGCACCTATCCTTCGAACTGAAGAATTGCCCAAAGTTTTAGACAAGGGAAAAGGACCTATGGTTCCAGAAAAACTGAATGTTCAGGTAAGAAAGCCCAAACCTCAGGTGAAGGCTAGAAAACCCGACCACCAAAGAGGAAAATTTCGTGCAAGTACTTCAAGCCTCAAAGTTAAGAATGCAAAACCGAAAGGATCTCAGACTGAACAAAGAGAGGAATTTTAGGAAGAGAAACACTCAAACAGAGACATTCTCAATCGAAAAGACCAAGTCCTCGACATCGAAAGACCCCAATTTCAATACAGTAACCTAAACCCCACTTGCCTAAGGGTAAAGGTTACCGAACCCAAGTCAACAAAGATTCGCATCACCGCATAAAAAGCCAAAGCAATGGAACAAAAGGCCTGTACTCCAAGAAAAATTCTAAGGCTCATGTTCATGCCATACAAGACTCATACACGAGGATAATCGCTAAGGCACCCAGAGTGGTAAATGTGTATGTAGATGTTTATGGAGACAGATCAGCCACTCTAAAGTGATTAGAGTTGTCAGGCAGATTTGGATTCCAAAAGGTGCAGCTAACCTGGTAGGACCCAATACCAAATGGGTACCACGGATATAACTGCTTTTCGTGTAAACGAGAAAAAGGCATCGAATTTGAATGAAGACATCATAGCCCTGATGATAGAAGATCTGAGATGTCATTGTTGGAAGATGAATTTCCTTCTTGGACTTCAGGAGAAATGAAGCTAAGGAAGGAATCTTCATCAGAGATCATATTGAAGAAGGACATCAGGATGGAGAAGATTCATACTGATAAGTAGAGAGCTGATATCTTGATTAAACCTTTGGCTAAATCAAGATTTCAGGAACTATCAGTTGAATTAGGGATGTTGGATCCAGGTGTATAGAGTAAATCTGAAAAATTGAAGGTTTTCGGATGCATGAAGTTTTTCAGATTCTACCGAGAAACTCGGGATAAAATCGAAAATCGAATCGAGTCTTGAGAAACTCAAAGGTGTCTTTCAAGTTCAAGATTAAAGATCATCTTGAACTCGTCAAGACTTCAAGATCATAATCGATATTTTATCAAGGTCAATACTCAGTAAGACTGATAGAGGGAAATTAGTCTGAAGAAGTAATGACTCATGCAATTCATTTATTGCTTAAGTGAATCTCAGTAATCATTTGCAATAAATACAAAACACCTGAAGAATGTTTTTGGGCGGGATCTTTGAAATGCCGAGGAAGGTCAACAATCATTAATTGCTCTGATTCAATTAATCACCAATAAGGTTAAAATGGCGGAGTATCTTTCGTGAGATCGTCCTTTCACTTACCCGATTAGTCGGTGATCAATCTCAACCGTTGATTTTCATCAATCGATACGACTTCCCACGAATCGATCTATATATTCATTTGAAAATCCATTCAAGCCCATTTTATTAAACCTTCATCTCCAAAAACACTCTGCAACTAAAACCCCTTTGCCCATAAATCTTTATCGTTCCAAAACCCTACCTTCAAAATTCTCAAAATGACTTTCACAATATTCGATAAACTGGTTGTTTCTAACAAGCCATGGTATGAATATGTGGTATCGCTTGAAAGTTCCTCAAATGCTACCCACGAAGAAGAAGCACTTCATATGATCCGAATCGCAAAACTCACAAATCTTGTTGCAAGTCAACCGGAAGCCGAATACTCTAAGGAGGTAATAGAGTTTATTTCAAACTTGAGATTAGATGACGAGGATGGTATCGAGTCTCAGATTACTGTTTCCCATCTAGAACATAGCTCGAAATACGTAGATTTTGTACGGGAGGTGTATATAGTTCCCAAAAATTTAAATATGTATTTGAGTTGTGTGATAGAGGAGAGGATCCCACAACGTATATGTTGGGTCGGGAGCAGGAATACCTTGATAGGATAACAGAGCATCCTATTAAGTTCGAGGCGACATTGAATAAACGACATTTGAAGCCGAAATACAGAGTTTTGCTAGATATAGTTAGCAAATGTATAATGAGTCGATCAAGGAGTTTTGAGAAGATAAGCACTCCCAATCTTAGATTGATGGCTGCAATAGAGAATTCACCCACCACAGATTTCAATTAGTTGAAGTATCTGATCAGAGTGGTGAGTGACCAGGCCAAGCTAATTAAGAAGGAGGATGGATCGATCTCGATCAAAGGCAAGATTCTCCATGCAACCAAAATAGCTTTTATTTTGGAGATGTGCCGTGAAGAGGAGGATATTTTTGCCGACTCCACTCCTTTCCCAAAGTCTAAAGTTATGTTCAAGCCTACACCTACCAGAAAGACTTTGAAAGGGAAGAAAGAGAAGAAATTGGAATCACATGCTGCTGCTGAAGAAGCCCATCAAGCCAAGGGGAAGGCTTTGATGGAGGTCAAGAGGGAGAAGGGAGAAGCAATGAAGAGGAAAACCCTTGCTCCCAAGCGCAGAAGGATGTTGATTTCCACTGAGGAGGAGGTGAGCGAGCCTGAGGAGGTGCAACCTGAGGGCCAAAAAGCTCAGAAATCGCCTTTACAAGTGTTGGCACAGGTTGTATCCACGACACAGAGCAAACCGAGGAGCAAGTCTTTCCGAGGTTCTTGAGACGCCATCCGAGCTCGCATAAATTTTCTCAAGAAATCTTCCAGGACCTCGGACTCGTGAGCAAGTTCAGATTCCCACTGAGGAAGTGCTCGCTGCACCAGAGAGCAAGCTCATATTCCCACTGAGGAAGTGCCTGCTCAATCCTCAGAGCCAGCCCAGATCCAAACTGAGGAGTTGAGTCGCCTAATCCTCGATATTGCCGAGCCTCGCGAGTCGTTGAACCTTGATGAGCTCCCCGAGTGATCCATTTTTGATCCTTCGCCAGATTTTTCCCATCGAACCCGAGAGCCCGGTCAAGAAGGGCGGCCGAAGAGACCGAGTGGGGAAGCAAGGGGGAACGGTTCATACTATACCGATACCCTGAGCTAAGCACATATCCTGACCTTCAGGATCTCTTTTTCAGACTGAGGTCAACAGTCTACATTCTCAACCAGACCTTGCCTGAAATGCTCAACATCGCTTCATTCAGAGGTGAAGACTGGTGGAATGAGGAGACAACTGTGTTAACAGAATTCTCCGGGTTCAGAAAAACCAAGTTCAGGATGAAAATTTCAGATTTTGATGAGCTGGTGAAGAGGAAGCCTCGCTGAGAGGAAATATGCTGAGGTTGGTGCCCCGAGCTCCAAAGATAAAAACCAAGATGGGGACCAACAAGGGAATGATGAGAGTCAATCTCAGATGGAGAAAGATGGTATTGATGCTGGAGAGCCTGCTGTCACACATCCTCAGATTGAAGTTAGTCTTCAGGTAACTTTTGGCACTATTAAAAATTATGCCAGGGCTACTGAAGTATCTATCTTTAACTCTGTAATGTCTGATATGCAGACTGAGGCTCAGGTGGACACCCAAGCTAAGGTGGAAACCCAGACTCAGCCGAGATCGAAGCTCGACAGGGTCAAGCTCAGTTGAGATCGAGACTCGACCGAGCAACCAGCTCAGGAAAAGCAGAAAATCTCATATGCTCCTGAGATTGATCTCACTCCCATTGTGGAGAAGCTAGACAAGGTTGTGCCAATCATGGACAAAGTAGCCCAGATTGAAGAAGTTTTGGCCAACCAGTCCACGAAGATGGAAAGTCTGAGTTCTACTTCAGACCTGATGCAACTTCAGACCACTCTGACTGACAAATTGACTGCCATGGAAGGAAAAATTGAAGGAAAGATGGATGGAGTCAAAGCTGAATTGAGTGCAGAGCTGAAGCAAAAGTATCAGGAGAGGACTGAATTTCTTGAAGTCAAGCTGGTGGAGAAGAATGATATGCTTATCAAAAATGCTGTTGAGGAAATGAGCTCCATGCTCATGACCAAGATGACAGATATGTTCAAAGAAGCTCTCTCCAATCAGTTTGCCCAGATGTCTGAAGAGTTCTCCGTGGCGAAGAACCACCTGAGGAGGCTAGAAGAAGAGCAAGATCAGTTGGTGGGAGAGGTGCGAAGTGTCAGCAAGGAACAATATCATATGGACACAGCACTATCCAAACTTCTGCCAAGGTATGGTGCCAAGAAGGGGGAAAGACCCGGAGCTGATCTGGGAATATTATTGGCACACACCTTGGAAAGAAAGGCAGACAAAGAAGCTGAGAAGAAAAGCATTGCTAAAGCCTTGCAAGAAGTTGAAGCCACTGAGAAGCTGAAATTCAAGAAGTTGGAGAAGCCTGACTACACTCAAGTTTCTGAGGAAACCATGCAAGAAGTAGCTGCTGAGAAGCTGAGTGCTAGAAGAAGGGTTGGAACAAGCCTAGCCGGAGCTGAACTGCCTATCAAAAGGAAGGTTGTGGCGTTTGTTGAGCCCGAAGGAAAAAGAGCTAAGGCTTCTAAGCCAACTCAGAGGAAGTTGATAATGGAATTGGAAGAGTCTGAGAAAGAGCCGCAGAAGGAAGTCTTCAATACCAAAAGAGCTCTGAGTTCACTTCAAGTCGAACAAGCCAAGAAAACTGTTGCTTCAGTTTCTGGAGTACCCTTGATAAGGAAAAAGAAGGAAGAAGAGCAGAGGCGAAGAAGTGGTTTCAAGAAGTTCGCGAGCAAGAGGAGAGGGACTGCAAAAGCACAAAAGTGGCCGCACATTGACAAATGGATGCCAATCCAGTTCAATGATGCGTGGGAAGAAATTAAAAGAACATTCTGGTTCTACTACGATGTGCTAAGAGAATGGAGAGGGGAGAGCTCAGATTCTAATGAGGCTTTCATTGACTATCTGCTGACCTTCTATCCGAAGTACTTACAAAGCTGGATCAATCTTGCGGATGAAGGAAAGATTCAGATCACTGCCCCTGGTCCATACTCCTACCCTCCTCCTAGGCTAGAGAATGGTTTGGTGAATGAAACAACCATTTATCAGGAGATTGCTCAGTATGCCATCCAGCTAGGCCTGACAGGGAACAACCCAGATATCATCAAGGAAAGAGATGAGCTGAAGAAAAGGTATTATGGAATGTTTAACCTTGAAGTACCTGCGGATGAGGTAGAAGAGAACTGAAGAGCTAGAGCTGAAGAGCAAAGAAGACTGAAGATCAAGACTGGAGACTCTTGTAATTTCCTTATCTTTTTGTCTTTATTTTCTGATAAGTTCATTGTAAACTGTAACATTCTATCATACATCAATGAAACTTTATCTTTTATGCTCAAAGATAATACCTCATTATCTTTTTACATGTCTTTACTTTTGATATGCATGATTTTTGTTGAAGAAATTGTTGGGAGATTGATTGTGAAAATTGTTGGGAGATATACCAATCTTGTAATAAGAAAAACTGAAACCTGAGTATAGGTTAAGTGTTTTGTAACAAGATGGTTTTGGCATCATCAAAAAGGGGGAAATTGTTGGGAGATGAATTTAATAAAGAAGATTTTGATTAGATCCCAAAAACCCCGAAAGTATGACATGTTCAGATAATCTTGATAGTTGAGTCGAGATCGCTTTAGAGAGTGTTCGTAATGTTATCTCGCGACAATGTATAGTCGCCAGATATAGATCAGATAGATTCTCAAGATTCGAAGACTCAAGAAGTTTTCAAGAAACCAAGTTTCAAGATGAAATCGGAAGTTTCAAGTTTCAGCAGAAACTAAGAAATCAAGACTCAGGCGGAAATCGAGAAATCAAGACTCAAAGCAGAAATCGGAGAATCAAGACTCAAGATGAAATCGAGAAACTAAAGACTAAAGATGAAGACTCAAGATATCAATCAGTATATCTGTGAAGACTCAGAAGACACTGAAGACTCAAAAGACTCGTAAGACTCAAGACACGTAAGATGTAAGAATCAAGATCAAGATAAAAGATATCAAGAGACAAAGAATTATCAAGACTCAAGTAATGTCTTGAATGCTCAAGATAAACTCGAATGTTCCGAGGCACTGAAAATATCTATCTGAAGGATACAATACTGAGAAAAACGCGATTACTTAGAAAAATAGATATTGCCCAAGTCATTCAGATGCAGACAAAATGAACTAAAACAAAGTGTTGTTAAGGTTATATCACTCAGAGATATTGACCAAAAAGAGTCGTTGTGTTTGTCTACTTAATCAAGACAAAAAACCAATCAAGAAGACAACATCAGATTTTTTTATCGACCTTCGAAAGCGACAGTCACCAAGCATGTCAAGAAGTACTATGTTCCGATCGCAAAAAAGTGTTGAATGGCTGCATGAAAAGCAGATTGCCTAAAACATGCTAGGGAGTTTCAAACCCTAAATATAGCCGTTCATCACACACCATGAGAGAAAACTCATGGAGCTATCTCTTCCAACGGATAGTTTTTCAAGAGTGACCTTGGTGTCTGCCTATAAATACTTGTGACCATCTACATTGAAGGTTACGGGAAATTTGTAAGCAACTCAAGAGCTCAAACTTATTATTGCAAGTTAAAGCACTCAAAAACCCAAGAATTTCCCAAGTGCTTTATATCGAAGAGAGCTCATTCACTAAGCCTAGTCTTGATAAGATATATCCAAAGCTTAGTCGAGATATCCTAGCCTTTGCATTGTTCTTAATTGTAAAGGATATCTCATCCTAGTTGGAAACCAACCAAGAAACCCCAAACCCTTTGTAAGGTAGTTTGAGTGTGATTGTTGGTGAGTTGGAGTTGTAAAGAGTTAGTAAACTACAAGAGGTAGTCAGAAAACTCTAGAGAAGAAGTGAGTAAACTATCTTGGATAGTCGTAAAGCTTGTGTGTGTTTTTTGAGTAAAGTAAACTAGTCGAAGAGGTCAAAATAGAAAGGTTAAAACCTTAGGTAGGAGGTGATTAAGGAATTTCTCCAAGAGTCGAGAGAGAGGACGTAGGAGCTTGAGTCTCGAACCACTATAACTTCTTCGTGGTTATTTGCTTTCTGTATTGCTTTGATTAACTATTGCATACCTTTAAACTGAAAGCATATTTTCACTGATATTCAGTTGGAATCAATCCACTGAAGTTGCATCTAACTGAATCACAGCCTAATCACTATTCCATTAAAAGGAAGGTTTTCAGCAAAGCATAAAACGAGTATAAACTTAGGGCCAACCATTTCGCACATATGAGTAGCTATTCAAGCAACTCAAGAACTCAAAAACTCGTGCTTTGGGCCAAATTGGGATTATCTCGAGGTTTTTTTGAAAGTGTATTTCAGGGAGATCACAATGTTTCATTGTAGACTTTGAACTCAGGCGACTTCAAACTTTCAGGGCAAATCATCGTGACAACCCGACCAATTAAAGTGTGTGACCTCAAGAAAGAAAAGTTTTAAAATCACTGAACACGTGTATTCCCCCCCATACACGTGTAAGACTCGTTTGCACCGGGACCAACAATGTTTCATTTCGTATTTCATAACGTGAATGCATGACACTTGGAATAATGAGAAATATTATCAAACAAATTGTTTAAGCCGATCCTACCACGGTCAAAGGTCAACACAGAGCTAACGATTCGCCCGACGCCCACGTGGACCAATTAATGGGTCATGGATGACAAGTGAACCTCACAAAACATGTATTCGCTACCAGTAAAAGCACCCGACGTGTTTATCCAAACACAGCCAAATCAGTATAAGTGTAAGCCCCAAGAGTCAAATAAAGGGGCAATCATGAGCCCCCTCAGCACAAAAGATTATGCTTGCCCAACAACCAATAAATTTATTTGTTAAGTTGTCACAAAGCCACATCCCGGCAAGCTAACTGCCAAGATTATATTATGAATTCATATGTTAAAAATTAAAAGCATTGGATCAAATGAAAAATCTGAAAAGTGAAATAAATGAGATATATATACACACATAAAAGATAGTTTGGTTCCTTTGATGATAGTTCAAAGATATTGAATAACATATACCTTAGAATATTCCATCATATTTCAAATGAAGAGACACGATTATAAAACAGGTGATCACATTTCTCCATCGAAAAGGCAAATTCTTTGACTCCGGTCATCACGATCCTCACCGACCTAAAAATTCAATTTAAGCCAACTACTAACCAGTTTGAAAATAAAATTATAAATTATAAAATTTCAAGAAATTGTCAGAGTATCACATCATAATCATAATATAATATCCTAATATCTAAAATGAGAGGAACTCTCCAAACTTTTTGTTGGAAAATATGCTCGAATCACGTTGTTTGATCATCGTTAAGTGATGATCCAGAGTTTAAATTTTAGGGATGAAAGAATAATAAATACGTATCATAATTTAATTAACATGTATCAAATGGTTCCACAAAGACAAGCCCATAGTGACGAACATTCAATAAGATTTAACATTCAAAAACGGCCAAATACTAGCTAGTAGCCCCTCGTCTATAAAATTACCACTTGGATGACAAGTCGAAGACTTCACAAGCAAGCAAAGACAGATGTAGACCAGGAAAGCTCAATGATACACGTGTCAATACCACATGTAATCTTGTTAGACAAGAAAGTGCAAGCTCGTGTTTGCCAAGGCAGCACATGCTTGCCAAATCAGTATAAATAGACTCTCAGAGGTCAAATAAAAGGTTCAGAAATTTCTCACTCACTACTCTTATACTTGCTCTCCACTTCACAATACATTTGTGCTCGCCATATATACATTGTGCTCGACACCTCATTAAATTTATTTGTTAAGTTGTACACAAAAGCCACATCATATTTAACACGTAAGACGACTAACAACACGAATCATTATATTATGAATTCATATGTTAAAAATTCAACAGGGTGGATCACTGATGAAATACGAAAAGTGAAATAGGGTGGATCATATATATACACACATAAAAGATAGTTTGGTTCCTTTGTTTCACTTTTCGTATTTCATTAGTGGTCCAGCATATTGAATTTTTAACATATAAATTCAGAATATAATGATTCGTTTAATATTTTTATTATTTCACATATCATTCATTCACATTATAAAATATGAAATAAAATGTCAATTATAAAATAGGTGATCACATTCCAGGTAAAAATTCGAAAATGCTTAGACCTCTCTAGACTCCGGTCAGTCACGATCCTCACCGACCTAAAAATTCAATTTAGGAGCCAACTACTAATTCACAGTAAGTTTGAAAATAAAATTATAAATTATAAATATTTCAATAAATTAAGTCAGAGTATCACATCATAATCATAATATAATATCCTAATATCTAAAATGAGAGGAACTCTCCATCGCCTTTACTTTTTGTTGGACTAATATGCTCGAAATTATTTACGTTGTTTGATCATCGTTAAGTGATGATCCAGAGTTTAAATTTTAGGGGATGAAAGAATAATAAATACGTATCATAATTTAATTAACATGTATCAATATGTAAATATCATATATACACGCATAAATAATGTTGTGATATGCTTTCAATTCCAATAAAAAATAACACATTCAATAATATTTAACATTCAAAAAACGGTCGAAATATATATATCAAGCTAGTAGCCCCCTCGTCTATAAAATTATTACCAAAATCATTTTATTTGGCATTAATTTGGAACCGCATGCATCTAAATCTAAATAAGAATATACATTATAATATGTAAAATAATGTGTATCGATTATTATATATGTAATTAAATTAATTTGTAAATACAAATCTTTCTTATTTAGATATAAAATTTTAACTTTTTGTCCCAAAAATTTAACTTCTAAATCGGCCACTTGATCATAATCTTCATCTCTAGAGATGTCAGACTTTTATCAAAATTTTATAAAGATCAGGAGAGAACATAAGAACAATTTGAACCCCACACAATAAATGAAGAGTGCAATTATATGTGGACTTTTGGATACGCCGACTGTACAAATATGTGTGTATATTTACGTGATATCGTCCACTTTTAACCGCAACATACAGTTACTGTAGAGGATCAGGAAAGGGGTGGGTGTAGTTACTTACAATAGAATGGGGGGGCTTGGGTGGTAATTAAGGGGGTGGGGAAAGGTAGGATTTAAAACCAAAAAGGAAAGGTGAAATTGGTAATTATTAATTGTTGTATTCCGTTTTATTTTAAATAATTGAAATGGGTGAAATTAATATCTAATATAATATTAGAATATGACAAACAAAGATTAATTATGAAAAGTTAGCTAGGCACCTTTTGGCCAAAACTCGCATATGAAGCTCGATTCCATTCTAAGCCAAAAAATGTACAGTGGGAAAAAGAGAGTCTGCCCCCAAGTGGGAAAAAAGTTAGCTAGCCATTCATATTTATTCATTTTATTATTTATAGAGTAATATGTGACTTACATCATCTGAATTATTGACATGAAAAGTTTTTATCGCATAATAAAAATTTATATTGGAAGGATAAATATATATAGGTCAATGGTGGTTGGTGACCTATGTTTGGACTGGGTTTGGTCATATTTTAATCCATGTTTATATTTTAAAATTTCATACATTATGGGAGTTTCTATTTTATTTTAAATAAGGAAGGGTGTGGGAATTAATAACAAATAACAAATGGATTTTGAATTAAAAGGGTGTGATGATGTCATCGTTTAAGGAAATGATGAATGGGGTGTGCTTGGTTTTGTATATAAAAATCTGAATTAAAGTAGTATTTCATAATTGTAAATACTAAATAGAAGTAAAACTCAGATGTCATGTTATTGTTAAGAAAGAAGGTTAAATAGGCTGAGCTCGAAAGCAGACATTTGAAAAGATTAAGAAACAATTAATTTGCTTTCAAAAAAAAAAAACAATATTAATTTAAAATATGTATAAATAAAGATCAGAATACAAAAAATGTTGGAACTTTGCATGAAGCACTCTCACAATCTTGTCCAAGTTTGGTGAGACGTTGAAAATAACACCATTCCCACTCTACACTTTCATATTCCATTTTTCCTATGGGAGTGTTTTCATGGTGGCAAAAATGATCATGAAGAAAATTGAATTAAAAAATTCACATTCATTCATACCACTTTTGTAACATTTTCCCCACACGTCATGCGTACGAGAATGACAAAAACACTACAAAATTTTCACATATTCTTTTAATCACTCATTTTGTGTTCAATCTTGTTTAAAATGTTATTAAGCTTTAAAATATATGTTAAAAATGTTAGTCAAGCTAGAATGAACTTTTAATCGAGTCGAACACAGATCGAGTTCGAGTAGTTTAATTTACATTTGTTTTATCTTTCTTTTTTTTTACTTATCGAGCTCAAGTCGAGCTTCAGATTTTATTGAATATAAAAATATATTCAAACTTATTTAACATCCATAATAGGGAATACTCTAGAATATCCCAGACTTAGAGATGAGACCGAATCAATTCAACTCATTTGAATTGTTTGTAAATATCTGTAGTTAAGTTGAGATATAATTTCCTTGTATTTCTGTAAATCTGTTGTACTGAGAACATTATTTATAGTGGAAATTTGCTCACCACATTCACGGTGAAATTCATATCATAATTCTCCTATTTACAATCCATCTCAAATGAGATTTTATCGAATGATATCAAATTGAGTATCAAATAGTTTGATTTGATTTTCAACTCATCACTAATTAACAATGATGCTTCTTCTTGCCAAATTATTTATAATTGGTAACTTATTTCATAGTGTCTTCCAAAAATATCAATACTTTACTTGAGATTCTTCCAAGTCAAGTCACACCTTACTTTGCTTCGATCATGATCGTTGCCTATGAATTTTTAGGGCCAAAATAGATTGCTTTTGAGTTAAAATTTCAACATATCCTTAGGATTACCCTTTCAAGTCAACCAATCTTTCTTGTTTTGTACATGATATTTGTTCATTATTGAAATAATTCAACCAATTGTTAATGGTGGTAGACATTATTTTGAAAAAAAATAAAAAAATTGATTGACCTTCCACATTAGATAAGTGGAGGTGGGAGACAAAGAAATCGTTTTCATTTTCCAAAAGATAAATATAGTGAAACGTGGTTGGTTGATGAATGATGTTATCATAATTCGAAGTATTACATGTTTGTTTGCAAGGATATTATTCTTTTGCTTCTTTGAGTTTTCAAGAAAAAAAAAAGCACGCGTTAAAAGCAGTATTTGTCTCGACTTATAATTGCTTATAATTTAGCAGCAATTTGAGATGTTTTTAGATGCATTATGTGTAACGACGGTATTCCGGGGTCACGGGTCATTCTAAATTAATAATTATGTTTTTTTATGTAATTATTAGTTTATATACACTACTATTATTTTATTTTGATTAAGTAGTATATGGAAATGGAATGATTCATGCATGATTGTCTTGAAAGAGAAGGTATGGTTTTAACTTTTATATAGGGGTGTAATTTACGTCACTAGTAGTTGTGAATGATAATTCTATAAATAAAATAGATGAATTTTGAAAAGATGGTCGAATCTTGAAATAGATTTCAATAGAAACTAGTTAAATTTGCTCGGTGAGTTCTTGCTCCCCAAATCGAGTTATAAAAAAAAACCTATAGATTAATACACAAATGTCTATATTCCTAACCTAACAAGTGCATATGATTTACTAATATGTTGTTCATGTTGTTTGTATTCATTTTTCAAAAATTATTAACTATGTCAAACACTGGTTTCGATGATCCTTTCGTATTTTGTATCGTCTCCACACTGTCCTATCACAATAAATTCGACATTCGTGTATGCAGGTCGTGTCGATATGCATATTTATAGCCTACAAGCATAAATTTATAAGTATGTGATATTTGAGAACAAAAGTAACTCTCACAAAATTTTAGGCATTGAAGTGTGAAATAGTTGCTAAACAAACAATATCTTGTTTACCAAAAATTTAAGATCAATGATCACTTAATTTTAATCAATTTTAACAAGTATTGACTTCTTTAGATTTTCAGTTTAAAACTAATTGGCATCAAATCAATTTTTTAAATTTATAGACACCCTAAAGTCACGTTTAAAGAAACTAATTATATCAATCACTTTTAAAAATTAATAGACGCCCTAAAGTCGCGTTTTCTTTTAAGACAAGTGTCACAACTCATTATAGTTCCTTATAAATTTTGCAAACACCTTCCAAAAGTGGCTAGGGAATTCGAAATAATTAATTACTTTAATGCGTGGAATGCTGTGTTTGGTTGCGATTGTACACGTAGTCGGGTTTTATAATTTGTCCCACGAAAAGAATAAGGCAATCAAAGTTGAAGCTGGGAAATCTTCAATTATGTGACTGAAGCCAAACAGGCACCAATTGCTGTGGACCATTTTATTATAACAAATTATTGTGTAAAGTGGCGTTATATATATATATGCTGTGATGGATCTATAATTTTGTCTTGCGACAGCAAAAATTTTCATAAAGAGAAATGGAGGATTTTTAATAATGCAAGGAGACAAAATAACAAATTTTACGAATTAAAAAAATAATATATATATATATATATATATATATATATATATATATATATTATTGAGAAGTCCAATATTTCAAGTGATTAGATCAACACTATCTATCATGTGAGGTCATAAATTTGAGTCAATATTTAACTTTTAAAATTTATTATAATTATTTTACACAGATATAAATATGTATAAGGTCCACTTATTTTCGATGAATTTTTGAGTAAGATTAGGTTTGAAGATATATATTAAGTTAGCTTGATATGACCAGGAAATGATAATAATAATGGGTATCATTGATGAGTCAATCACCAAGGATTATTGATTGCATTATTATTATTTGGTTACAACATTAACAATGAATACTATCATGTGAGGTGAGTTGAGTGAATGAGACAAATCAATTACTTACTTATATTCCAATTACTTGTGTATCAAAATTATCAAGCAATATTGTTGAGGGAAATTAAATAAATTAATTATTCTCGACCCTCTCTATAAGTTCAAGCTTTTAGATGAGACAGAATTCTCACATGGTATTAGAGCTTAGGCTCGCCCAGATTCTGAATTCGATTCCGATGGACTCACTCCATCCATTTAAATTGTCCACTCGTTGGGTCTCCTCCCCAGAGAGCGAAGGCAATGATTTGGCCCACGAGTGAGGGGGAGTGTTAGGGTAATTAAATAAATGGATTATTCCTGACCCTTTTTATAAGTTTGAACTTTTAGATGAGACAAAATTCTCTCAAACATCAATAAAAGTGATTTATATTACTCACTTTCATTACCCCCAATCAAGCGGGCTCTTAGTTGTATAGTGTATATTTTGCTCTCTTTTTTTAATTAATTGATAAAAGTTGAGTCATGCGGCTTTTATTTTTTTAATTTTTTGAGGAACGACTATTTTATCATGTCATGTCGTTTAAAAATATGGATTTATCCATCGGTTGGTCTGACCATCATGAATGCAAATTCTTGTATACATGACATGTTTCCAGCTGAACGATGATAATTGATATACATTATTAATTATATATGGATGAGAATATTGATCAATATATCTATGCTTTTTGTCACCGTTTATCACATTCTCGTGCTATATGTTTGATGATAATTAATTTGAAAAGTATATATGTGTTATCAAGGAGACTTATGTTACACAAAATTTCGTTAAAATAAATTAAATTTGATGTAATCCTTTTCGTAATAGTTTCTTACAAGATACAAATGAGTCCTTATTTATATATTTATTTTTTTAATGATTTTTTTTTTTTTGATGTAGCCCAAAACTCGTTGAGTAACACTCCTATGAATCAGGTTTATACATGAACTATATCACTGTTATGGGTAAAAATTATCACTAAATATGCACAAAAACTTTCACTATTTAAAAATATAAGACATTTTCTAAATAATGATTGTTTTAGTGCATAACAGTGATAGTTTTTATGTATAAAAGTAAAAGTTTTTTTTGTACATAACAGTGATGCTAATAAAACCGAGTTCATGATGAATTCGGGTTCACACAAGTTTTTGTCTAACTTGATTCTTTTTTCTTTGTTACCAGCCACATCAGTTTTGAAACTCACATTCAACCTGAAAGAATTCCGTCTAAGTTCAAACTTAGAAAGAGCAGAATTAATTCATTTATTTAATTTTACCCAAACAACAATATATTAATTCGAATTATATGTGATCACTTACAATATCCATTAAATTTATTTCTATGATAAGAATATATATATACACACGTACGTATGTGTAATTGTATGTATAGGTAATCAATGAAATATGTAGCGTTCACCAACTATAGCATCCAAGAAAAAAATCATATTCAGGTTGTTGTTAGCTAGGATTGAATCTTTAATTTCTTTGTTTAAATTAATATTTTATTTTATATATATACATACACACACTCCATTTGTAGTACGTACTTTTAATTGTACATTGAGTACCCAAGTCCACCTAATCTCAGAGTAACAAGATGCCACTAGAAAGCTTCCTTCCACCTAATCTTACTACTATATATATGGAAACAACACATGCATAATAAATAAAATCTTATACCTACATACATTGTGATTGTATATGCATGTGTATTTATTGGGTCAAATATTGTTGCACCATCCGTAGTACTGTACAATTGATACATTTTGTTACTCAATTTTTATCCATAAAAAAATTAAAATATATAATAAAAAATATTAGTTCAAATAAAAAAAAAGTATATAATTTAGATTTCACAATATTAGTATTTTATTTAATATACAAATAATATTTTCCATCATATGAAGTATGCACTCATATATTTTTTCATATGAAATCGGTGCACCCGGTGCATACAAGATCTAGCCTTAAAATATCTCATTTATTTGGACGTTTAATAATCGAGGATCTACAATAAGGGTCTGTCCTTCTATACGGTAAATGAGCTCTTTGATTCAAGTCCAAAAAACATCACAAACTTTTAGGAAGCCAAAACATTTAATCATATATTTAGATATAAAATGAAATTGTATAAGTTACTAGAGCATAAACCAGAGGTAATGAAACACATTGAAAAAGGAAAATATAAAGATTTTTATTTTAAAGTTCGATTCAGATCGAAATATTTTTACTGATTTGGTACAACCGACAATTATAAGTTTGAAAAGTAACACTCATGAGAATTTTTGTACATAACAGTAACAATTTTTATAACAGTGAAAGTTTCTACACATAACAGTGATACTTTAAAAAATCGAGTTGGTTCACACAAGTTTTTGTCAAGTTTGAAAATCTTTTTTCTTAGCTATATATTTTTAATTTTTAAATATTCTTATCTATATTATTTTAATTTTATATATTATCTATAATGTTGATCAAGTCGGATGCAACCATGAGTTGTAATAGTTGGAGTATTTTTATATTAAGTTTCAAAATCTTGCTTCTTATCTATATATTTTAATTTTATACTATTTATAATGTTGTTCCAATCGGATGCGGCCATGAGTCGTAATAATTGGCTGATTTTTTTCGTTTGATCGCATCATCGTGGATCAACAAGGTTTTATTTTTTATTGGGAAAATTACCAGTAGGTATAAATTTTTAATACAAATTACTCACTACTACACATTTAAGCTTGCACAGCTGCATTTGGACAGCCCTATTTTCAAACAGCTCTCCAAGATATAGCTTGGAGAGCGGTTTTATTAAAAAAAAAAAAAAGAAATAGACAGCGGTTTAAAACCGTTGTCCAAGTAAACACTTGGAAAGCGGTTGAAAACCGCTGTGCAAACTCACTTGGAAAGCGGTACTTGGACAGTGGTTCAAAACCACTGTCCAAGAGGTCAGTTTTGGTCAAATACCCAAATACGCGTTCCAGAAGCGCAAATCTCCCCCAAATTCGATATTTCGTCTTCCACATTCGTCACCCCCTCCCCCAAATCGCCCGCGCGCCGCCGTCGCCTCCCTCTACCCCAATTAATCGAACTCCCCCAAATCGAACCCGCGCACCATCGCCCTCCTCTTCCCTCTACCTACCGCCGCCGCCATCGCCCTAGCTCCTCCACATATATGTAATTTTTTTTATGTATTGGTGTGTATATATATCATGTTGTATGTATATATTAGTGTATATATATCATGTATAATATTGGTGTATATATGTATATTGATGTATATAGCATGTTGTATGTATTGGTGTATGTATATTGGTGTATATATATATATTGGTGTTTGATGCATTCAAGGTGTTTGATAATATGCTTGTGTGAGGATTTAAGCATAAATTAGTGTTAATTTATTAGGATTAATGTTATTAGTGTTAGAGATGAACAATTGATGCTTGGTTTATATATTGTCAATTGTTTATATATATATATATATATTGTGTGACCTGAATTAATTGTTGTTAGTGTTAGAGATGAACAACTTGTTAGAGATGAATATATATTGTGTGGCTTGACTTGATTTTTTATGCTAATTTAGATATGAACAATTGATGAACTCAAGGTGTTTGATAATATGCTTGTGTGATGATTTAAGCATAAATTACGATTAATACATTAGGATATATTTTGGTTATATTAATTTGATGATTATGTGGTGAATGGATAGTAGTGTGTTTGCTTTAGATGATTAATGATGGTATATTAGGATATATTTTGGTTATATTAATTTGATGATTATTTGGTGAATGGATAGTAGTGTGTTTGCTTTAGATGATTAATGATGGTACATTAGGATATATATATATATATACATTGTTTTGAGATGCAACAAATCCTTAGGTACATGCAATTAATATACAAACTTTAGGTACTACCAACACTTCATATTGTCTTTCCTATAGGCATCTCTAGTTCTATATGGATCGAAAGTGGGTTCGAGCAGATCGATTATCAGAGGAGTATAGGAATAGGGTGGAAGAGTTTTGTAGTCATGCAATTAGACACTGCACTGACCATCGGTACATTCCATGTCCTTGTTGAAAATGTATGAATGGAAAAATTGTTAGTGGTCGAGAAAATTTGTTTGTCCACTTGATGATTCATGGTATTGATAAAACATATATCGTTTGGACATCTCATGGTGAGACAAGAGATAGATGTAGCTCAAGCAACCTAGGAACTGACTTTAGGTTTGAAGATACAGTGGATGCGAATATTTTCGATGATGTACCGACTATTGATACATCGAGTGGGGATGACGGTGATCTGCGATATCACCCTTATATGTCAGAGAAGTTAAGGGATTCTGTTGGATTACCACTGTGGCCCGGGTGTGAGAAGGCAACAAAATTGTCAGCTGTGTTGATATTGTTCAACCTAAAAGCAGCTCACTAGTTGTCCGATGCGTGCTTCACAAGTATGTTGTAAGCAGATAGTGGTCTATTACCTGATGGAAATGTACTTCCTAAGAGAGCATATGTTGCTAAACAAATGCTCAAGTCCATCGGGTTAACACATCAGAAAATTCATGCTTCTTATTTCGGAAGGAGTATGCAGACCTCGATGAATGTCCCAAGTGTGGGGAGAATCGATATAAGAAAAATAAATCTCCCGCGAAGGTGTTGTGGTACTTTCCAATAATACCAAGATTTAGGAGAATGTATAGTAGTGATGTGGATGCTAGAAATTTAACTTGGCATCATGATGATAGGATCAAATATGGAATGCTAAGACACCCTGCTGATTCACCCCAGTGGAAGACATTCGATGTCAGGCATCCAGAATTTGGCAACGAGCCACGACACTTGCGTCTTGCACTCTCAACTGACGGAATGAATCTGTTCGGTATCCAAAATACCAACCACAGTACATGGCCAGTGATTATGTTAGTTTATAACCTTTCACCCGAGTTGTGCATGAAGCGCACTTACATGATGTTGTCTATGTTGATATCAGGACCCAAACAACCTGGTAATGACATAGATGTATATCTGGCTCATTTGAAAGAGGACTTGAAGCTACTGTGGGATGAGGGTGTCGATGTGTATGATGCTTGTAGAAAGGAGAATTTCAAGTTGAAGGTCATGCTGTTTTGAACTATCAATTACTTTCCCGCTTACGGAAATCTATCTGGATATAGTGTGAAGGGGGCCGATGCATGTCCTTGTTGTACCAAGAAGACATATCACATTCGCTTGAGTCATTGTAGGAAGAACGTTTATATGGGACATAGGAGGTGGTTGGACCTAACGCATAAGTACAGAACAATGACCGATGTATTCGATAGCACAATCGAGACAGGTGAAGCACCACATTTATATGTTTATGATGTGTATGATTATTTATTTCATGATGTGTATGCTTATTTATTTGATGTTTTGGTATTGGACGTATATATATTATAGTGGTATAAGTTTTGGTTTATGGTTTTATTATAGGATTTTTGGTTTATGGTTTATGGTATTGGATGTATAATATAAGTTTTGGTTAATGGTTTTATTATAGGTTTTTTACAACATAAATTAATTATTAAAAAATATATATATATATATTGGACAGCGGTTTATAACCGCTGTCTATCTAAATAATAAATAAAATTATTAAAAAAAAAAGGTTAGATAGCGGTTGATAACCGCTGTCCAAGGCCTTTGGTTGCAATGCGGTTTAAAATCGCTGTCCAAAAGGGAGGCTTGGACAACGGTTTTTTAACAGTTGTCCAAGCTTGGACAGTTGTTATTAGGACAACTGTTATAACCGCTCTCTAAGGGCTATTTTAACAGCTGTCCAAAACCAAATGTGTATTAGTGACTAATAGGTACAAACAAAATTATATATATAATCAAAATTTTACTCAAAAGTGCACGTAGCTATGTATGTGCAACTATTTTATAGTTATTAGTAAATTTTAATCCTGAAATGTACTCATATTTTTATTCTTGTTCTGATTTTTTTTAAATACAAATGCTTTAAAGAGTGGGTCTCATGTGCATTCAGGTGCACTGTACACTCATAATGCATTTTAGAACTATGCAATTTATTATATTGAAATATGCAACTTGTTTACACTAAACCGTGCAATTATTTTTCCATATTAACTGTTATACGGTTCAAACAGAAACAAATCAGATATTTCAATATAACAAAAGAAGATGATTTCAAAAACGACTATGAAGTCGCATTTATATCACCGAACGCATCAGACTTATCAAAAAAAACTAACACTACAAAATTATACATGTATTGTACTAATATAATATATGTAATATATTGATTGGTTACATAAATAAGAGATATAAGGAGCATTATTTAAAAAAGTCTTCAAAATAGGCCGCTATAAGTCAATTCATTGTCCTGGTGTAGGGCACATTTAAGTTCAACCCCAGTTGACAAAATATTTCCTCATCTTTACTAAAGTTTTATTTTTATTTTTCTTTTTCTTTTTCGCCACCGACCTCTGAATATTTGAACTAATTTAGAGATATAAAGATTAGGAGACAGACTTTTTTATAAGATATTATGACTAAAATTTATGTATATAAAAACTCAAATCTTTAAATGTGATATTTCAGCTGCACTGAGACTGGGAAGCAGTAGCACTACAGAATTTATGACGTGTAGAATTTTGGGACCCAATATTTTTGGAGTCTTTTGGTTTGAATTAATGGGCTCTTTCACATTACGAAAAGATCGACACCTAACCACGCTCCAACCAAATTATTAATGATTTTGCATTACATGATTAATGTTGATTTTCTTTTTTTTCCCCAAATTATACTTATTTCTATGTTAAAAATGTGCTAATTATTTTTAAAAAAATCCCTATTTAATGTATATTGAAAATAAACATGTTTATTATATTAAAAGAAGGCTTTATTATAAGTTGGGATATATTTAGAGATGTTAAAAAGGATCATGGCCCATAGGGGGCCCGTTTAAATCGAAAAAATTAAGGTTTAGAGTTAAGCTTTTTGAGGCCCGTTTATCCTAAATCGTTTAGCCCGAAGTCCTATAGGGTTGAGCCTTATAAAATTAGAGGCAACCCGCGACTCGTTTAATATTTTTTTAAGTTAATTTTTGTATAATTATATGATAATTTTAATAACTTTTTTATACATATTTTAGATGAAATTAATTAAAAAATAATATTTAAATTAAATATAAATGGAAATATTAAGTAATAGCAATGCTGATAATCAAATAGTGTCATCCATTTAATATTGCTAATTTTTTAAAAAAATTGGTTAATATAATTAACTATAATTAGCAACACATTTATTTATACTAATATATATCCTTTAATTTTATATATTGAATTTAATTTACACCATATTATATCACAAATACTTTTATTTTTTATTTTTTAATAATCTGTTAATAGCCCGTTTAGCCCGCAAATCGCTAGGGCTAGGTCCTAGCTATTAGAGGTCCGTTTATCGTGAACGGGTAAGGCCCTGGACCATTTAGGCCCGTGGCCCTTGTAAAGGCAGGGGTAGGCATCAGATCGGGTAGAGAAAATTTGGATAAAAAAAATAGTACCCGAACTCGATCTGAAAAATTGAGTACTCAAAGTGTGGGTACCTGGAATATCCATTTTTTAAGAATTTAAATTGAAAAAAAAATAATAATCACATATAAAAGCTTGGGTACCCGAAACCCGATAATCTTAGGAAATACTCGATTCGATCGGGTACCCGATACCCATAAAAAATTGTCCACCCCTACCTATAGGGCTGTCCCCTAGATTTATTATGAATTTTATAGTTAAAATTCAAAATTTCAATCATGTTTTATTAATTTGTGTAAACCTACAAATATGATTATTTTTGTGGGGTGGATGGAGTATAGTTTAGTTTTTTTTTTTTTTTTTTAAGTTAGTGAGACCCAAATTTTGAATAATTTTTTTTTTTTTGGACTTCAATTTGTGACTGAAAACACACACTTAGTGTGCTCTTTGAAAAAACAACTAAAAAAGTAGAAGTTCTTTATTTTTTTTAAGCTGGTCACACCCTTAAATTATGTTTCAAAAGCAGTCTCTTAATGTCTACCAAATTACATACTACCCTCTATTCTAACTCTTTCTTCACATTACATTTTTTTTTTTCTTAGTTTTAGGAACGAATTGTTTTTTAGCATTTGAAATGATAAAATAATTTTTAGGGAGGGGTATGATAGAGCCATCTCTCCTCAATTATAACTCTCCTTAATAATTATTCTATAATTTTAAATATTAATAAAAAAATTGTTCATTAAAACACGAGTAAATAGTAAATGTGAAAAAAGAAATACTTACGTTATTATTACATCATTATGTGTTTTTAGGATTATGGTCGACTAAAGGTTGAATTAGAAGTCTTGGGTGTCGAAAGTACCTAGTTCCTAAACAAAATTATATAGGTCTGGTTTTTAACCCATAGAAATACAACTAGCATCACTAAATGTAGAACCCTACCTCAGTAGATACTGATTAGTTTTTTCCTTTAATCACGTTGTGACTTGTCATTGATCTCCACATTATTTGATGGGCCCTTTTATTACATGAGAATAATAAACCAATTATTATGTAGATTGTTTTTAAGAGATTAGTGTATTCTCTGTGCCACTAAGATTGATTTGACCAAATTTTTGTACAAACTATGAAAGCATATTAAATATTGTTGGGATTTTTTTCTACGTTCTTGCCCATACACATGCACAAATTAGATGTCCTTTGAAGTTTTGTTAATAATAAGTGTGTTAAATAGGTAATTTATAACAAGTACATAATTTGGAACACACAAAAGTAGGAAGAAAGTCTATACTTATCTAAAAGCCTGAACTTATAAAGAGGTATGCAATTTATTTATTTATTTAATTTTTCTAACACTCCTCCTCACTAGCGGGCTGAGAGAATCGAACGGGTGTGAGTCTGAAGACTCTGTTACAATAAAAGAATTATGTCTCATCTAAATACTCGAATTTATAGAGATTTGTGAAATTAACGACTTATTTAATTTCCCTACCATTGGTACTCCCAAAATTTGTGCTTCAAAATCAACTCATCAATCAAGTGACAGAATAATAGAAATGTTGGGTCGAGCCTCATTCGTTTGTGGGTGACCTTCTCGATTTCTATTTATTTTTCTTGTGGCAATAATAATATGAGTTAAGTATTATTGCTCTAAAAAAACTCAACTCATCAATAATGGATCTTTTATTCCAGCTTACCCTTAATACGTACGACCTATTTATTTGATACTTGATAACCAATTCATACTAACACCTGCTAAAGATCGTAAATAGATAATAGAAATGTAAAAAAAAAAAGATTTTCTCATAAAATAACGAGTTTAATATTATCAAATAATGTGCTCTTACTCTCATAGGTGGGGGAAACTCGTTAGTGACAGAAACCATGGAATAAGGTAATAATAGCACGACTGTTTATTTAAGATCCCTACCCCACTACTTTTTATTGCGGAACACTTTATTCTTGAAAATTGATGTGCATACATACATATGTAATTATAAGATGTAAGATCGATGCATACAATAGTCAAAGTATTTCCTAGTAATGGAGTTCAATTTCATTGCTATAGAAATTAAGTAGAGTTGGTGGAGTGTGACAATTTTGATGATAAAACATGGCATCTAGTTAGATCATGAAAATGGTGAGACAACAGACTACTAATGAAGAGAGAGAAAGAAAGATATTATTTGTAAGAGTAGGATCTCCATCAAATTTGGATATAAGTGGAGGGCCCTCTAACAAAGAAAGTGACATATAAACCCCAAAACAAAACTAAAAACTTAATTAAAACAGAGGTAACGTAATAAATATATGCATAGAAAATTGACATTCTAATAGTATATTATTATTATTAGATTTCAGGGTAAATTATGACAAATATCTGTTCTTTAGTTTTGTTCAAATTTATAGATGAGTCTCAAAGTTTAGGTAAGCTACTACTGTAATTATGCAATCAGAATTTGCCCAAACTAGGAAACAAGCCCAGAAGGTTGAATAAATTACAACGGATTTAAAATTTGTTCAAAATTACCCAATCACGAGATTCAATCGATACTTGTACAAACTTTTAAGGGAATAATTGTAATTTAGTATGACATCACGATTTGTTTGATAGTTTGACTAGAAAAAACTTGTAAACTTTTTTTTTTCTTTTGGTTCCGGACTAATAACATATGATATTAGGGCCAATTTAAGTTTATTTGGTAAAAATTAAATAAATAATATATGGTCCTAAATTAGCCTATGATTATATACTCCTAAGTTTTTAGTGAAATGATTAAGTCTAATAAACCAATACGTTTTAGTGAAATAATACTACTTTTTTATAAATACCTATCATCTGCACGGTCTAACTGGAGGGTAGATAGTGTAGTCCTTTTCCTGAATGAAGTAAAAAATGCGTATTTAATCAGTGGGAAATATCTCATTTATTTTGAAAACCGAAAGTGCAGTTTAATCTACGAGGCTAGTTTGCAAAAATACCCTGACTAAAATCTATATTTAATTATGATGCTGGCGTCAACATCAAAACCCATTAATAGGACCACAAATACAACATGGTAGAAGAGACAATTGTGAAATGTGTTTAAATCAAATAAAAGTTAAAGAGCAAGTCATTTTTCATACCTTCTGGCAAAATCAAACTCCCTTCCAGCAATTGCCAGCTCTGCTAACAAGTCGACTATCGAGACGCTCCAAACGAACTTGTTTGAGATCAAATAAGAGCTGCACACCCCACAAAAAACAGAAGAGTAACTGGAGAAAAAATTGATTTATAATTTATAGTATGTAAAGAATTACAACATACAGATGTACAAGAAAATGCAGAAAATAGAATTTTCAGATGACAGCGCGTTTAGGCAGTAGCATCTGTTTTTGGTTTAGATGATTTGGTCTTACTCTTCTCTTCATTAAGAAGCAAAGAAATCCTAACATTAAAACCAATAGGACAGAGATTTCCATCTGTGGGACGGGCAAAAAGTCGATTACTGGGAAACCGATTTTCTTATCAAGGTAGCAACCAGAATCTTCTGGAAGCTGATCGTCTTCTTGTGTTGTACTGTTCGTTGGATCAAGAATGAAATCCACTGTCAGTGCTTCTTCGCCGAGCATGACACAAGCACTCTTTGGTCTGTACCCGGGCATGGTCGCGATAACTGCAACGTATAATTGCAATACCCACATTTAGATGCAACATTAGTTGAACCATATGATTTCTTGGTGATAATCAGTAAAAGTGAGATAGATCCAGCTTCATAAATTGAAGCAATAAGAATCATGCATGCAAGTTGTGTAGCTAAAATGTGATGGAAAGAAACACAAAGTAAATGAGGATTTGAAAGAAAATGAGGATAAGATTTGTTCTCAGGTTGGATACCTTCATATTTTTCTCTAGGAGCTAGTAATCGATAATAATCAGCAAAGGTTTTCCCAGCAGCAATCTGTCAGAGAAGAATCAGAATAATATATGGTCAGAGTTGTAGCACACAACTCGAAAACGAGTGAATCATAAAGTAGCAGATACAGAAGTCAGCATGAGAGCTTTTCTGGATATGGACCTAAAAATGAGAAACAAATGTTTATTTAATTCTGGGCTTCTGATTGAAGCAACAAAATATAAAAAACAGAAGGAGAAGAGGATGCATCTTTTAATATACCCAAAATTCTAATACATCTATTTCAAACCCTTACAATTCACACAAAAGAGGATGGACATCTCCAAACACACTTTGTTCATATTGAAAACAAGGTGTCAATTCAGTTGAATCTACAATACTGAGCACTTGTTGATGGCATGAATTTGATTTCTTTTTGAACTGGTTATGTTTCAATTGGAGTGATGTTCCTCAAGTGTTGGCACTTATTTTAATCGCCATACCATAGAGCCATAACTTAAATTGTAGCCAGATGGCTCAAATCATGATATACGTATGATGTATGCTGATACAAATTGGCATAAGGAGTTCAAATTTGACTAAAAAAATGAGTTTGTTCACGACCAGACCAACTTTAGATTAACTAATTCGAAGAGGCAAAACCTATTCTATGAGAATTTCAATACTTGAATACCTCCAGAATCCAGGATTAAGGCCCAAAGTACACATAAGGTTTTAGTAACATGGCAAGTTCAATCAATACATGCTTTTGTATTAAATACCAAAAGTAGCAATATCTGGAAATTTCACAGATTATTCCCCTAAAATGTTAGAATTTAGGCATTTAGATGATACGGCGTAAGGATCATACAGTGTAGTTTATTCCCCTGACAGCTATTGATGCAGGCAAAGGTTTTCCTTCATCTGATGAGGAAACTCGTCCATGTATTCCTGTCTGTATGATTATGACGAAAAAATCAGTAATATAAGGTGAATCACATATAAAGAATTATGCAATCTGTATTATCCATCTCTGCATTTAATGCCGTGAAAACACCAGAGGTAATAAAAACCTCAGACCCAAACTTGCTTTTCTAAAAAACTTAATATAATAATAATAATAATATAAAAAGAATTGGTTAATGATAGCGGGTAAATACAAATCAACCATAACAGGCTGCTAATGAGGACCAGAAATGGAGGATGAGCATATAAATCGAGGTTAATGGTTTAAAAGAAAAAAGTATGATATTTGGGAAGAAAGACATTGAACATAGTAATGAGTTGAATATACACTCGAACATACCTTAACTACACTTGCAGCCATGTTTAGCATACTCATTCTGTTATATTCCCATATAGTTGGAAGCTGAAATATTAGACAAGGAGTGAGGCCTGGATTAATAATTCTAGTATCACCCGTTAACAGGATAATTCAAATTCAATAGATAAATAATTACATGAAGACGACTGAGGTCTAACCTCACTAGCATTAGGCCATTTGTTATCACTAATCTCCAGTGTAAGTTCAAAGCAGCCATGATGAATGTAATTCCAATCTTGCATGCCACCATATATTGGATACCTGCAAAAAAAAAAAAACAGGATTCAGAATTTGATTGAAGAATGGGATTTTGATACCATCTGCTAATTACTTTTAATGAAGTGCAGAAAGAAAGCCATGAATATCTTAAAAGACTCGCCTGAATATAAATTAAATGCTTTATACTATACATGCATACCAGAATGCCCCATTCGTAATTCCATCAGGAAATTCTTTGCTTTGGGACATATTGTAGTGGGACCTACTGTATAAACTGGCCAAAAATCTGAAAGCCTCGTCATCAGGGCATCCGAAGTAGTATTTCCTGCAAATAATCATTTTTAACTTATTCAGAAATTAATGAAAACATGATAATGTTAACAATAATTACATTGTCGCAAGTATTAAAAAGGATCAAGTTTGAAAACTCACGATTTTTCTGCAGTCCCATCCCATGGATAGTTGGCTACCAATGCTCCCTATGAAAAAGAAAAAATTAAAGTAAATGATCACAGTGAAGAAGTGATCTTGGAAACTGAACTTTGAATTACTAATTTCAAAACTTGTTATTGCCTCTTCAAGGAACATAACTTTTAATTATTTTATTACATGAAGCATTTTTTAACTTCCAAAATTTGCAAGCAAGAGAGACCATTACCCCATGCAGACTGGCAGATCCTGTAAAGCGGATATCTTCCAGCCAATTCATGATTGCTTTTGTTTCAGGTTGTCGCAAGTCCATATCATCATTCATAGGAAAGAACTATGTCAATCATGTCAGTAGTTGTTCTACTTAATAAGTGGTTCCAATTTGAAAATGGTGAAAATCTAAACTATCCAGCTTTTGGACAAGGAATTAAAAAAGACAAAAAGCATGTATTTGAAAAACTGCATCCTTTATCGTTCTTGAAGTACTTGAAGGAATATTATATTATATATGGGAAAATATTCTAGCCAACAATTAATTAGATATTGTAATATGAAGAATAGCTAATTCCCACCAACAAGTATCAAATTCTACCATGCCCAGAGCCTTTAAACCGGTACAGTAAATGACATTCTGGAAGCCGTACTTAGTTTAGTAGATGCTGGCTTATAATTGGTTCAATAAATGCCAAATCAGGACATAAACTATCATTCATTCAACACTTAGAGGAGGTTGGGATTATAATATATTCCAAAGTCAACGACAAAGTATCCATGTTATGCTTAAACTTGTCCAAGTGCTGCAACATGGTAGAATTCAGATGCTGCACACACACACTAATATCAAGTTCTTTTGAAATAAAATTTCAAGTGCCAAAGAATTGGACAATAAAAATCTTCTTCTCTCTGGAATGAATTAAAAAAAAAATTAGATTTTAACTCGATGAAACGAGTGGCAGACCAAAAACAAGCAAAGTCGAACATTGAGGTGAAAAGCGAGCACCATATACTTGTTACAGAATATAGTGTGAACAACAGGAATTAGCTAAAAAGAATTTAAAACCCACAGCCTGTGCACTGAATCTACTGATTCTCTTAAAACAGTAAAAAAATCATAAAGAAAACTTCAAAGTTCACAGGTTCAAGGCAGCTCCTCAGTTTCATTACACAAACTTAAGGAAAGTATTAATGAATATGATTATAAGTACACTCATTAAGGATTTAATGTAACCGATTCATCCAACACCATTCAGTAGTTTGAAGCAAGGGATATACTTCAACAAATACAAAATGCAGCAGAATACCTGATCTGGAAAATCCCTATTCAAATCAATGTTGTTTGCATTATTACGCCTCCTAAGTGAAAATCCATCAGGGTTCATAGATGGAAGTATATGAAGGTGGACATGATCCACTATCAAGGTTGCCTGTGAATAAAGCCACATTAAATTTAAACACGTACAATACAGTAAGCATGATACATCACATTCAAATAAGACAGCTATTAGCTAGGACGTATTTAGATGTTAAAATTATCATGTAGAGTAGAACTTAAGAAGAAACTTGCCCCTATTTCAATTAAAAATATAAATAATCCTCAAATAAGAGGGCAAGTAGCTAGGTAGAATAGACAAAGGATAGAAAAACACAGATTAAAAAGCATTACCAAGGAGTCCTTCATATAATTATCGCACAGCCAATTTGCTAGAAGCAACAGAAGTTCACGGCCTACAGGTTCATCTCCATGCACATTTCCAATGAACTGCAATATAAGGCAATTGAGGAAACAAATTAAAGAAAAATCTTAGTTCAATTGTTGTTAGGAAAGCCTTTTGAATGCCTACTATTTCTTAATTGGTAATCCTCAAATTCAGTGATATCGATTAAGTCAGGTTTAACACCCTTCACTATCTTTAATCTCACTGTTCTCTCACTAAACAACTTACAAATAGGATATGCACAATGTAGCCTAGAAGCATTTTTTTTGATCGGTTGTAGCCTAGAAGCATTATATTCTTTCGAAAGCTTTTGCTTAGAGAAATATATAATCATTATCTTTCCAAAGTTCACTGATGCACAAAAATCATCATTAAAATTTTGATTTTACATTTACGAAAATCTAACATATAGAACAACCTTGATATTGATTATAAGATCTCCAACCAGACTAAGCAAAGCACACAACAGAAATGGTGGTTAATCAACTACCTTGAAAGCTGGCTCTGCCTCCATTTCTCCAGGCATGTCAGAAATTTCTATAGCCCACTAAGTTCAGAAAAAGAGAGAGTGAAAATAATTCTAAAAAAAAAAAAAAAAAACAAGTGATTGTCAGGAGAAGCAGTTGTACCAGAGGAACTTCATTTACACTCTTCCCAATACTTGATTTCAGTTCGAACAACCACACAAAGAGAGAAACCAGAACATATCAGATAATTGTAAAGCCCTTGAAACAAAACTACTGTCATAAAGTAAACATTTTCAGAGTTTCTTGACCGCGAATTTAGCATCCAAGTTCATTCATCAATTCTTCCAATATCTAAAGAAATTAGCTATTCTGTTTCTGTAAACACCCGTTTAAAAAGAAAAAAAAAAGACATTTTCAATAGTCCACACTTTTTAAATTTTAAAAATTAAAAATGTAAAACACTAAACAGCCTAATCAAATTCCTAACTTCTAACAGCCATTTTATTTTCTTTTCCTCCGTGATTTTTCAGTTACTTTTCTAATAATTGACAGGAGATGGCAGTTACAAGTTGAATTAAACAGTTTTTTGGTTATTTTCTCTCTTTCTCTCCCTCACACGGCCAATGCAGCCTTTTCTCCCCCTCTTCCCTTAGCAAATTCCAGTTTATCCCCTCCTCTCAACAAATTTCAGCCTAATCTGTTCAATACTCAGGAATATATCAGTTTCTAGCATCCTCTCTCAAGCAATCTCAATTCTGTGATTTCAGACTTTAGTGTATTTCTCACGTTTCTGCTGGAAAGGTAATCTATCCATTCTATATCTTCCATTGTTGGTTTACTATAATTTGATACTCTGTTGTTCTGATATATATACATGTGTAAGTGGTTTCAACTTGATCCTTTTCCAGGAACCATGCTTCTATTGGTCATATAATCACTTTTGTCTAGTATTTACTAAATTAAGTTGTACAGAAAACTAATGGTCAGAAAGTTTGCTTCTTTTTCACTAGCTTTTCCCTGCTTTACCTATAATGCTAATTATTGTTGTAATTGGCATATCTATTCTGCCGATTGGCTATCTGTTTCACGAAGGACTACAAGTTTGTGTTCATGGTTTATTCAGATTCATTTATGATTTGAAAGATGTTTAACCTTCCATTAAATTTTTAATTCTTATTTTCTTTTTGTTGGGTCTCTGTTGATCAAGAGAATGCAAAGGTCTACATAAGATTTCTTTGTTGGGTGTACAATTTAGGAATTTATTTTTGGGATGCAGTTTTCTGGTTTTCTTTGCCCAAATTGAGTTTTCATTATTTATAATTAGGTCCTTAATAACGGGTTTAAACCCTAGCCTTTTCGTCCTTGGAGTTTTGTTAATTTCAGTAGTTGGCTACATGTTAGATGTTATACTAATTAAGTATCTACGACTACTATTGCAAGGCAACGGCAATTCCGAGGGCTAATTCCTACGAGGCTTCTACTTAACACTCTTGCATCCTTTTCGAGGTGGGGTTTTATTGCTTTAATCTCTCGGTGGTTAGTAGAGCTCTTTTGCATGTGTTATTTGGCATTATATGTTTTAAATAAATTGATAAGTTACCTACTATGTGAATTATTTTTCAATGTTATGCAAGTGTTTATGTTGGCAAAGTTACTAATAGCCAGGGGCCCTTGATGTGGTCCGGGACCGACGGGTCTTCGGGTGTATCCCGCCGTGCTCAGCAAAGTCTAATAGCCAGGGGCCCTTATTGAGGTCCGGGACCGACGGGTCTTCGGATTTAACCCACTGTGCTCACAAGTTTCTATGGCAAAGTTCAATGGCAAAGTATCTATGGCAAGTTATATGGCAAAGTATCTATGGCAAAGTTTCTATGGCAAAGTTTATGTAGCAAAGTGAATGTGATTTACAAAGTTTGCTTACTTGATTATTTATTTTTAGCATTAATTCTGAATAACGTGCCTCCACTGAGTATGCTTGCATGCTCACCCCAATAAACCTCCCATTTCAGGTTGAAGAGTTGAAGGGCGAGGAGTGGTGATGGGAGACGGTCTTAGATGTTACCTATTATTAAATTAAGAATAAATGTTTATGCTTAAACTGATTTCTCAGTGCTTTTCTTAAGGATTTCAGCTTATTTATGACTCCTACTTTAGATTTTATAGTTACTAACGTTTTCCGCTGTGCAGATTCCGTATTTTTAAAATATTAGACGTTGTTCTTTACCGTTATACATTTGAAATTCAAATTTAGTCGCGCCCAAGTTAGTTACTTTTAACTACTTTTTAGAGTGTCCGTTTTATGAAAATTGGGGCGTGACAGTTTCCCCTTAACAAAAGGTTATTAATTAACCCTAAACTGTCTGCAGTCATAATATCTCTTTGGCATTTACGAATCCCCAGACCACTGGACTAAGCATGAGTACCACTTTAGACGAAAGACTTCATGAATAGGCAAAAAAATGACAAATAAACATATTATATGTAATCATAATTCTTAATCAACAACAGTTAACATTCTCTGGCAAAAATACTAAACCTCCTATGGAAATCCAGATCTTAATTATGCAACAGGCAACTAAGTATTGGTTTTAATCTGAAAAAGTATAAGTAAGTTCGGTCTTACAACAAAAGGTGCAACACCTAGAGGTAGTTGCATTAGGGTTGTTTCATGCTTTTGTTGTACTATCGCATCATTTCTCAATCAAAGAAACAACATAATCCTTGTTTCTGATGTTTTAGTTACCTTCCAATTGGTCATTAACCAGGAATTTGGCTAGAGTTATATCATTGTCCTTTAAATATTTGCTATCTATATTACACAGACTACAGTTCATAATCATAAGTATGCCTTCAGATTTAGAATTATGCAGTACCAGGTCAATATGATAAATTATTGTTCACAGAGATACATCCATTTCTTATAAGATCAGCGTGTTTTATATCAAGAAGACCATAAAAAAACATGGAGAGGGTATGTTCTTATTCTCCCCATCCTCTAACACCTCATGAAAGTTTACATCTAATCAGCTTCTATGATATGCTAAAACCACTTGCACTCACAAAAAGCTACTTTATGGCCAAAACATAAGCACAATACTCTTTTCATATAGTTTTGAATATCTCAATAATTACCTGTAAATTCTGGAAATGTTGCTACACCGGCTGTTAAGTTCCTTCATTGCCTTCTCAAGATCGGTGTTACTCATATACCCTTGAGCTAAGTTTTCACTGAAAATGCAAAGTAATCCAATTTTGCCTCAGAATTTAATCAAGCATTGAACAATGATCTAAATAGCTAACAAGTCCTACTCCTACTGTAAATCAGAGGAAACAGAAATAGGTAGGCTGCAATAGCCAGGGAATTTACAGCCTCTCAATGTACTCTTGCTCAGACATCTGATAGGTACCATCTGAATGCAACCGCCTGCCTGAACGCCCATTAATACCCTCAATGTAACCTGTCAAGATATAAAAATTGAAAAGTTAATAGTATTCAATTACTGAAAATTTTAGAGTGTACCTAAGCTAAATGATTTGTATAAAGAACATTAACTATTTCAAAGCCAAATTAGGATAAAGTACCTCCGCAGGATATATAGCGCTAATCAACATACTAATTACTGATAATCAGAAATTTCAGCATCATTCAGTTATTAAAATCATCAGTCACAAAAAATTCTCATTTTCATTCCACTGTATCTATCAGGCAATCAACATAGTAAAGCGCGCAGTTAAATTAACTAATGCTAACACAGATTCTTATCATTAGGGCTTTAGCCTAAAGCATACACTAAAAGTAACATTAAAAACTCCATACATAGGTATTGGAGGGAAAAAAACCTGAATAATTATAGCTGTGAAGGGCGGCGCCCCTAGCAATGGAGAAACGGAAAAGAGAGGAAAGGTTTAGAGAGAGAAAGAGGAGAGAGATTAACATTTGAAGGATCCTTTTTTCATGGAATAGTGATCGAATCTGCAAGTTTTGAGAGAAATTATACGTTTCTTTTTCAGGAAAGTCATTGCTTTGATCGTGAAGCGCGGAAGGCACGTGAGTGGCACGTGAATTTGTGTGGGAGAAATAGGGGGATAAACTAGAATATAGCCCCTGGTTTATAAGTTGGGCACAATTTGGCCCCTGCACTTTTTTTTTTTTTTTTGTGTAATCTGGCACTCTTTACATTTAAAATGGAACAAATAAGCCCTCCCACTGCCAAAAAAAAAAGAGTGTACACACTTTAATATGTGTTTCTGAATTAATCAAGGGGCTATATTATATTTTATATTTAGTCATTATATTATATTAAATATTCAGTAATAACATGTTTTTTTAATTACAATCTTAATTAGTGTAAACATTTGAAATGGGCTATACATGTGTGTGACAGAAGAATTATTATCATACCTTTGTCGTCATCAAATTTAGTTGGGCCTTTTAGCCTTATAGAGAAGTATTATTTTGGGCTTGTTTATAATTTATGCATTTAAATTCATAGAAAGTATCCGTTCCAAAAAAATCATTGAAAGTATAAAATCAAATTTGAGCTTGCGGAGTTAAAAGTATAGAATAATTTAAATCGAACTAACTTTGGAGTTTGGATAGAACACGCAATTAGCTGTTGTCTAGGATGCATGGATACTCGAAATTTTTTAATAATGCAGTGTCGGATACATCGTCAATACTTGGGTACGTGGATACGAGTGGGATACGCACCCAATACACCACGTAGCGTGTCCCATTAAAAATATAAATGGTAATTTTGGGTACTATGTCGGACACGACTGATCAGTGTGTCGGACACGGACTGAGTACACGTGGGGTCAAATTTGTAAAATTTTATTTTGTATTTTACAATGAAATAAATTTATTTTATATTAAATTAACTAAAATTAGCCCACAAACAGTAAAAAAGAATATTTACCCTCTCAAAAAATATTGACCCTCTCTATTGCTCACACGGTCACATTACTGTTAAATTGTTTGTCGTTCACATGTGTTTATTACAATGTTCATCTTATATTGATTTTATATTTGTTTAAGTGTTAAAAAAATTATATAGGTTACAGAGCCACATATTTTCAAAAATATTTGTGAAAATATTTATATATACAATAAAAAATATAAATAATTTGAAAAATTACAATCGTACCCGATCGTATTTTACTCAATTATTTTTAAGAATCTCTGTTCCAGTATCCACACCGTATTGGACACGTATTACCATACATGTTTTTTTTTTTTTACTAAATAAGTATTAGTTATTTTGACCGAACAATTTTACCTATTTTTGTACACATAGGTGGAACTCGATATATTATTACGCTTCTCCTTAATTTTCTTTCAAATAATGGCATCGCTTACATCGTTCAACAAAATATCTAAAAATATAAGGTTATAAAATTGACAAATTCGTGTTTAATCAATGGAGGTAGTATTTTTTTAGTATTTATAGTCGGTTGGAGATAAGATATACCCATACATTTTTTAATTATATTATTTCGATGCTAAGCACAATGGTTGAAGACATATCACTCATCTTCAAAAGAATTAATAAATTAATAAATGTCAACACCCACCTCTAAAAGAACTATATATAACATATGAGTGGAGCTAGTCTTTTCTGTTGATGAATCGATCAGTGTTAATTTCTTAATTTTTCTTATCAAGATATTTTGTTTGAAAAGTCTAATTTCATACATTCAAATTTTACTTACAAGGCGATTCAACGGTCATGAATTAATAAATGACAATTGTAAAATCATTTGGTCTAAATATCAAAACAAAATTTCGTTTTATATACTAGACATTCTCAAATAAGACCCTCACACTTATAATTTTAAGGAATAATTATAAATTGCAACACACATCATTGTCTTTTTTATAAATTGCAATATGTATTATTTTTTAAAAATAAAATACAATTTGTATTAAAAAAAGTGACTGATTTCAACCACAATTCACTCTTTTGTGAAACTTTTCGATTAATATAGTCTACAAATGATATATTATACATACCACGTTGTTAAAAATATTTTAGCAAATATCAAATTTAAGAAATTCAAAAAAAAAGTGAATTGGGTTGAAATTTGTCAATTTTCACTAGTTACATTTTATTTTAAAAATTAGTACAGATTATAATTTATTAAAAAAGAACAATAGTATATATTAGTACAATTTATTATTAATATTAATTTTAAACTCATAAAAGTTGTGCATTCCTTCAAAAAAAAAAGTTGCGCACTAACGGAACATAATATTATTAATATTGTTGGTGTGAACCAAATGGCCAAATCAATATAATTAAGAAATATGAAAGTGACTCAAAAATGTCACATATCAACCGCCCTAGAATATACCATCCAATCGCTCAAAAGGATTTTTTTCTCAACTTCATAATTAATGGATGGACCCAAAAAAAATTGACTTCGAAAGTAGAGTTTGTGGTTAAGATGAAGCCACGTGTCGAAAGCATGGATCCAACGACTCTGGATTTTTGTTGTGTCTGCTTTCTCTTTTACTCAATGGATGACCGATTTTTCACTAATTAATTAACTTTTACATTAACAACAACAACGCTTGTTGTTAAATAATCTCAGTTTATAAACTCATTGCATTTATAAAAAGAGAAAATGACAAAACACGCGTAACAAGAGCTTATAGCTGTCAAATTTTAATTTTTGGTCTGTATATTAGGATTTTAACGATAATTATGGAGAAATTGAAAGAAATGAAATTAAATAATACAGAATTAGTTATGAACAGACTACCAAATTAGTGAATTTTATCGATAACAAATACAATAAATTAAATAAATATTTATAAGGGAAATTAGATCAAAACCCTAATTTTTTCGGCGATTACCAAACTGTATAGGAGATTTAGTTTTAATATTTTCAAAATTATGGAGCCAACAAAATACAATAAATTAAATAAATATTTATAAGGGAAATTAGACCAAAACCCTAATTTTAATCGTATCAACTAAAAAAGGCCCCAATTTTTTTTCATAACCCAACACTGTATACATTATAGTGGTTAGTTTCAAATTTATCAAAATTATGGAGCCAACAAAACTCAAAATAAGATTACAAAATAGAAATCATGCAAGTAAACATAAATGGCTTTGCAATTATATACGCTCTAAAACCCCTTAAAATAAAGTTTGCATGATATGTTATTAAATTTGTTCCCTATCCGATAGTATAAGAGTGTGGGGTTGTCTCTTGAATTAAGTTCCAACACTTCACACAATTAAAAGTATTCTTAGATTTGGTGATATAAAATTATTCACATTTATTTCTTAAGATTCATAAATTATGCTCCATGTCAAAATGAGCATGCTCCAATCATCAATACTTTAACGATATGCATAATATTTAAAGTGAAGTTGAAAATTACAATAAACTGAGAATTAAGTGATTGCTAATACGTTTCGGATGTGATATGATTCAAGGATTTATAATGAAACAACTCAAATTATGTTTGAAAGTGATATGATTCAAGGATTTATAATGAAACAATCAAATTATGTTTTGAGAGGAAGCATGTTCCAAACACTAAATTTCACTTTATGTATAATATTGTCTCTCAACAAGACTCTCTTTATAATTACTATTAATTAGACCATCCTATACATAAGAGCATTAAGTATATAAAGAAAGAGTCACTCGTCTGTGCACCACATGCACCAATTCAAATTGGTGCAATTGAATTCAATTTTTAATTTAGATGAACTATACACTCTAAACCCTAACCCCTAAACAATGAACCTTAAATCATATATAAATCATTCGGGTTGTGTGAACCATGAACCACTTGGGCAGAGTGAACCATGAACCACTCGAATCGGGTTTGGGTCCGGGTCGAGGAAAAAAAAAACTTAAAACTGAAATTAAAGTTAAAAGAAAACTGAAATTGAAAAAAAAAATACTAAAACTGAAAAAATTAAGAAAAAAAACTTTTAAAATTAAATTACACCAAATTAATTTGGTACAAATGGTGTACAGGAGAATTTCTTAAAAGAAAAGTGGATTGAATTTTGCCAAACATGGCTGCAAAAGAAAAAAAAAATTATTGAGATACAAAATTCCGAGAATTGAGCACTGCTTAAACAAAAAATTGACAAAAATGTCATATAGTGATAGTTTAAATATTTTTTATCTTCACTTGATATTTTTTTTTTCGTTTTTTTGCATTTGTTATGACATGTTTAGACATTAACCTAAACAATAATAACGCGACCTAATTTTTTAAACATTAACCTAAACAATAACAATTTTTTTTGAACGATTTCGCCTCTTCCCGACAGGATGTCCAATAAAAGATTGTCACATCATTTAACTTCGCCATGGGCGATATTATTTCGTCATAAGACTAAATAATTATTTTTTAAATAAAAATGATAAAATTACTAAAATATCCTTATAACATTTTTTAAATAAAAAATACAATGTTCATAAATTTAAAAAATTTAATTCACGATCCTGAACTTGGCCCAAATACCACCCAGGTCGGGTGGGTCTGGTCCGAGTATTGAGTCCAAATTTTTAATTTAGATATACTAATCTTTAAACCCTAACAGATATGGGTCAACCTTAAATCATCGTATATAAATCGTTAGGGTTGTGTGATGTCCCACTTCCAAGGTCCTGATGGTCCGGTATGAACCGGTCGAATCGGGTTTGGCCAAGGTCCGGTCGAGGAAAAAAAAAAAACTTAAAACAGGAAATTAAAGTTAAAATGAAAACGAAATTGAAAAAAAAAAAATAGTAAAACTGAAAAAAATTAAGGGGTCCTTTAAAATTAAATTACACCAAATTAATTTTGGTCCGGAATGGTGTCTGGGAGAATTTGTCCGTAAAGGAAAAGTGTATTGAATTTTGTCCAAACATGGCTGCTCTGGAAAAAAAAAAAAAATTTATTGAGATAAACAAAATTCCGAAAATTGAGCCACTGGTCCGAAGTGCAGGATAATTTTCGTAATTTTATAAATATTAATTTAATTTATTTTAGGACAACGCAAAAGGTGATTGCAGATGACATCGCAAACAAACGCATTTAAGGAAAGTTGCAATCATTTAAAATTAAAATTATACGTTGGATCAACGATCCAACGGTGATCAAATGATTTCCTGACGTTAGGAATAAACTGTTCCTGACAGTAGAAGATCCCTATTAACTATATTATAAAAGAATAAAAAATAATACTTCATCTGGCTTAATTTAGATTGGACACTTTCTGTAAATAAGCGTCCTAATTTAGATTGATCATTTCGTAAAAGGAAAATAAAACAATTTTCTTTATAAAATAACACTCCTTACAAACAACATTTATTTACATCATAGTCACTATATTACACAAATTAAATTCACTTTACATCATTTAATACAAATAAACAATATTTTTCTTAAAGTTGAATTGACATTTATATCCCTCCATCAAATCCACTTCACACCATTTAATATTAATAAACAACATTTTTTTTAAACTTGTGTCTAAAGTAAATGATCAAACAAAATTAGGACGGATGTACTAACTTTTATCAATTGAGGAAAAAAAAGAATTTGAACTTTGTGTTTAAACTCAGACAATCTCATTTCATTATTTCACGATCGCTATTTAAGTGTATTAAATAAAATATCTAGTTTTTTCACGTCCGCACTACTCCTTCCGTCCCGAAACACTTTCAGCGAGCCATCGCTTTCGTGTTTTTTAATGAACGAAGTTTTTTTGTTACTATTTAAAATGAAAGTAATTTTAAAAACGCAGATAACAAAGCGAGTAAAAAACTATCATCTTCATCTTAAAATTCACTTTATTATTTTAAATATTAATAAATAACTCACACACAAAAATATGAGCAAAAAGTAAGTGTGCTAAATCTTTTGGGACGGAGCGAGTATAAATTTGGGAGTAATAACGAACCAAACCCAAATGCACAATTTCCCCAAATCAAAACCCAAATGTAGAAATGAAACAAGGCACGGAATGTATAATGTATGGGTTCATGACATAAGACGCATGCATGTACATAGCCCATGGCCCCATGTTCCGAACCACACAAGCGGGCCGTCGTGGCATGGCGTATGGCCAAGTGGTGATGATCCCTCATCGACATCAAAACAAGAGATATAAATCTCGAATCCTCTTCATCCAAGTATCTATCAGTATCTATATATGGAGAGAGAATGGAGTGCCACTATTTAAGTATCAAATGCTTTACCCGGGCAAAAATATCTTTCAGATATTTATGCCATTTCTTGCCCGCCACTTTATTCTCAGCCACTAGTATGCGTATCACGTGTTCTGAGACGGGCAGGTGCTGCCCGTTGATGTCTAGGTTTGAACCAACCACGTGTAGGGAAATTATGGGTTGCACTTTTCTAAAGGAAAAGCAGCCAAGAGTATTGTTTTTCTCTTTCTTTTTTCCTTTTCCAAACTTTATATAATTATTAATTTTGTTATGCATTTCCTCGGACTGTCGGACAGTCGTAGATGTATGGTTATCTTCGTACATTAATTAGGAAAAAACAAATGAAAATGAAATACCAGTGATATACTCCCTCCGTTTCGTATAACTTTCTTGTTTTTTTTTGTTGTTTTGTTTAAAAAAATATATATATATATATATATATTAAAAATGAAGGTTAATTGTGAGTATTGAGAGAGGGGAAAAAAATACGTGAAGTAATGAGTGGAATAATGAGTGATATTCTTTATAATATTGTGTGAAAAGTAAGGATAAAAATTATGAATAGTAAAATTATTTTTTTCATTTATAAAAATATAAAAATTATTATGAGACGAATGAAAAAAAAAATGAATGAAAAAAATAGTGGACAGACAAAAATAACAATCAAATTTATCATTAAGGGACGGAGGGAGTCAGGACGTACACAGAAATTTCGATGAGGGATCCCCACCTGATAAGATCACAGGACTTCAGGCTTTGCTTTGAGCAACAATACCACTATAACAACCATTTACTTTGTTAATTATGTCATAATGTTTTATATATATATATAACAAAAAATAACTAAAATTCCATAATAAAACAGTGTGAATCCAAATTCACGGTGAATTTAGTATTTTTAGCACCCTTGTTACGTATAAAAACTATTAAAACTATCACTGTTATGCACAAAAACTATTAATGTTTAAAAATTATTTTATATTTTTAAACAGTGAAATTTTATATGCATAACCGTAATAATTTTTGCATATAACAATAATAGAGTCATGTATGAACCTGATTTACAGGAGTGTTACTTAAATTTCAGGGGGGGCCAGTGCCCCTCTTTGGCCCCTATTTGCACCCGTCATTGGAGGAAGTAATTTTTTCTTTTTTATCAGGTAAAAAGGACAAATAAATTTATAATCACCTTGGAGTGCGAGGGGCACTAGTCCAAACCCAAATGAGACATAACATGTTTTATAATTGGTGTTTTATTTTGTATTCTAAAATATGAATGATGTGTAATAATAAAAATTATTCAGCGAACTACTATATTCTGAGTTTATGTATTAAAAATTCAATAAAATAGAATACCAATATAATATAAAGAGTGAAACAAGGGAATCCAACCGCTCCAACCCAAATATTTGTAACTTTCTATTTCTACTTCTGATTCTACTTGGCTAATTTAAAATTATTTTAAATCAATCAATAACAAATTTACAATGAAAAAAAAGAAGAGATTATGATGTTTTTATTGTTGTATGTTTTTTTTTAGTGCATTATTGTATGTTATTAAAGGTAACTTATATTTTTACTTATTTAAATTTGTGATGTTTGTGTAGTGGACATTCCATCATGCAATTTTTAAACATATAACTTATTGCACTAAAGTATAAAATTTATTTACACTGAAATATATAACATGTGTTCGTAAAATAAGTTGTATGTTTAAATATAAATAAGTTAAATGTTTTGGTGTAATAAATTGTATGTTTAAAATAAGTTGTATGTTTAAAGTGCATGATGCACTTGGTGCATACAAAATTTTTAGAAAAAAAAAAGGTATCTTGTTAGATTAAACATGTTGGTGAAATATAATTTATTATATAATATTATTATTTGAATTTGTAACATTATTCAAACTAGAAGATTATAATCTATCTCCCTAAATGGAACATGTAGGTGAAATGTAACCTATAATATTACTATTTGAATTTGTGTCAACATTCTAATTAGAGCATGAACACACAAAAATTTCTATAAACACAGATTCACGTGGAGTTCCCTACTATAAGGGGTGTATTGGTTGTAGAGTATGTAGGATTTTTTTAGACTTTCAAAATCTGGTGGTATTTAATTCGGATTTTCAAAAGTCTTTAAAAATCCTGAGGTATTCAATATGGATTTTAAAAAGTCTTAACAAATATTTAGGTATTCAACAGTCTATGGATTCTAATACTCTATGAATTTTCTTTCAAAAATATAAACAAATTTTACTCTCCAAAACCTCTTCTAACAACCAGAGATTTCTACGTATTCTCTTAGAGAACACTGAACACGAAAGGTCAGAAGAAAAAAAACTTCGTAATACTTTTCATTTAAAATTTTAAACAAGTAATAATGTTCTATTTAAAAATTTATACTTTTCATCTAAATAAGTTATACTTTTCTTTTAAACAAGTAATATTTTTCTATTTAAACAAGTAATACTTTTCTATTTAAACAAATAATATTTTTCTATTTAAACAAGTAATGCTTTTCATTTAAACAAGTAATACTTTTCTATTTAAACAAGTTATACTTTTCATCCAAACAAGTTATATTTTTCTTTTAAACAAGTAATACTTTTTTTTTAAAACAAGTAACACTTTTCTACTTAAACAAGTAATATTTTTCTATTTAAACAAGTAATATTTTTCTATTTAAACAAGTTATATTTTTCATCTAAACAAGTTATACTTTTCTTTTAAACAAGTAATACTTTTCTATTTAAACGAGTAATATTTTTCTATTTAAACAAGTAATACTTTTCATTTAAACAAGTAATATTTTTTTATTTAAAAAAGTTATATTTTTCATCTAAACAAGTTATACTTTTCTTTTAAATAAGTAATACTTTTCTTTTAAACAAATAATAATTTTCTATTTAAACAAGTAATATTTTTCTATTTAAACAAGTAATACTTTTCATTTACACAAGTAATATTTTTCTATTTAAACAAATTATACTTTTCTATTTAAACATGTAATATTTTTTTATTTAAACAAGTACGGAAGCTAACTACAATAAAGAACGAAATTGCTTTCTCAAAGTCAACTACAACAAAAAACGGAAGCTAATGCATGGAGAACGAGTATTGCTAATGATATGTGGGAAATGATGCCGATGTATAACGGTGATGAAAATGAAGATGATGGGAATGAATATGAGAATAATAATGTTGAATAATAATGTATTTTTTTAGAACTAATATATTTTGATATTTTTTCTAAATAATTTGGATAATTTTTTTTATATACAAGTGTGTTCCATATATTTTTGCATCAATAGTTTCAGCGCCGGAGTCTATGACAATCCATGTAAATCAATAAAAAAAGTGTATTCCATAATCCTACTAAATATATAAAAATTCATGTAAATCAATAAAAAAAAAATTACCAAAACTCTGCATGGACACGTTTTATTAATTTTCGCGTCAACACATGAACTCTCTGCTTCCAAATTATGTGCATTTTTTTTAACGACCGCAAATTCATCCTAATAAAATGTTTGATAATGATATATAGAAAAACCCACGTTTTTTTTCTTCTAAAGTTTGGCAGCCTACAACCTATATATTGTTAGCTCTCACGAATCACGACCATGCACATGCATTAAATCATTCTCATATTGAAATATTAATTAATAAATTTCATTTTATATAAATTTCTTTTTTTTCCAATCATTACTACTCCTAAACAAATAAACCCAAGGGGTTGGCTAAAAAACAAAAACAAAAAACTATTGCCATTCAATGGAGCCAGAATTTCCGTTTAATAATAAAATTAAAATATGTAAAATTTAAATTTTAAAATTTAAAATAAAAATATAAATTAATACTTATATTTATACAATCAAAATGTTAAACGTAATTACATACACAATAAAAAATAAATTTTAATACATCTAAATTGTAGCATTCCACTTCACCTCTTCATGTTTTGAAAGTGTTGCATGATAACTTTGTTACTAATATTTTGATTTTTTTTACAATGTATACTAAGTATAAAAAAATAATCATTAAAAATTTTGTTTTCCGTTCGGTTAAGTAGTGAACTTTTGATGAATTTAATTGCTGAAAATGTTCTTTACATTATAGTTCATGTGGCAACGATTAAGATCAATTATAACTTAACAAATAAATAAATTAATAAGGATAAAATATGATTTCTTGTAATAATCATATTTTGAGCAAAACCTCCTATTTCTAGAACTGTAGAGAAGTTCTCATCCAAACACATTTAATCATGAGTAAATCTTCAAACATACTAATATTGTCCAGAACAACTAGTATATATCGACCAACCTATTAATTGGTGAAATACTACCTACCAATACCGTTAAAAATACGTTTAAATTATACGGTGCATCTAAATGCATGCAAAATTTTATATTTGTCATATGAATATTTACAAAAGATTCGTTTTAGAGCCCGTTTGATTAATGGTATGAGATTTGAATGGATATAAAATAATGTCGATATATTTTACTTACTCATGTGATATATTTTAACAATTTTAAAGTGTTTGTTATGATGTATATAAATTATGATTTATTTAAGTCAATTGACATCATGAGATTATGTTTGGTATTATGAATATCACATAGGAGATATGATGTATAATCATGACAAAATGGAAAAAAAAAAAAAAGTACGAGCTTTCGGGCCAAAAGAAAAAATCATCAATTATATCAAACACTTAAAAAAATGTCATATGATTTATTTTTCCCTATTTTCTTTTATTTTTCCATGTAACAAACGTGCTCTTAATATATTTGCATGGATTCTTTCGGAGTTTAAATTAATTATTTTAGGCACTAATTCTAAAATTCGATTTTCATTTCTAACATATGATGATGGTGCATGCATGACCATACCAATGCCAATGCCAATGCCATGCCATGCCTCTAATGAAGAAGGAGTGCCACGTGGCTAACTGAGGTTTTAGGAAAATATCATTGCCACGTGTGCACGTGAGCGAGGAGTTAAAGATCTCCTTCGCTCCTGCTTCGTCTCCCCTCTTTCAAATCTCTCTTCTCAATTTTATCTCTCTACTCTCTCTCTCTCCACTCAAAAATCTCCTAAATCGACTTGTTAAATTTCGCTCCATCAATCTGTCAAATCGAGCTCAATTCTTCAGAGGAGTAATACCTTTAGCTTGTGTTCCTTGTCGACTAAAACCTGAATTGAGGTGCGGATTTTTTAATTTTTTTTTCCAATTTTGTATGAATAGATGCTGCAATCGGTCATTTTGTTTATATTCTGTGGCTTATAACTGACAAATGCAGTTATTGAGAGCAGTAATTTCTTTATTGATGCAAAAACATGGAGTTGTTCTTTATCGGAACCCTTGATTTTTTTATTTTGGCTTTTGGTTCGAGTAAAGTTGAAATAGGATTAATTTTGCAATTTAAAAAGTTGTTTTTGTGTGTATCAGTGTATTTGTGTGCGTTTTTTCACGAGTGAGGTTAAATTTAGATATTTAGGTCCATATTGTTATTATAATTGATGATTATACCTTTTTTGCCTGATATTTAAGGGTGTTTGGCTGGATATTTGTAAAAATATCTTATGGAAAGATGTTTTTAGAGTGTGGAAGATGTTAGATCTTATTTCAAAAGTAAATAATTCTGTTTTTTAAATTCAATAAGGTTATTGATTTCGCAAAGTATTTATTATGACAAGTTTGTAACAAATTGAAATCTTCGAAAAGGAACCGAATTTCTTACTTTACTAAGGCCCTATATCTTATTTTAAGAGCTTGTAAGCTACTTCTTCGAAAAAGTTTACCAAATACCGTACTTCTGAATATCATTCACTGGAAACAATTTATAACATGCTTTACTTAATTTTTTCCACAATCATTGATTTTTTTTTTGATCGGACAAAGTTAGATGTTAGTAGTTAGTACACCAAGCACTCAAATACTCCACTAAATCGTCAATCCACCTTATAACTCCCATAACTCCAATTCGTTCCCAGAGGGAATCGAACCTGGGTCTCCCACTCAAATGAAGAATCTATTAAGTCATAATCAATGATTGATTGATCCACAATCATTGATTATGACTTAATAGATTAGCTTTGGGGTATCAATATATGTTAATTTTTCCATTTATCTTTTCATTTTGTACAAGAAAATCACATCCTTTCTCAAATAATTTTATCTTAACATTATCATTTTAAGAATATCATTGAAATACTGTAATTCCATGTGATTCTGTTAATTCATTAATTATTGCATTCCCAACTTGATCTAAGTCAGTTTACTGTATGAGTGTATTCAAACGACTAACAATACAAAGTGTTATTGTGAGTTCCGTAATTACTTTGATGGTTTTGCAGGGTTGTGGGCTCAATCTTGAACCAATTGTTTATTGTGCCTGGGAAGTTTGCATGCTATAGACTTTGTGTTTAGATATTGATATTAAGGTTGAACATTGTTGCTTTGCCTGATCAAAAATTGGACAAGTGTTGTGCTTGCGTCCAAAAATGCTGAACTATTGTCTTTTGGTCCTGGACTGGTAGAGGTGAACTGGAGATTGATGGCTTTTCTTATTTCTCCCTACTTGTTTAGATAAGATGGATATGGAAACTTCAAACGAGAGGTGGATAGACAGTCTGCAGTCTTCCTCATTGTTTTACCCCCCTTCACAAAACGCAGAGCAACGAAAGGTGTGTTTTCTTGTTATTCAATGTTCCTACCATTATGTTGATTCTTTGTTTGAAACAAGAAGCTGATATGTAATAGCATATGTCATATTCTAGTTTTCCTCTTGACTTATTTTAAAAATCTAATTCAACTTCTATTCGCAATATAGGACTTCTAATTTAGTTTTCGATAGTGTAAGAGTATATTATGGGAATTCACTAAGTTCATGCCTCATTATCTAGAAATGGTCTAAAATACGCACGAAATATTACCTAATGGCATTGTTTATTTTTATTCTGATCCTGCAATGGGTCTGATGGTCTTCTGCAATTAATTCCAAAAGGAGAATTTATTTTCTTCTTTGGTTTCATGAAGTCTCCTTTGATTACAAAGATGTCCCCATAGCATCTAAGTGAAAAATCATAATATAATGGAAGTGTCGCTTGTTAATTGTTTAAAGGAAAAAAAAACAGTGTTGGTGGCCCCTAAGGGATGGAAACTGTGGCTTCTTTGTGTTTTGGTCTACAAATTCTGCATATTACCCCTTTGTTACCATCTAGTGTACATATAATAACTTTGATGTATATAACTTCTCTTCTTCCCACTATTTTGTTTAGCTGTTTCTTTTAAAGTTTTTTTCGCTATTTCTAAGCAACCACAATCCTTTCTCCATTATAGGTTCAAGTTACCGCTTATGCTCAGTTATTTGGCCAGTTCATATCAGAAGAGTTTCCTGATGATATAACAAAGGTATTGTTCTGTTTCTATTACTTTGAACAACTTTTAATTTATAGAACCAAGCGTGAAATTAATTTTGTTGCATCTTTCACATTGAATATTTATAATTTTATTGATTGATCCGTTGTCAGCTTTTATTATGTTTTTAAAGTCGTGCCTACTGGTTTTGCAGCTGATTCGAAGCCGATATCCATCTAATGAGAACAGACTTCTTGATGATGTTTTAGGTACGTCTTGTTAAATTATATTTGAATTTGTTATAAATTGAGTTATCATCTCAGCGTATGGTGCTCTCAAAATTAGTTTCTCCAGTAACATAACTCGTGTGTTCGATTCACTTTCCAGCAACATTCGTTCTTCACCATCCAGAGCATGGTCATGCCGTTATTCTTCCCATCATTTCATGTATTATTGATGGTTCAATGGAATACAATAAGAGCACTCCTCTGTTTGCTTCATTCATTTCTCTGGTTTGCCCCAACAACGAGGTACTAAGACAATTTGTAGCATTTTTTTCACCTTTTGTTTCAATTTAACTACTGGTTTTGTTAAGATATGTATCTGGAGTGCACCAATTGCATTTAATTAAAACGATTGGTTCATCTTTATCCGCAGGAGTATTCTGAGCAATGGGCCCTTGCATGTGGGGAAATATTACGAATTTTGACTCACTACAATAGACCAATTCATAAGAGAGAAAGACAGGACGACGAAGCTGATAAAAGTAGTGGAACCCATGCTTCAACAAGTAAGGCAAGAAATGAAGGGCCTTATTTGCCTACCTCACAGCTGCCCATAAAACCACTGAGGCCACTGTCTCCCTGGATTGCTGATATATTGCTTGCGGCACCTCTTGGTATTAGAAGTGATTATTTTCGCTGGTAAGTGAAAGTGCAATCAGTATAGCATGGAAAACTTGTTAATTTATATTAAATTGCACAAAAATCCGCATTAGTCAACCAAAATTAAAAACAAAACACTCATTAGAGACTTTTTCTCTGAAATTCTTGAAATGAAGTATACTCTACAAAATCTCAGAATTTTGTTTTTCTTTAGAAGGATATGTTTCATGTTTGCCTCTGTAGTTGTATGGTAGATGGGTTGATCTTCTCAACAAAGAGATCGTTTGTTTTACTACTAAAATTCATGATAGTAAGCATACATGTGTACCACATTTAAGGAGTTTATGCATTTATCGTGATATCTTTGCCGATGTGATAGGTTTGCATTTGAGTCAAATCAGCTTAGAATTTATGACCAATATTAAAGCAAGTGCTTGTAAGAAAATGCGTGTTTCTTAACTGAAGTTCAGATGTATGCCTATCCTCATACATATGCTTGACAATGAGTAGATATACTCATATTCAATCAATTGTAGGTGTGGAGGTGTCATGGGAAAATATGCAGCTGGAGAACTCAAACCACCTTCAACTGGTTAGTCGAGTATCTTCTATAACATTCTGTACTTCGTACCATGTCACTACATCAGTGTTCTGCTTTCAAGAAATGCGGCCTGATATACTCTAGTGTTCTTGGCCAAGATTCTTTTGTTCATGTGCATGAGCTTAATGAATATATACTTAACTACTAGTAAGGACTGTGAGTATTGCTTTTGCAGTTTTACCATAGTATTTCACACACTAAATTCATAGTACTGTGTTGCTAACGAAAAACAATTGTCACAAGCTGTTTAAAATTGCCTCACAGTCAGTTTTTTAAAATAAGAATTGTCACAAACAAATAGTTGTTGTAGTGTCACTAGCAGTATTTATAGTATGTCTCACCAATACTCGAGCATATGCATGTAGATTAAATTGAACTCTCACACAAATTGTGCAGTTATCGGCAATTCTGCATGGTTAAGAAAATAACTCAACTAATAATATGTTTTAGAGATAAGAGGTCAACATATTCTTGAAGTAAACCTTAAGAGTGGAAGATCAAAACTCATCTGCCAACCTGAGATAGATGGAATATATTGACTCAAGCCACAAAAAAACTTTGTAACTGAAATTAGGTTGCGCTGCTTATGTAATTGTAGTCCATTTGGTTTCATGGGTAACTAACCATGCATCAAATCCCAACTGATTGAATTATTCTTTTAAAACATGTCTCAATGGCAGTATTCTCATTTCAGCTTTTAGACTTGGAAACTTGATTAGAAAAGATTACTTTTTGGTAGTATACACATATTTTTTAAGCAAATTTCTGCTGGATTCTGCATTCAAAACCAGAAAATTGGTCTTTACTTGTTTAATCTGATTCGTGACTGCTGTTTTCAATGTTTATTTAGCTGCTTCTTTTGGATCTGGAAAGCACCCTCAACTTATGCAATCAACTCCAAGGTGGGCTGTTGCTAATGGTGCGGGAGTTATACTCAGTGTATGTGATGAGGAAGTAGCTCGCTATGAGACTGCTACATTGACAGCAGCTGCTGTTCCAGCACTTTTGCTTCCACCTCCAACAACACCTGTGGATGAGCATCTAGTAGCAGGTCTACCAGCTCTTGAGCCATATGCACGCCTCTTTCATCGGTAAGTTTCTGACAAGTGTTTATTTAGAGGCTTAATTAAATTCAGTCCAATTTGTTGATTTGCTCTTCTGGTTTAGGTATTATGCAATTGCAAGTCCAAGTTCCACCCAGAGGCTGCTTCTTGGACTGTTGGAAGCTCCGCCATCGTGGGCTTCTGATGCACTGGATGCCGCTGTTCAACTAGTGGAACTCCTTAGAGCAGCAGAAGACTATGACTCGGGCATGAGGGTAAGTTAGATCTTTGTTCATTCATTTCTTTACTATAAAATAGTATTAAAATAAATAATAAACACTGCTTGGTTTCTCCCAGAAGGCCTTGTACGGTTGTACTATGGAGATAAATGCCCATCTTTATATATCCATTATTCTCCCCATTTTTAGCATAAGACATCTGAATGGTTTAAAAATAATTTCAATTCTTTTTCATTATTATTTCTTTTCCCCCTCAATCATCGTATAGTAAATTTGCACACAATAGCAGAACACGTTTTACTGAAAATACATTTCTATCACCTTAATTAACCGATGAAGTGGAATAGCTCAAGTGGTTAGAGCACCACTACCTATGCCATGAGGTCATGGGTTTGAGTCATTATTTGCCCGATCAAAAAAAAAAAATCCTAGATTTTTTTATTTGATAGTAAGCATGAACATAACTTCCTTCCGAAGCTATAGTTTTAATAAAAGTTGATCATGAGACCATATGAAGTACTGATTGTTTGCAATAATTTTGTGAAGCTTCCAAGAAATTGGATGCACTTGCATTTCTTGCGTGCAATAGGGATTGCAATGTCCATGAAACGTGGAATTGCTGCAGATGCTGCAGCTGCGCTGCTTTTCCGGATACTTTCTCAACCAGCTTTACTTTTTCCTCCACTGGGACAAGTTGATTGTTTTGAAGTTAAACACAAATCCAAACGAGGCTATGCATCATCCCAAGGAGAGCAGGTTATTCATCTGTCATGGTCTCACAGTAAATTTCTCTGCACGATTTTGTTCGTCAAATTATTCATGCATCTTAACCTAACATTTGCAACTTATATCAGCTAAGAGAAATGGCTGCAGCAGAAACTACCATAGAAGCTACTGCACAAGGGATCGCTTCAGTGCTTTGTGCACATGGCCCTGAGGTTGAATGGAGAATATGCACTATATGGGAAGCTGCTTATGGTTTGATCCCTCTAAGTTCCTCCGCTGTGGATCTTCCTGAAATCATAGTTGCAACACCTTTGCAGCCTCCAATATTATCATGGAACCTATACATCCCTCTTCTTAAAGTGCTTGAGTATCTTCCTCGTGGAAGTCCATCTGAAACCTGTTTAATGAAGATATTTGTTGCCACTGTTGAAGCAATTCTTCAGAAAACATTCCCACCCGAGATATCAAGAGAGCGAATTCGGAAAACAAGATATGCTTTTGGGTCTGCAACCAAGAATCTCGCTGTTGCTGAGCTTCGTACGATGATCCACTCATTATTTGTGATGTCGAGTGCTTCTGAAGAGCTTGCCTCTCGCCTTCTATTTATCGTGTTAACTGTCTGCATAAGTCATGAATCACAGCCCAATAGCAGCAAGCGCCTTAAAGGCGAGGATTCTTATACTGAAATAAGAGACAACGAGGAGCCAAGAGACCTGGGAAGTAAACAGGGGAAGAGTCATGGGCCTGTAGCAGCATTCGATTCTTATGTGATGGCTGCTATGTGTGCTCTATCCTGTGAACTTCAGATCTTCCCCTTTATAACACAGAGAAGTGGCCAGTTAGATGCCAGAAATGTAAGTGCACCATTCAGTGAACTACAGAAAGGGGTCGAATCAGCTGTTACTCACACCCGCCAAATGTTAGCAATTCTAGAGGCACTTTTCTCTTTGAAACCATCGTCTATTGGCACATCATGGGGGTCAAATGAAGTAGTGGCTGCTGCAGTGGTTGCAGCTCATATTTCTGATCTCTTCAGACGCTCAAAGGCTTGCATGCAGGCTCTTTCAGTCTTGATAAGATGCAAGTGGGACAAGGAAATTAAATCAAGGGCATCTTCCCTTTTAAAACTAATCAATAATCACAGTAAAGTTGTTGAATCCATAGTTAACAAAGCAGAGCCACTGGATGCCCACTTGCTGCATGTCTCATTGTCAAGGAAAAAGTCATGTGTTAACTGTTGCCAGTCGGAATCAGGTACGCCATCTTCATCGACGTGTGGAAATAACAACTTTTTGGCTGGTTCCATGGAGGTTAAGAGGTGCACAATGGGCAAAGAAGGTGCAAGTTTCTCAGTTGATGCTACAGATTTGGCCAACTTTTTGACTGTGGATAGGCATGCAGACTTCAATAGCAGTGTGCAGGTTCTTCTTAGGCCAGTCCTTGCAGAAAAGCAAGAACTGTGTTTCTCTGCTGTTTCCTTGCTTTGGCACAAGTTGATTGTGTCACCAGAAACCCAACCGAGCGCTGAAAGTACGTCAGCTCAGCAAGGATGGAGGCAGGTGGTGGATGCACTCTGCAATGTAGTCTCAGCATCACCAGCAAAAGCTGCAACTGCAGTTGTCCTTCAGGTTTAAAACTTGTTTCTCTTGGACAATGATATTATGACAAAACCTACTACCAATTTAAAAACAAATCTTACCCATATATGTCCTTTTTTGTGTATTGAATTTAGAGTCTGTTCTATTAAACTACTCAATTGAGTTGTTATATCGTGTACGTACCTCAGATGTAAATTCTGGTTTAATTTTGTGTTAGTTGCTATAATTTATTCTAACAGTTACCTGGTTGTGTGTATTCAGGCGGACAGGGAATTAAAACCTTGGTCTGCTAAAGACGAAGATCTTGGTCAGAAGTCATGGAGAATTAACCAAAGAATTGTGAAAGTGATTGTTGAGTTAATGAGAAAGCACGATATCCCAGAATCATTGGTAATCCTGGCTAGTGCGTCAGACCTCCTCCATCGTGCCACAGATGGGATCCTTGTTGATGGTGAATCATGCGCTTTGCCTCAGCTGGAGGTAATAATTTCTGAGCTTGAATATTTTCCTTAAAATATGTTTTACAAACAATACTTTTTCCTAGCACCTGTTTCGATATGTATTCGTGAAGACAACACTCAAATTTTTGCACTCGCTAAACTGTCTATAATCTCACCCTTTCACTTATATTCAACGGGATAAAGGGGTAGGGCAATTTGTTTAGAGTAGCAATGTTCTGTGTATTGTGAGTATGTTCTGCCCTTCCTTCTTATTTAGGGAAGTCCTCTATACTTTATTTTATGCAATTTTAATCTTAAAAGAACGTAAAAATGCATACACTGCCAGCCATTAGTGCGATCCATACAACAATCTAGGTCAATTTTTTTTAGAGCATATACACCGATTAAACACTCACAACCTTACCCTGGATTTATTACAATTTTTACCATTTAGTTATCATGCATATAGTAGATGCAACCTTGTAGTATATCTTTATTAATGGTATGCAACTCAATATTGACAGTTGCTGGAAGTAACAGCTAGAGCAGTTGAATCAGTGCTTGAATGGGGGCAGTCCGGATTGGCAGTTGCAGATGCCCTCACAAACCTGTTGAAGGTACATTTAACACATCCATCATCAATATAACTTACACCTACAATTTTTTATTTCATATAATTGCATGCACATCTAACATACATAATGAACAACAACTAATAATGTTGGTTCATTGTATGCAGTGTCGCCTCCCTGCCATAGTTCGTTGTGTTTCTCATCCAAGCGCCCACGTCCGTGCTCTTAGCACATCAGTTCTTCATGCAGTCATGCATTCATCTGGTTCGATAGAATCAAACCTTACGAGCTATAAATACATTAAAGGTGATGTAGAGAAATGTTTGACGTGGGAAGCACATACCCGACTTGCAACAGGCCAGTCTATTGAATTTGTTGACAAAACTGCAAAGGAGTTAGGCTGTTGTACTATATCCCACTGAAACTACCTACAATAACATCGGTTGACTTGTTACACGAAAGCTCTTTCACTTGTACAGAACCAGAAAACTAGAGTTTGGCTTCCGGGATGGTGGGAAGATGTTTTACAGTGCTTCCTTCCAACCTATGAATGATCGGTGTGTATGTGGTAGAAACCAAGACAAGTCTCCATTCTGATTTCCTTGTCGTTTATGTTAACCACTAATCTTTGTTTGTTTGAGATCCTCAACAATCCACCTCCCAAAAGTTTGGCGGGTGATTCGAACATCATCAGTCTTGTTCGATTTCCATTGGTCGAAATAGCATCTGGCTTGTTTGATTTCGACAGCAGAACATCATCAGGCTTGTTTGGTCGAACAATGAGCGGAATAAACCGTAAATTCGTGAACGAGAACAGAAAAAGAGGACATCTTCCCAGTGATTATAAAGAAGGAGAGTGATGGCCAGGAGGCCTGAAGTGAGGGGTGTGTGTACTCAGTATAACATGTATTCATTTGTTTTAGTTTATGATATTTAAGATTGTTTTAATCTCCTTTTAGTATGACATATTTTTGTAAAAAATGATACTGGGTGTTTATAATGAATTTCTGAACGTTAATATATGAGTTTAGACAAAGTCTAGTATGAAAATTTTCATACATGAAAAAACTTTAATTGGTAAAGGTAAGACAAAATTGAGTGGTTTATGATTCATTCGGTCCCAAGTGGTTCATGGTTCACCCGGACCGAATAGGTCATAATTTAGGGTATTATTTAGTGTTTAGGGTGTAGATGATTGACTTAACATAATTTTATAGATTTTCATACATGAAAATTTTCACACTAGATCTCATGATTTTATTAAAAGGCGAATCGCGCATGTAGAGCAATTTGTGGAAGATATAAACAAGAGAGTAATGAGTTGAGAATTCTAAGTTCTAACTCTATTGGATCAGAAAATTCGAATTCAATTGAGACCAGTTCCATACTCGAACTCCATTCAATAACTTGAATACAATGCCTTAAAAAGAAATAACTTGAATACAATAAATACGATTTTTTTTTTAATAGTTAGGACTATTTATAAATAAATGGTACATTAAGTGAAATAATAAAGGATCGCTGCTAATCACACACAAATTTTTACTTTACACACTCATTTAATAATATTTTATTTTTTACTCAACACACATTGTATATGGTTTATTGTACCCCTTCAAATAAAAAAAATAAAAATTTAATATAATGTCGATCAGGGCGACCAATTTCTATAAATGTCGACTAGTCTGTCCACATTTGTGAATGGTCGACCCGTCTGACCAATATTTAAAATTGTCGACCACCTTAATCGACAAAATGAAAAGACGCCCTTGGTCGGATTTTTTTTTGTCGCGATTTTTAAATGCAAAACACGAAAAACCTCTATCTATCTACCATTTAAATGGAAGAAATGCACACGAAAACTTACAAAATGTATCTCAAAACTCGTTCTTTAATATTTTTAATACATTTGCTATGAGTTTTTAATATGTAGGATTTTTGGGGGTTAGGGTTTATGATGTTTTTTTCAAATTTAAAGAATGATGTAAATGAGTTGAGGAAGATGACGTGTCACGTGCGTGAATTTAAGATAAGGGTGTAATGAGTAAAAAAAATTGTAAATTATTTATAATATACACGAAGGATATATTTGTCCGTTTATATTAGGGCATTTTAGACATAAAATTATTTTTAATGTTTAAAGTAAAAACTCGTGTCTGATTAGCTGCGGCCATATTAAAATTATTCAGGCTTATCATGTTAATTTTTCTGAGCTTACCTTGATTAAATTATTGTGAATTTAAATATTTATATATAAAAAAAAAAACACGCGTAGCACGTATCAACTCAATTCACTTTGTTTATTAATATTAAATGATGTAAATTTATTTTTTATTGAGGGTATATATTTTATGGAAGAGAGACGTCTTTTTGTAAAGGGTTATTTTGATATAATGTCAAGTAGTGTAAATAAAAGATGTTTATAAAGGGTTATCTTGAATGAATAAAGTGTTTTTTTTAAATATATATTTTAGGAAATGGAAAAACAAAATAAGAACATCAATTTATATAGAAAACGAGCCATTTAAAACAAAGGCGGAGGGAGTATATCAAGTAACATACATGCATCTTAAAAGCAAGAAAAAGAAAATTCGATTTATCTACTAAAGTATCAAGAATCTCGAAAAAGCAACTCCCCCAAGAGCATCATGAAACAAGTCAAACAACCGGACGCAAAAACAAGAAATGCATATAACACAACAATACCACATTAGCACTCTACATAATTTATAGGATGGACTAAAAACTGATACCAATACACAGCACCATGTACAAGTGCAAAGCTTTCTCACAAGCGCAAGACATTTCTTCGATCAACGACCACCTCGTTGGTAACATACAGTAAAGAAAAACGTGAAGCAGCAAGAGACGAATGAAAATTGATACATCACATCACTATCAATAACAGGATACATTGAAAACTAACTAGTTACTATAAATTATGATCAAGGGTCTGATCAGGAATCAATCGGGGTGATCTCAACCCTTTCTAACTCGTCTCCATCTCCATCACGAACCTGAAAATTTCAGTTAAAAAAATGGAAAGAGTTACCAAATTTATAAGACTACTGAGAATTTATATGGGAACTGTTATGCATCTGGCCACTAAATGAACTCCAGTATCAGCTGTACTTTCAGTATGCTAAACTCCAACTGCTTAAATCTTATCGTCAATCTCAGAAGAATCTGATGATCCATGCTTTTGCAGATTGTTCCGAGGAAGTATATGGCTTCGTCGTTCTTTACCCCCGGGTTTTGATGAAGCATTTCCATACCATATCATACCAAGTACAGCAATAAACATGCCAATAACGACTTGTATGCTGAGACCCTCTTTCCCAAAAAATAAGAATCCAAGAATCAGTACGAGGATAGTTTTCATGTGGCCAAGGACTTGAAAAGAAACAGCAGTGAATCTGCCTATGCAGATGAACTGACTGAGGTTTGTTCCCACTGCAATTGTACATGAGACGACTATGAACACCTGCAGAATAATCGGAGATGCTCATGAATGAACTCTAGCCCAATGAGAAGTCAGATGTATACAGAAAAAAATGCTATTTCAATGTTAATTATCACGGAAAATACATCTATGCACCAGTTGCACCATGCAACTCAAGTGCTTTTTTAAATAGTATAAGTTGTTTTACTAACGGGTACTAGTTGGCCAGTAATAGCTGGTTTCACTGAACAATATTAGTTGATTTCATTGAACAGTATTAGTTTGCACCAGTTGCACGGTGCACCCAAGTGTAACTGAATTATCACACATAATAACAATAACATATATGAGGATGGTAACATGCAGATGCACTTACAATGGATGGTAACATGCAGATGCACTTACAATGGATGGTAAAGTGAGGTCAAAGGCATCGACTCTTTTGTTTGTCAACCAATAATCCATTATTGGGCCTATCAGCAATAGTGATGCAGCCTGAGCTGGTGCAGTGTGCCCCAGTAGATTGAAAGAACTGAGAGAGTATTTTCTCTGAAGGAAATGTACATACTGCAAATGTGTATCCAAAATTATGTAAGTCCCTTTAGAGTACAGAGAAAAAGAGATAACCGAGAAATTAGGTTTATGAAGTATATGTGGATTGGTGTTCTAATTATGGTAAAAAAAACTTACATACTGTTGCAGAGCTGTACTCCAGACTGCGATAACTGCAGCAATGAATCCTTTGGCATTAACACTCACATCAGTAACTGTGCAAACAGCAACACCGAGGAGAACAACTAAGATGCTAAGCTTTGTGTCTCTGGAATATCGTATCTTGTCGAATACTACTTCCAATAAGCAAGATACTGGTATCATTGTCAGCTTTGCAATCTGATAGGAAAATAAGAAAACAGGACACAATATTTAATTATCTTGTCAATTCTTCAATTCTTTCCTTTTCTATTTGTGGGCTGTAGAATGCATCAATTATTACCTGGTAGAATCCCACCGAATTCCACATTAGACTGACATTCATCCCAACAATAGAGAAATTTGCAAACAAAATAAATTTCAGAAGCTCTGTAAAGGGTAGATGGGAAGTTTGGATGTAACCCAGCCACCTAAGAACAGCCGTCATCAATGTGGTTGTTACAAAATGCAAACCGGTTAATGTTGTAGCTGCATGGATTGTAATAATAGAAATGTGAAAACCTCATATTACAATAGACATGTAAATATAAAAAAATGGAGGTTAGAAGAAACAGAAAAGTACACCATCAATATATCTTTCATGAAACAACCATATAAGTTATGTTCCCTAGGTGGAATTAGAGGCCACTGTAAATATGCACACATACAATCATGGAAATTAAGTTTTAGCTTATATTTGGCAATGACATCTAACTATTCAATATTCATAACCAAAAAAAATTACTGTTTGCTTGGAACTCTATCTCATATCCCACTTTCTATTCTGCATTTAAAAAAAAATCAGGCTTTCCTTCTAGTACGTATATTCTCCAGAGGATTTGGACCTAAGAACTTGACCCTGAATTCAAATTATAGTAGTAGCCATAGCCTAGATGCAGCATAGAATATTGTCATTTAATGAGCATGATGACTTAAGGATGCATTGGTTGGAAGGATTTAGACCTAAGAGGACGCTTAATGTTAGGTGGAAAGTAGCCCAAAATCTGAGCTCAATGGTTTGAAATTCATTGGAACATGAAATTATAAACAGGATTCCAAATCTATCATTCCTAAGTCCAAGTGACCAAACACAACCTAAAAGAAGAAATCACACAGCTTAGGAATATGGTGAAACTTATTCATCCTAGCATTTGTAAAATCAATATTTCAAACCACATCATGTACTAGTCACACTGACAATTAAATAGTTGATTAAAGAGTCCAAGTGGAGAAACTCTGAATTCTGTTCAAATTGGTAGAAAATACTTACCGAAACTGAAGCCATAAGTAGCCATTAATGCTTTATTGACAATAATGATCCCAACTGAAGTGACAACGTTGAACATCCATGCAGCTGCATCCCCTGCAGCCTTCTTCTCAACTTTGCTTGATGGTTTCATTTTTGTCTATTTGTTTAACTGTCCAAGGGGTGATAATATTACCCAGCTAGGACATAAAGCTACACACACATCACCACATCCAATTCAAGATTTTTACTCAAGCTTCTTGAACAAACACACTTGAATCAGAAACGCCCGAAGTAGTTCAATAGCTACATTAACAATCACAACAACCCAATCTTATAAAAGCATTTCTACACAACAAGTTATCATACATAAAGTTTTATCAGTTTAGCAATTTAGATTAGAATCTTTCTGCCATAGAAAAGAATTTGATATTTCTCTGATGCAGGGACATATATGTATATGAACGCTACTTGATCGCAAAAAAAAAACCCCAAAAAGAGTTGCTACCTACCTTCAACAAATTAAATTATCCAAGACTAAATCCACCAAATTCAGGGTGTATCTACTTTACCAAATCAATAACACAGTAAATGTACAACTTCTTTTCCAAAAAAAGAGACAACAAAATATTCTCAAAGCAGCACGGTAACACATCCAGGTTCAATAATTCAAAATTCATCCATCTTAACCACAATCAGATCTAAAAACCCAGAAACCCCCAAATTTAGCAAGATCGAATTCAATTCCCCAACCCCAGAGTCAGTTACTCATCAAGTTACTAATCAAACAACACACAATCACCCAAACCAAAAACCTAACTGAGAATCGATTCACAATTCAAACTCACATTACCGGAAAATCAACTACACATACATTGATCACACGAAGTAGCATAAAAAGAAGGTACCTTTTGAGGAGCGTATAACGGTAGTAAAGGGAATTTTGGCGTGATCTTCCAGTCTTGCCCAGATCTTCAAACACACTATTGAGTTGATTATAAAGCCAGCTAAAACGTGCTTGCATGTGGTGTGTATATGCATACGCATACATGCGTATTTTGTCACTCTATTTTATACGGTGTAGAATATGCAGTCTAAATGCAATTTTGATTTTTTAGGGTTTGAATTTTGCAGTTTTCAATTGAATTGTTTTTTTTTTTTTGAGCGCTTTTCAATTGAATTGTTGAAGACTGCAAAAAGTAGTGAGTGAAATGATTAAAAATAATAAATTGATTTGAGAATGGATTTTCATTTTGATTAGGTTGTATTTTATTTATGAATAAAAGTTTCAATTGAAAAAAAAAATATTTTTTATTTAGAGACTAGAGTAACACTAATGTTGGGTTTTTTTTAAAGACTCAATTTCAACACAAATTATGTACTCATTTATATTATTTACTTTATGAAGGTCTTCCATGAACAAGTTACATAATATTAAATTTATATCAACTGATATTATTATATTTTAAATTAATATTATAATATTGAACGTTATAAATATAAGTTTACAAATTATAATAACAATTTATAAATATAATTAAATTAATTTCATAGTATGAAGTTTCACATTTGTGATTTCCTTCATACCAAATCAAAAGACTCATGAGTGCCCTTTTACCAATTCTAACTCCTAGGTATGTACATTATAAGTAATATGCATGTGAAGATAGATCTAGGGGGAATGTATGAGACATATGGAAGATATGGTCATGTGAAGAGATTACCTAGTTTTAAATCATTATGGTTTAAACTATTGTGTAATGCTGGGTTGATTTTTAGTAAAGCTTTTGACTTCAAAAATGTTTTTAGTAATGCTTATTGATGATGGTTTTGCTAATATTTTTGAGTAACAAGATCTTTAATTAATACTTATGTTCAATTAATGTATAATTAATATTATTAAGTATTTACTGACCCATTAATATTGTTCCATTATCTTTTTATACTATGTGTATATATATATATAAAACCCTTTTTTATATATAAAATGTCTTGCATGAGACATGACACGCAGATTTTAAAAAAATAATCAATTCAAATAGTATCACAAGAACCAACGAAGACTCACATTTTGAGACTATCTCATTCAAACTTTTGTAATTTATTTTTGAAATTTATTTGTAAGTAAATGTTTGGTGTAATACAAGTGCACAACTATTAAATTGAGTTGCTACATTTTGCTTATTTTCGAAAGGCTTCCCATAGCTTTGGGTTTAGCCCTAAGAAGATACTTCTGAGTCTTTCCCGTCGAAGTTTTCGGAAAATCCCCGAAAACCACCGTTCGTGGCGCCATGAACTTGTCTCGACAGTATGCCATAATTTCCCCTGCACTCGCTTCACAAATCACAACCATCGTTGAGTTTCACAAACGCACACGGTGTCTCACCCTAGTGATCATCCGGCCTTCCAACATTGGCAACTTCAAGAATGGCCGGATCACCAAATATAACCGACTCAACTTCAATCGTACTTATATTCTCACCACCAGAGATTATTATATCCTTCGATCTGTCCTTCAATTCTATGTAATTTTCGGGATGTTTCACGCCCAAGTCCCCGCTCCAAAACCACCCACCCTTAAAAGCCTCTCGAGTCGCTTTACCATCATTGAAGTAACCCGACATCAACATATTTCCCCTAAACAACACATCACCCCTCGTTTTACCATCCGCGGGCAAGCTCTTCATTGTAACGGGATCTTTAACATCAATTTCTTCCAAACCAAGATGATGAAGTCCCTGACGGGCCTTCATCTTCGCCTTCTCTTCACTGGGTAACGAGTCCCACTCGGGTTTCCACGTGCACACCACACCGGCGTGTGAACTATTTTGAATCCCATTTCCTCCATCTTCATAAGCACGTGGGCCGGTGGTGGTGCCGCCCCCGTCGCCATCGACACCTTTCCGGGAAGCGGCTTACGCTCATGAGACGGCGCGTTTATTAGCATGTTCAAGATGGTAGGGGCGCCTCCCATATGCGTAACTCGATGTTTCACTATGCTATCAAATATCTCTTTTGGTATCACGTTTCGTAGGCATATGTTCGTGCCGCCTTGTGCAGCCACGGCCCACGTGAGACACCACCCGTTGCAATGGAACATCGGGATCGTCCATAAGTAAATGGGCACGGTTACCAACTCGTTGTAAAGTGTGGTCGCTGAAGAACTCAAATAAGCTCCCCTGTGACTATAAACCACGTCTTTCGGCCTTGACGTTGTGCCTGAAGCAGGGGCGGACGCACTGGTGAGCTGCATCGGGCTTAAGCCCAGTGCAAGTCCGCTCCAGTTCCACTAAATATATACATGTTGTAATAAAATTTAATTAAAAGCCATTCTATTTAATTACTCAGCCCACCCCTAAATAAATAGTTCATTTTAATTAAATATGCAACAGCCATGAGCCCAACCCATTACAATTTTCTGGATTCGCCACTGGCTTGAAGTGTAGTTGAGAGCAATCGGCTCACACCCGTCGTTCGGTCTTACTACTGCAAAAGTGGGTTCTCCCGAGGCTAACAAAGACTCGTATTCCAACACTTCACGATCTGAATGATCATTAGATTCTTGAATCAAGACTAAACGAGGCAATTTGAGGCCTTTTCGAGACATGATTTCGAATGCAGCATTAGCAATGTGGAGAAACTGGTAATCCACGAATATAATTTTGGATTCAGAATGATTGAGCAAGAGTGATATAATAGCTGCATCGTGGCGTATATTAAGAGTACAAAGGATTGCTCCGGCCATTGGAATGGCAAAGCGTAGCTCGTACATTGCTGGAATATTTGGGGCCAAAACGGCAACCTGATCATAGTTTTAGTGATTTATAAGACAAGTGATCCAAAATACATGCATATAATGTTTGTTTTCAAAGACATAATAAAGCTTTCACAAAAACAAAACGGAAAGAAAAACAAAACAACAATAAGCAAGGTAAATTACATTTTTGGTCCCATAAGAATATTTTCAAAGCACTTTTGGTCTCATTGTTTTAAAGTGGTCCTTTTTTGTGCACTTTTGGTGCCAAACCTTAATTGCACATCACAAAAACCCCTAACATGTTCATCTAGCAACTCCACCCCACAAAAGCCACCTATACATGTTTAAAGTTTTTTGTGCACTTTTGATTTTGGAAGATTTGGATAAGATTTTTTTAAAGTTTGCTAGATATTGAAGGTGCAGCGATTTCTAAGGTTCAAGTTAGGATGAGGATTTTTTGTGTTTTTTTATAGAATGTTAGTAATCCCGCTATTTTGATGGGAACACACCCATTTACATTTGTTAAAAATTAAGGGAATATTAGTTTGGGACCAAAAGTGCTTGAATTGAGACCATTTCGATATGAGAATATTCTCATGGGACCAAAAGTGTAATTTTCCCGCAATTTGAAATAAAATATCAAAAGAAAAATCCAACTAGAGAGAAAAAAGGTTTTTTGATCCCGTTTTCGTCCCAAAAAAATTGACTATTCAATTTTGGTCCCATAACTATTTTAACTGTTCAATTTTGTTCCAATTTTTGCCCAAAAAAAGAAAAAAAATTATCATTTTATTAAAAGCATCAAGTCATGTCTTAGGTTAACATTGGGGTTTTTGAGCAGAAGACGCAATAACCGATTGTTAAACAAAAAATCATTTTTTTCTTAACTTAGAAGTAATGTTCTTGTTCTTTCTAATTCTTTTAAAAATGATTTTTTGTTTAAGTCAGCGCTCGCGTTAGCTACGAACTCGAAAACCATCAATTTTAGCCGGCACGTGACTTGCGCACGATTGAAAATGATAAAAAAAAATTGTTTCCGGCGGAAATAAGACCATACTACCAAGATTGTTATGAGTTCAAAATTGAATAGTTAAATTTTTTGAATCGAAAAAGATATGGGACAAAAAAAGAACATTTATTCTCCCGCACCTGGGAGTATCTAAATTAGCCCTTAATTTGTACATGCACAAAAACGGCATAAGTTAATCTCTAGAACATCACAATCATTCAAAAGAAGCAAAAAGTACACCCGGGTTAATTTCACTTTTGGTCACCAAACTTTACCTCAATTTCACTTTTGGTCACCGAATTTCATCGTTCATCAAAATTAGTCACTTAACTATACTTTTTTAATCAAGGATGGTAATGACATTAGTTGACCGTCAAGGAACTAACGGGAGCACCTGAATTTGCACGAATTATATTAACGTTTTTTTTTTCTTCCCTAATTCATCCTATCTCTTCCCACTCCCCCTCCGTAAATCCTGATCTTAATTCATCTTCAGTCAAGCTTCGAATCTTCAATAAAATGTATGTTTTTGTTGCTGGTAATAACAACCCATATATAGTAGCATCAAAATTAAGAATTATTTCCCCACTATTCAACTTAGTTCCAGATTGATGCAATAACCGTACTTTATTTTCCAAACAAACAAGCATTCAGTTCAATTAACCTCAAAATAATTTACAATACCCACTTCATATTTTCTGCTACGATCTTCTGTCATTTTCCACCATGAATAATTTTTAATGTAAGAAGGGTCGATTCATTTTTTGAATCTGCATAGTAGAAAAACCCAAAAGAAATCAATAAATAAGAAAGCAACATAAAAAATCGATAAACAAGAAAATTATTGCTCTATTCAACAACGTGTAAAACAAAGAAAAGTAAATTTTTTGTATTGTGAGAGCTTACCATATTGGGGTGTAGACCTATGCTTGTCCCTCTTAGCCATTGACAGGAGAAATTGATTGAGTAATTCGAGCACCAAAAACCGTAAAAATCGACTCAAACAACCGATCTTTATATTACCCAGGGCTTGGTAAAGATTCTTGGAAGGAGATCGATTGAAATTGAAGAGAAATTATGGCTTGGGAGAAAAAGGAGAAAGGGGGAAAATTTGTGTAAGAACCGTATATAATTCAAGTCATTTCAATTGCTCCCGTTAATATCTTGACAGTCAACTAACGTCATCACCAACTCTGACTAAAAAAGTGTAGTTAAGTGACTAATTTTGATGAAGGGTGAAATCCAGTGACCAAAAGTGAAATTGAGGTAAAATTTAGTGACAAAAAATGAAATTAACCCAGTAGACCCCATAAAAACAAAATTGCAAGCAAGTTTAAACAAGAATCAACTCAAATAACAAGAAATCATTAACCTTAAACGAACCCAACAAAATTCTTGAAAACCCCAATAAGAAAAGACGAAAACTTACAACATCGCCGCGGGAAATTCCAAGACGAGTGAGAGCAGAAGCGAGGGAAAGACATCTCTGAACTTTAAATGTCCATAGATAACAGAGATATTGTCTCTGTAAACAAGGGCGGATCTTTCCAAGAAACTTATGGGACTTAATGGAATATAATTTACTGAGCATTTTAGAGTACCCTTTACTATGGATTGATTGATTAATGTTGATTTTTGAGTTTTTTCAGAGTGTTGTATTTAAAACTATGGTGATTGAGTTTTGTGTGTTCTTATATATGATGTGTTTCCTTGTGACTGAAAACAGAGTAGGCTGAATATATAATTAAGTCTATTGAGGGTAGGTGAGGTCCATATGACTATAAAACGAAATATTTTTTAGAAAATTACAGTTAGATATAAGATTTAGGATATCATTCAACTGCAAGATAAAGTCAATGAAATTTAAACTAAAGACACCGTCTTATAGTTCAAATTTGAACTAAAGTCTTGCAGAAAATTTTCTTGACTTTCAGAATGATTGATTTTTTAAATATTTTTTAAATATTTTGTAGTAGAATATTCTTCTCCCATTTTCAATATTTTATGCTCCCATTTTGGGCATTGTTTATTGGGGGGTTTGAGTATTTTTATATGCAATAGATGCACCATGCGCTTCATACTGTATTTTAGAATCATGCAATTTGTTGCACTGAAAATTTAATTTGTTTACACGAAATTGTGCAACTATTAATATCGAAAATAAATTGCATGTTTCAGTATAAACAAGTTGCATTTTCAGTGTAACAAGATGCATAATTCTAAAATACATTATGGAGTGCAAGGTGCACTTGGTGCATATGAGACTCACTCAAAGTAATGGCATATGTAATATTAAGAAGTTTGAAGGAGTTTTGTAATAAAAAAATAACGTCATTTTATTAACATTTAAGAAAATGTTTAATTAAGTAGGAGATGAACTTTTTGGACAACTTTTCAAATAAAAAGGTGACGGAGGAAGTACCATGGATGAACAAATAACCTTTTAATTATGAAAATTAACCCTCTTTGTCCCAAGTTAAACATTACATTTTGTCATTTTGGACGTCCCAACTAAAATCTTATATTTCATTTTCTGGCAAATTTGGGTCTTATTTTTCTTAACAACTATCCCTACTTTTATTCAAAATTTTATCATTTGGCGCTCAATTAATATTAACTTACAAATATTTTATCTTTCTCTCTATCTTTTTACTTTTCATACATATTTCACTAACCAACAATACATTTAATAATATATTCTTTAAAATATGTGTTATATCTCAAATGTAAAGTTCAAGTTGAGATGGAGGTAGTATTTATTAGGGTGTTGATGGGAAAAAAAAATGGGTGGTTCTCATGTACACCCAGGTGTACAGTACACTCATAGTGCATTTTAGAATCGTTAATTTGTTATACTGAAAAGTACAACTTGTTTATATTTAATCGTGCAACTATTTTTTTATATTAATAGTTGCATGGTTTAGTGCAAATAAGTTGCTCTTTTTATTATAACAAGTTGCATGATTTTAAAATGCATTATGAGTGCACAGTGCATCTGGATGCATACAAGACTTAGCCACAAAAAATTACTCCCTCCGTCCCACAAAGATAGACTTATAGTTATTTTCACACCGATTAAGAAATAAAAGTTATTATAGTTATAACATTAAATTTTTGCTTTATTTTCTCATTTTGTCCTTATTAATAGTAGTTAAGATATTGGCTTGCGAAAAAAAAAAAGATACATTAAATTTGGGCAAAATGGTGAAAATAAAATATTAATGATATATTATACTCCCTTCATCCCGGTATAAAATATATGCTAAGTGGTCTATCTTTGTGAGACAAACGAAAATAAAAATCAGACATATCTTTGTGGGACAGAGTGAGTACTTCTTTTGTTGGTAGTAGCAAAACAAGATTTATCTAATATTATTAATTGCATATGTGATATAACAAGATTTCAATATCTTATAGCGTGTATATTAGAAATTAAGTTTGTTTTTTCATCTTTGAAATATATTGTTATTTGGAAAGTAAAGTTTGCTATCATAATTTTAATTGACTAAAAATCATAAAATATAGTTTTCATGAGATTCTTCTTTCCAAAATTCTATTTTCATTCTTTTTAATTTGACTATCTTATTTTTTATTTTTATTTTAATTTTATTATTCTAATTATTTATCTAATATTATTATTTGCATATGTGATATCAATTTACACATGATAGTTTTTTTAAGAGTAGGTCTCTAATGAAACTTATTTATAATATGAAATTTATACATCTACACTTATAAATTAATATCATAACACTTATCAATTGATATCGTTACATTTGTGAATTGAGATCATAACATTAAATGCTATAGGTATTAATTTATAATAGTAAATGTATCAATTTATAAGTGTAATGATATCAATTTTATACTATGAACAAATTTTATAGAAGAGTTTGTGAATTTTTAATTAAGTAATCCTATATCAAATTTATCATCAAATATAATAAATAATTTATCCAACTGGATTTCGCTATTATCCAACGTGAATGTATTGAGGGTGAATATTCGGGTCAAATCATTACTTAAAATATGCAATAATGTAAAAGTCTGCTTATGCAGCCACCTAGACGGCACCTAGCGGTCCTAGACGGATTAGATTTTGTGAAAAATCGTAGTTCAGTTTTACACACCTAAGCGGTCAAGTTGGAGGGCTAGGTGGAATGGCGGATCGAGATTTTGTGAAAATCATAATTCAAATTGAGGCGTTTTACACATTTAGGCTCTCTAAGCGCCCAACACTAAGACATTATTTAATAATGAGAGTTTTTGTTCTTGTAGGGGTTAAATATATGAGCTAGGTGGAATGCTTAATTTTTTTTTTAGGATGGAACCTCACTAGGGTGTGATTACGATGCGTGTGTGGGACGCTCGTCATTTCAATTATTAATTTAAAAAAAAATACTAAAACACGATTCACATAAACAAAACATGTCCAAATTCAAATTGAGAGAATGTGGCGGTTGAATATATGATAAAGGATTTCATATGTGAGTCATTTGCTCGTTGAAGAAATGAGACGTATAAACTAGTGGGCTACAACACTAAGACATTATTTAATAATGAGAGTTTTTGTTCTTGTAATAAATTGATGATAAACAAAGATTAATAAATTTCACTACACTAAAATTCAAAAGTACAGAGTTGTTTAATTTTTTCTATTAAATTAATTTTCTTGTACTCTATAATGGATAAGAGATCTAAAGAATTGTGTTTTAATTGTTATCTTGATTTAGGCGGTTATATAATGAATTCGTTAATTACTTTTGAAGTGTATTATTGATAAGTAACAGGTAAAACTCTTTTAGTTGCTAAAAAAAAAAGACCAACTAGTCCCCGCCTAAATGGCCTAGGCGTGAGACGGTCCGAATCCGACCCTCGGGATGTCGAGCCTTCGGGATATCCCGGTTCTGGACTCACCGAGCCTTTGAGGACGAGTTGAAGCATCTTGACCCTCGAGGATATATGGTATTTTGGCCGCTGACATTTGAAAATGTGTGATATTGAATTGAAATTTATGGTGAAATTGAGTCTCACTACAAGAAAATGAAGAATTGCCTACGAAAATTTTCAAATGACCAAGAATATTTTTCCTACAAAAATAATTTGGTCCTTAAAAAATGAGAATTGCCTACGATTTGTCTACCATTTTTAGAATAATCTTTGAAAAAAATACCTACACAAATAATTCTCAAGGCAAACAAATTACCTACGAGCAATCCATCTACATATTTGTAATTTTAGAAGGTAAATTTATCAACATAAATAATTTTTTAGGCAATTCACATTTGATAGACAATTATATTTGTAGTTTAAAAATAATCTATATAATTAGAAAATTTTATAGGCAAATTATAGACAAACCTCTATTTAAGGAATAAATTATTTTCGTTGAATAGACATGTTGTAAAAATATTGAATTTTTTTTAGGCAATGCACTATTTATTCAAATCACGAAACCCGTTTGATAATTCAGAATACTTTCATACTACATTTTGCTTATTTTAGAAAGGCTTCCCATAGCTTTGGCTTTCGCCCTTAGAACAAACTTTTGTGTCTTTCCGGTCGAAGTCTTGGGCAAATCCTCGAAAACCACCGTTCGTGGCACCATGTAATGTGGCAACTTGTCTCGACAATACGCGATAATATCCCCCGTGCTCGCCTCACAACCATCCTTGAGCTTCACAAACGCGCACGGCGTCTCACCCCAGTGATCATCCGGCCTCCCAACAATGGCCGCTTCAAGAACGGCCGGATGACCAAAAATAACCGATTCAACTTCAATTGTACTTATATTCTCGCCCCCAGAGATGATTATATCCTTCGATCTGTCCTTCAATTCCAAGTAACCGTCGGGATGTTTCACGCCCAAGTCCCCGCTCCAAAACCACCCACCCTTGAAAGCCTCTCGAGTCGCTTTACCATCTTTGAAGTAACCAGACATCACCGTGTTTCCCCTGAACATCACCTCGCCCATCGTTTTTCCATCCGCGGGCACGCTCTCCATTGTAACGGGATCTTTGACATCGATTTCTTCCATACCAAGATGATGCAGTCCCTGACGGGCCTTCATTTTTGCTTGCTCTTCACGTGGTAACGAGTCCCATTCGGGTTTCCACGTGCAAACCGTTCCTGGCCCATACGTCTCAGTAAGCCCGTACGCGTGAATTATGTTGAATCCCATTTCCTCCATCTTGAAGAGCACGTGGGCTGGTGGTGGTGCCGCGCCCGTCATCATCGACACCTTTCCGGGAAGCGGCTTCCGTTCATGAGACGGCGAGTTTATTAGCATGTTCAAGACGGTAGGTGCACCGCCCATATGTGTAACTTTATGACTCAATATACTATCGAATATCCCTTTCGATGTGACGTTTCTTAGGCATATATTCGTGCCGCCTTGTGCAGCCACGGCCCACGTGAGACACCACCCGTTGCAATGGAACATAGGGACCGTCCATAAGTAAACTGGCATGGTTACCATCTCATTTAGAAGGGCAGCAGCCAAAGAATTCAGATAGGCTCCCCTATGACTATAAACCACGCCTTTGGGGCTGGACGTAGTGCCTGAGGTGTAGTTGAGAGCAATCGGGTCCCACTCATCGTTCGGCCTTACTACTGCAAAACCAGGCTCTCCTGATGCTAACAAAGACTCGTATTCTAATATTTCGGATTTTGAATGATCATTGGATTCTTTAATCAAGACTAAATGAGGCAATTTGAGGCCTTTTCGGGCCATGATTTCGAATGCAGCCTTAGCAATGTGGAGAAACTGGTAATCCACGAATATAATTTTGGATTCAGAATGATTGAGCAACAGTGATACCATAGCTGCATCGTGGCGTATATTAAGAGTACAAAGGACTGCTCCGGCCATTGGAACGGCAAAGTGTAGCTCGTACATTGCTGGAATATTTGGGGCCAAAGCAGCAACCTGGTCATAGTATCAGTACTTAATAAGAGTGATCTAAACTTTGAGAAAAACAAAATGAAAAGGAAAACAATATGCAATGTGAAATAAAATCTCCAAAAGAATTGACTGAGATTCATAGATATTCCATATATTGAGAAAACAATATCATAAACCAAGAAATGCCATGAAAACATCAGCGGTCCAACATATAAATCATTGAATTTAGTCAATTTACTATAACTACTCTGCATTTGAAATCAGATTTCATAACCAAATTCAAGAAACATAATCGAAATCCGAACCTATTTGCTGCCATATATGGTTTTCAGTCCACAAGTCAAATACCACAACTAGGAGCATCTAAATTAGCCCTTAATATGTTCAGACACAAAAACAGCATAAATCTCAAATGAAACCAAAAATAAACAAAATTGCAAGCAATTCTAAATATATTCAACTCATACAACAAGAAATCTTCACTCCCAAACGAACCCACAAAATTCTTGAAAAACCCAACAAAAAAAAAAAGATGAAAACTCACAACATCGCCACGAGAAATTCCAAGACGAGTGAGAGAAGAAGCGAGGGAAAGACATCTTTGATGGGTGTGTTTCCAAGTGAACTTTAAATCTTCATAGATAACAGAGATGTTGTCTCTGTAAACAAGGGCGGATCTTTCCAAGAAACTTATGGGACTCAATGGAATATAATTTGCAGAGCATTTTAGAGTACCCTTTGCCATGGATTAGTTGATTCTTGAGTATTTTGGGAGTGTTTTATTTGAAAGTATGGTGATTGATTTTGGTGTGGTCTATATTTGAGGCGCTTTGATGAAGAAAGTGACTGAATAGTGAAAACAGAGCAAGTTGAATACAGGGTAGGTGGGGTCCACTACTATAAACTAATATAAGAAAATATAAAATGTGAGACTCTTTGATTGTGTCTTTTTCTCTCCGAAATTTATAAGAAATTTACACAAGAAAACGGAGAGGATCCAAATCCACCCACCATTTGGTTTAAGTATTATCCAGTTAGATTTATTCATGCAGATCAACTTTGTAATAAATTACCTTTAAAAAAAATGCACTTTGCATAAATTAGGATACAAGAGGATTATCAATTATGGGTAGGTATGAAATTTATATTATTATTAGCTTAAAATAATTTTTATATTATTAATTTTAAATTAAATATTTATAATATTTAATTAATTTGATTAGTTCAATTAGGTATAATTTTTATATTTTTTTTATTTATATTTTATTTAAAATTATTTTTTCCTATTAAAATTAGATGTCATACTCATTTTAGTTTTTTTATAATCCTCTCCTGGCTTTTAATTTTGTAATTGTTTTCATTTGAACTTTTTTTTTTTATAGGCGATCCCACTATAACTTTATATTTCATAAATAAAAAAAGTAACATTTTATTATCCTATATTTTTATCCCTAATAAATCAAAAAAGGCCCACCATTTAATATATCACTTCTCACTTTTTATCCACAAAAAAGTAAAAAAGTTCACCAATTAATATTTTAATATTATTCCTTAAATCATTCAACCAAAAGAAATGAGACAATTATAATGGGACGGAGGAAGTATATTATTTACACACATGTCGTTTTGATATTTTCACTCCTCATTATGTTATATATATATCTAATAATTACTTTTCATAGTTATTATAATTTTTTATTTTCACAAATCAGTATAAACAAATTGTATTATTATGTATAAAAAGTTACATGATTTTAAAATGCACTATAAGTACATAATGCATCTAGATGCATACAAGACATCCTAAATGAATTTCTAAATATTGCAATTATCTTAGAACAATTTTCCACTTTATATTTTTTTGTGTTGTCTTCATCTCACGAGCTTGTGCTTATTTGAATTGGACTAATTTTTATTTGCTTTCTTAGTAAAATTTTAGTCAGAATTTAAAATTAATCTTTAATTTTTTGGACCTCCCGTTAAATTAATTGTGTCTAAATAGAATCATGATAACACATTTCACTTTTGCACTAACGTTTTCATGTGAGATCGTCAGCAGTGAAGAGATGTTGTATAATGAATTAGTTTAATTACTTTGAAATTATTGTAATTTTTTTTATGTTAGTAATCAGCCTAAATCGTAGGATCAAAATGTCTAAAAAAAAATATAAAAATATTAAAAAGGTGAATTAAAAATAAAATAAATAAAATCTAAAAAATAAAATAAATAATTTAAATGTAAATTTTAAACCTTAAAAACTAATTCTGAATAGTCAATGTTTTAAAATTAAATATGTTCTCATGTTTCAAAATTAAATAAAATTAAATGTAATCCTTCGGTTTTTTTCCCCTTCTATTTATTTTATTTAATAAATTATTTTAATTAGATAAGCATGTTGTAAAAAATATTGAATTTTTTAGGCAATGCACTGGAGAAACCCGTTTGATAATTCAGAATACTTTCATACTACATTTTGCTTATTTTAGAAATTTCCCATAGCTTTGGCTTTAGCCCTTAGAACAAACTTTTGAGTCTTTCCGGTCGAAGTCTTGGGCAAATCCTCGAAAACCACCGCTGGCACCATGTAAAACTTATCGACAATACGCATTAATGTTCGCCTCACAACCATCCTTGAGCTTCACAAAGCGACGGCGTCTCACCCCAGTGATCATCCGGCCTCCCAACAATGGCCGCTTCAGAACGGCCGGATGACCAAAAATAACCGATTCAACTTCAAAAATGATTATATCCTTCGATCTGTCCTTCAATTCCAAGTAACCGCCGGGATGTTTCAATTTAAGTCCCCGCCTCAAAACCACCCACCCTTGAAAAGCCTCTCGAGTCGCTTTACCATCTTTGAAAAAGACATCAAACATTAACGGGATCTTTGACAGGATTTCTTCCATACCAAGATGATGCAGTCCCTGACGGGCCTTCATTTTTGCTTGGGTCTCCGTAAGCCCGTACGCGTGAATTATGTTGAATCCCATTTCCTCCATCTTGAAGAGCACGTGGGCTGGTGGTGGTGCGCGCCCATCATCGACACACCTTTCCGGGAAGCGGCTTCCGGGTTGTTTATGGCATGTTCAAGACGGTAGGTGCACCGCCCATATGTGTAACTTTATGACTCGATATACTATTGAATATCCCTTTCGATGGGAGGCATATATTTTTTGTGCAGCCACGGCCCCGTGAGACACCACCCGTTGCAATATATAAGTAAACTGGCATGGTGATATTTTTATCAAATATGGCAGCAGCCAAAAAATTCAGATATAAACTCCCCTATGACTATAAACCAGCCAAAGAATTCAGATGGTTTGACTTAAACCACGCCTTTGGGCTAGTGCCTGAGGTAGTTTGTCGGGTAATGTACTGCAAAACCAGGTCATAAGTTCGATTCTAATATTTTGAATGATCATTAATTTTTAAAAATATATTTTTTATATGTGGAGAAACTGGTAATCCACGAAAAAATGATTGAGCAACATGATACCATAGCTGCATCTTATAGTACAAAACTGCTCCGGCCGAAATGTGTTACATTGCTGGAATATTTGGGGCCAAAATAAAAATTACATTATCATTTGAGAAAAAAAAAAAAGGAAAACAATTAGTGAAATAAAATCTCCAAATGAAGATAATTCATAGTTATTCCATATATTGAAAAACAATATCATAAACCAAGAAATGCCATGAAAATCAGCGGTCCAACATTGACAAAAAAATAAATTATGAAGTCAATTTCTAAAATTTGAAATCAGATTTCATAACCAAATTCAAGAAAATAATCGAAACTCCGAACCTATTTGCTGCCATATATGGTTTTCAGTCCACAAGTCAAATACCACAACTAGGAGCATCTAAATTAGCCCTTAATATGTTCAGACCAAAAAAACAGCATAAAAAATGTGTTAAAAATAAACAAAATTGCAAGCAATTCTAAACATATTCAACAAAGAAATCTTCACTCCCAAACGAACCCACAAAATTCTTGAAAAAACCCAACAAAAAAAAAATGAAAACTCACAACATCGCCACGAGAAATTCCAAGACGAGTGAGAGAAGCATGAGAAAATATTTTGATGGGTGTGTTTCCAAGTGAACTTTAAATCTTCATAGATAACAGAAAAAAAAATCATCTTTCCCAAAATTCAATGGAATATAATTTGCAGAAAGAACAACATGGAGAAGTGTTTTGAAAGTATGGTGATTGATTTTGGTGTGGTCTATATTTAGGCGTTTTGAGGAAGAAAGTGACTGAATAGTGAAAACAGAGCAAAAAACAGGGTAGGTTGGGTCCACTACTATAAACTTATAAGAAATATAAAATGTGTTATTCTCCGAAAACAAAAAATTACATTATCATCCAAAGCCAAAAAAATATCCATTAGATTTATTCATGCAGATCAACTTTGTAATAAATTACCTTTGAAAATAAATAAATTAGGATACAAGAGGATTATCAATTATGGGTAATGAAATTTATAAAACTCAAAATAATTTTTATATTATTAATTTTAAATTAAATATTTATAATAAATTAATTTATTAGTTCAATTAATAATTTTATATTTTTTTATTTATATTTTATTTAAAAATTTTTTCTTATTAAAATTTGATGTGTTTCTTACATTTTACTTATAATCCAAAAAAAAAAAGTTTTCTTTTTTTTTATGAACGCCCCACTATCTTTACATTAATAAATGGAAAAAGTTACCCTATATTTTTATCCTAATAAAAAAAAAAGGTCCACCATTTAATATCTCACTTCTCGCTTTTAACAAAAAGAATCTTTTATCCACAAAAAGTTAAAAAAGTTCACCAATTAATATTTTAATATTAAAAAATCATTCAACCAAAAAGAAATGGTACAAAAATTACGGGAAAAAATTTACACACATAAAATTTTGAACGTTATGTTATATATATATCTAATAATTACTTTTCATAGTTATTATAATTTTTTATTTTCACAAATCAAGATAAACAAAAAATTATTATATAAAAAAATGATTTTAAAAACGACTATGAGGAAAAGGAATAAATGAATTTCTAAATATTGCAATTATCTTAGAACAATTTTTCCACTTTATATTTTTTTGTTGTCTTCATCTCAGCTTGTGCTTATTGAGACTAATTTTTATTTGCTTTCTTAGTAAAAAGTCAGAAATTTAAAATTAATCTTTTAAATTTTTGGACCTCCCGTTAAATTAATTGAGTCTAAATAGAATCATGATAACACATTTCACTTTTGCAAACGTTTCATGTGAGATCGAAGCAGTCAAAGAGATGTTGTAGTCATTTGAAATTATTAGTTAAAAAAAACCGTAGGATCAAAAATGCCTAAATAAAAAATATTAAAAAGGTGAATTAAAAATAAAATAAATAAAATCCACGTAAATTTTTTAAAAACTAATAAATTCTCAATGTTTTTAAAATTAAATATGTTCTCATGTTTTTAAGATTAGAAAAAAATTAAATTAAACTATAATTCATATCTTGTGACATATCATGTTTTAAAAAAATTAAATAAAAAAAATAAATGTAATAATTTTCACCCCAACCCTCATTGTTCATAAATAAAGATTTGAACAAAATTGTATCGAGCCCATAATTTTTCAAACTAAATTTGTGAATTGATTTTATTTAGAATTAGAGATTGATTTTATTTTAATTGTTGTTTATTTAATGTGAAATAAAAATTAGTCATTTAAAAAAATTTGAGGTAAGATTACCACAAAACAAAAAAAAGGAAATAAAAATAAATACGAGTTTGCCAAATCGAGAACCAAATTGTTATTATGAGATGTTTTTGGGGATAAGGAAAAAAAAAATTTCCAAAATTTGGGAATTATGTGATTTTTAGCATAACGAAAAAAAAGTCAAAATTTTGAGGAAAAGGAATAAAGAACTCAAATTTGGGATGACAAAAAAAAGAAGAAAAGAAAATGTGGTTTAAAACGATTCAGTAAAAATTTTTGATTTTGAAGAACCAAGAAAAACTTTTTGGTGAAGAATCGGGATCACGTAAATGGGCAAGGGAGATAGAAAAAAGATGAAGGGCTGATGAAGATGAATTGTTTGGTTTTTTTTTTTAATTGTTTTTTTTTAACTTCTTTTAATTATTATTTTTTGTTTTAATTTATTTCAAAAGTGTTAATGAAAAGAATGTGTAATTAATATGATGTGGAATAATTAAAAAATATTATTTAATTATGTGATTTTATCCTAGTCAATTTTGGGGATTCACAGAACTCAAATTTGGGGTGGAGTATGTGGTTTTGCGATCACGAGATTTTTGATTTTGAAGAACCAACTAACTTTCTTCATGGCGGAGAGGGAAAAAAAATGAATTGTTTGGTTTTTTTTTAATTGTTTTTTTTTATCAATTTTTTGTTTTAATTTATTTCAAAAAATATGTAAAAATGATTGAACTTAATACAAGATAATCTTGAAAGGTATCAATTTGCAAAAATTAAATTTATATTTAACCAAAAAATATTAATGATTAAATTTTATTTTAGATTTATTTAGAATTACCCCCTAATTTTTACTATCTTTAGGCCTTGAGTTATAGTTTTTAATTCTTCGAACCGGGAGGATTTATGAATCATTATGAATCTGAAAGATAATTATGAACATTCTTAAACCGGAGAGAAACCCATCACACTATTAAAATACAGAAAGTGAGTAAAGATGACATTCTTTGAAGACATAAAAATACATATGATTGCAAACACTCTACATTATTGAAAAACAACCTCTGCCAAAAACGCCATATGCCGTTCAACGAAAGTAGCCGTAAAGCTCCAAGAAACAGATGCAGAGGATCCAAGGATTAGTTGCATCAGTAGTCGGAGCAGTCGGGGCGAGTCTGAAGAATCTGAAGGGAAGAAGAGCATTCGGGCCAATGATAGGCCACGACGCAAACTGACCAGGCTTGCATATTGTTTCGTCGTTCTCATGTACTCTCAAGTTCGTCCAATTGTTTCCGTCCATAGAACCCTGTTCACACATTCCTCCCCTTAAAACCATGTTTGAAAGAAAGAGACGAAGCGAATATGTTTCATTTGTAGTATAGAGTGATTTGTACCTGGAAACTCCAACTCCGGATGAAGGCCGTTGATCCGTCTTGCCTTATTGTGTAATAGTTGCACATTAACTGTGAAAAGAATAACAAATCAAAAAATAAATAAAAAATAGTCGTCTCGAGGAAGCTCGTGAAATAAAAAATTTGGAAGAATCGAACCTGATGAGTGTGGCCAACGTCAACCATCCACCAGACGGTGTTTTTGCCATCCTCCATTCGAGGGCCAGCAAAAGACGTTCCCTACATAGCGATTGAGTTTTTATTTTAATTTAATCTAAACTAATCAAGAAAATATCTCCAACAAATAATTTTTCAATTTTTCAAGTCGTTGGGGTCGTCTTTTTACCTGGTAACTCCTGGAGACGAGGACCTTGGGGTCGGTGAATCTAGTAAGTGGACTGCTTGCGGTAATAGTTACTTTCTGAAACGTTTGTAACACGATAAATGAATAGCACAAGGTCTTACAGGAGATTATATTGCAGGTTAAGAGTTTTTTTTACCTTTGATAAAACAGGATTGACCCACTGATGTTCGCCATAGGACGTGCCAGCAAAATACAACACTCCGTTGCTATCTCCATCACGTATGTACTGGAGTTCCTTAAAACTAGATCTCCTGTGCTGGAATTTACTGAACAAAATCAAACATCATCAGTAACAAAAGGTAAATAGATTGATCTTGATTTATCTCTATTATTATTACCATTATTAAAGCGAAATACTTACTTTAAGTCTTTCTCGTGCCTGGAAGGTCCAAAATCTAGGAAAGCAATGGCTTCTTTCACCTATAGAAAATAGAATGAAATAAGCAGGTGACTATTCGAAAAGGATTTCAGACAAGGGATTATCTGAACATACCAATTCACCGAACACAGGTATGTGTATGCTAAGATTGCTTCTTTCTAACTGTGAATTTGATGAACAGTTCAGCGATTAGAAGGTGGTCGAACAAAATTACGTGGACTTCGTTAAAACAGAATGATTTAGGATGTATACCCTTTGAAGAAGTGGATATGGAAGCAAAGGGAACCGCACGAAACTTAAAAATTGTTTCAGCGAATCGAGGCGTTCACCAAAAACAATTTCAGGTGTTAACTTCTGCATCATTTCGTCTACTCTGTCCCATCCAAACAACTCCTCAGCGTTGCAACACCAAAGTAGAATTGCATTAAGAACTCGTTCCTCAGAAGTCACTGTCAAATCTGGATGCTGTAAAAAAAAATAAAAAATGATATGAGATACTCATAATTTCAATGAGTTCTTTCATTCCAAAAGCAAGAATCACCTGAAGAATATTACGGAATGTTGATTCATCTAACATGACAAAGTCGAGACTGGCAGACGTACAATAATCAAAATGCATCGAGAATGTCCTCTCACATGTTTCTTCGATTAGTTTAAACGAAGGAACAGACGAAATCACTAGCAAAATTTGGCACACTGATCCCTGCAACAAATTTCAAAGTTAGTCACGTAAACAATAACCTAAACATCGTGCCAAAATTGTTTGCTTCCTTGTCCATCCCATTAGAACTCCATGCCTGCATGTAATATGTAGATAGAGGCATCAATATTTTATATTTGTTTCCCATAAAATGTCTCTATTTCTGTTCACAAGCCCGATACTGCACCATTTTTCTCCATTTCTCTTAAGTTCAAATAGCCCCAAACGAAGACCTAATTCAACGAGAAATTAATAGTCTACAGTATAACATACTAAGGTGATAGTCATTGTATTACCTCAGACAAATGTTCCAAAAGTCTTTTGCAACATTCCTGATGAAGAAGTGAAATACCGAACTGGTCCGCCAATAAAAGAAGCTGGAGTAGCGACACGTCAATGTCCATGGTGTTATCCTTGTTAATTTCTCCGGTGTACATGAATTCCAGCATAGTGTTATATGCATCAAAGCAAACATCCTTCAAGCAAATCTTCGACGAAACACTCTCACTCATCCCGTTTGTGAACATCTGTATATTCATGTTCATCACACTAATTAGCTTTCTTAACGGATATATGACATAACTAAATGGTCATCATACAGCAAACTTTCCATATGTATCAAAAAGTATAAGAAAGAATGTACGATATTCAAACTATTAGACTATTAGGACTTATACCTTTGTAAAAGGTGCACTCCATAAGCCAAGGATGATTCTGTGTGAATGTTCAACTTGAGCTTGACCTTCGATATAAATGTCAACATCACTGTACTCACCGGTCAACCGAAAACTATTAAGCCTCCGAATATCAATCGGTAATTTATTCAGAAACGCAGCTGGGCCATTGAACCCTGAGCTTGGGTATGATATTTCTACACTTCTTCCAGAGTCAAAAAGTTTCTTATTGAGTTTAAAGCGCTCCATCATTTCGTCACACTGCTTTGCCAGTGCACTAACTTCGAACTGTAAGCTGAGACCTTTTAAAGTACTGAGATGTGACTCCAGAACCTACACCATTGGTACTTTAAAGTGAGACAACTAATACTGTTCAGTGAAAACAACTAATACGTTTAAGTAAAATAACTAATACCAAACTGACCTTAGTGTTGCCTGTGTAGATGTACTCAAGAAGTGCACGGAGGATAGGGTACGAGACGTCTCGGAGGTGAATAAAATCACTGGAACTCAAACTAAAGTTCCCCGAAGCAGCCAATATGACCTTATGAGCAGGCACAGCCCTTTCCTCTTCTCCAACGACGAAGAACACGTCAGACAGTTCCCAACTTTCTAGAAACTTCTCAAGCCCCCAATCTTCATAATCCCTACCATTTTCTTCCAACTCCTCATCACCATCTTCCACCCCATTGTACTCCCCACAATCCACATGCTTCCATAAGGATATATGATTCTGCGTTAAGGGCAGAACATTAATGTTCCTATACCCCACATGTCTATCCCAACTGCTGAGCCCAACGTACTGAACACTGCAATTAGGGTTCGAATCCAACCACTGAAATACGAGATTTTGGAAAGGGTACCTGATAGCATTTTAAGTTTAGGTGTTACTATTAAAATTAAAAAAAGGCCCTAATGACCCAATTATCAGAGTTGATATCAAGAATCGTCATGTAAATTAGTTTGTGTCCGATTTTAGGCATGCATGGTTTTACTTTTGGCGTCGATTATGGTCCTTTTGGACCAAAATTGAAAAAAATAGACACATACAAGACGGAAATTGGACAAAAAAGGATCAAAATTGACACCAAAAGGACCAAAATTGAGAAAAGTAGGAAAATACAAGACCAAAATCAACACTAAAAACACCAAAATTGACGCCAAAATTGAAAAATTAACAAAATACAGGACTAAAATTAGGCACGGACTAAGTTATAGGACGACTCTTTATATCAACCCCAATGATCATAATAATAATAAGACCTAAACTTAAATGCTATCAGTACCTGCCCTTGCCAATGCTTATCAAGCCATCGTATATGCTGATCCAGTAACTCTGAAACTTCGAAGAACAGAAAAGATCGACCCCAGAAACGTCCACAACTGTCTTCCCATTAACCTCGATGTTGAGCTTTTTATTTCTGTGGCTACCAATAATAACTGTGTAATGTGGGCTGTTGTCCCTTTTGTAATGGTAATGTTGGCTTCCCGTTTTTTCGCGGAATACAACTGTAACGTCATTGTGTGCGAATGCGTCGAAAGCAATGCAACCTCGGCCGGCTTCCCTGAACCGTAAATCATCGTGCCAAGCGCACTCGAAGGGAGCCACAGTGAGGAACTTCTTCTGCTTTATCTCCATTGTATATAAGAACCGGAGTTTCTTTATTCACCGTGTGCTTTTTCTGCAAAGAAACCATATTTTAGAAATGCATCAAATATAGGATTAGCAACTTTAACTACCAAAAAGATAAGGAGAAGATCGCCCCAACGGATTAAAATATCAGTTGCCAGAACAAAGTTTCACAATATGCTATTATGCTGGGAGAAGAAAGTGTTTATTTTTAAAACAGAAGATGGTCACAATCAAAGATAATCCGGAAATGGATAGACAGGGCCAAATAGAAGAAGTTCTAGTACTCCCTCCGTTTCGTAATAATTGTCGCTTTAGAAATTTTGTATCAAATTAAGGAACATAAAATTTTGACAAATTTAACCTCAGTCGATCTTATACAATGAGGGTAAACATAGAAGAAGACATAAACTCGTATGAGGCGAGATAACCTAAAGACAAATCAACATCCACATCTCCTAAAAGTGTTAAAAAGTGTCATTAACGCCCAAATTATGTTAAAATCACATCAGGGAGAATGCCTCACGCAATGAAGTGTGTATCCGTAGAAGAAAATATGAAAACATAGCTAATGTTACAATTAATTAGAAACAAAATTTAACCTCTAAAACGACACTTATTATGAAAGTGAGGGAGTATATTCTTATCCAAGTGCCAAACTAGAAGCTATCTGTTCGGCACACATGAAAAAGCAACCAAGTTACCACTTACCGGATTCAGAAAATGAAACACCTAAAAATCATAACCAAATTCCTCAGCTTTTTGAAAAATATGACTGTCTACAAACACACATAAAGAACAAATATATCAAGAATTTCAAATGGAAAAGGCAACATGAGCAATTCAAAGAACAGAACAGAACAGAACAGCAAAAGAATTGCAGCAAAATACCAGCAATGTGTCTAAGGTAAAATGAACTGAAAAGGGCAGGAGTGAGATGCTGGTTGGAGGAATTATTGAATAAATTCCAATAATTCTAAAGGATCAAAGAATTAATTTAGAATACATAGCTTATGAGAGAACTAGAATTTAAAGATTCGATAGCAAAACACTACAGAAATTTCACTATCACTTGGCCCTGAAAATCTTGAAGCAATAGGTACGGAATATTGTTGTCACAATCTGCAATAATTCAAGAAAGTTCCATAAAGCCATTGAATTGGTCTCCCCTTTCAATAAAAATCTTAAACCCCACAAAGAAATTTCAAGTAAATACCAAATCACATACAGGTTGCGATAATCCTACGCCACATGCCTCATATTCATGTTGGACATAATATCTTCTACTACATAAAAATCCAATCTTGATGAAAATAATAAAAAAATCGCATGTCTACCAATAAAGTTAAAAAAGAAAATTAATCTGCAAAGATAAGCAAGTCATAAATGGATATATTACACTGCAGAATTACCTGGTATGATATCCTCAAAGAAGCATTTCTGTCAATTTAACAGCCCCCATTTGAAGACAAGATTTTCCCATCTACACGAGATTTTCGCAGATAATTGCAAAAACATACTCGTATGATTGTGTGTGTGAAAGAGACGCCACAATTTATAGTGATAGCAACGTGGCTTTCTCACGGGAATTTTGTCAAGCAGCTGGTATGCGATATCAAATCTACTTCAGTGTTACGTGTCATTTATATATACGGATGGAGTTTTTTTTATGTCAGTGTATTAATTTTACTTTTATCCCTTCATTCTAAATTCATTTGTATGTGTTCGGAGTTAAAGTTTGAGATAAAATTATTTATTAACATTTGAGGTGATAAAGTGATAGAGTATTGAGATTATATTAAAAATTCAAATTTATTGAAGAATATAATAATATTTATTAAATGTGATAAAATGTTGAGAGCATAAGTGAATGACATATTTTAAATAAATGGGTGTTTGAAAAGTTTGAGTTCAAATGTGTATTTTCATTTAAGGAAGTGTACAAATAAATTTGAGACGGATCGAAATAAAAATTGTACAATTAAATTTAGGACAGAGGAAGTAATACATAAGAAATTCACCCTTTGATTCCATGTCAAGATAGGGTATACAAACAAGTACTCCCTCCGTCTTGGTGTATTTGTCCTTTTTTTTTAAAAAATAATAATAAAATAATAAAAATAAAAGGTAATTTTAAGTATTGGGAGAGATGAAAAAAGTATGTGGAGTTATGAGTGATATTTTTTATAATATTATGTAAAAAGTGAAGATAAAAATTATAAATAGTGAAGTTATTTTTTTCTTTTATGAAATAAAAAAATTATAGTGAAATGTTAATAAAAGAAAAACAAAATAATTATAGTGGGATAGAGGTGGTATAAAATAAGCCAAATGGACAACAAAATCACTAGATTTTGATAGATTGTTGGGTAGTCATGTATTATGTGGACATCCCTATCAAGCCACGTCAGTATGAAGTGTGTTGCTCCCACCAAAATTTGGACTTTAATGGGAAAATATCCACTATAATTTAAGTTGATACCCAAATAATAAATGAGTTGCGTTCCCATTTTGCTTTGTCAATCCTTGTAAATAGACCTATAAACATGTTTCAAATATATGATCATTTTAATTAATTGATAAATAATAATAATAATAATAATAATATATAGTGAAAACTATGAATATAATATATTCTCTATAATTCTTCATCAGTTCACCCCCTTCAACTGGATTGTGAAGATTATGAATGACCAACTTGCCTAGTGGAAAATGAAACTAATCACTTCCCAAAACCTTAGTATAAAGGGGACTTTCATGTGAAATATTTTACTGTAAAATATTAGTTTAAATGGAAAGAAACTGAAAATTCATGAATCTAACCGAGTCAAATGATTTTATTCTAAAAATTCGTGGAAATGTAAAAGAGAAAAACTCATTCCCCACTTGTGTTACTATAAATATAAAGGCAAATATTTGTTACTTTAAGAAAATTATGTCAAATGGTTGATTCGCAATTCAAACATGTGTTATTTAATTAGACCAGCGAGGATTACATTAAAACATTCAATTTATTCAGTGTAAAGAAAATTGAACGTGTTATTATAAACAAATTGAACATTTAAAAAAAATAAATTACACATTTTAATAATATAATAAAAATATATGCTACACCTAGTGCACGGGATATATATGATCTTTCATCTAATTTTCAAATCTCAAGTGAGAATAAGCCATCACCCATCACTCTTTAAAAAACATAAAAAGAAAAGTGAGAATAGGTCATCCATAAGGAGATTTGAATATTTCCTAATACAATTATACAGTTTTTTCCAAAGAGCAGATTTCTTGTGAAATTAATTTATATTTAAATATTCGATTCTTCAATTATCACGATTAATATTTTATTATAATGTAAGTTATATACTCTTCAATTATCACCATACTTTGCATTTTCCTGAAGGTTTAGGTAATGGTACTGTAGAGCCAATCCACAAAACTTTGAGATTATCAAATTCGTATTAAAAAAAGTAAATGAATTTAAAAAATCAGTTAAAATGAAAACCACACAATTTAAATTTAGGCAATATAATAATTATATTACATATTAAGTGTAATTATTTATATACTATACTTATTAATCATAATCTCATCCATCATCATCATCATCTATTATTATGATATTATCTCATTCCTTTTTAAATATTTAATAATAGTCTTACACAAATAACAATATATTAAGGATCACACATCAGGCTTAATTTAAATTTAATTTTGAATCCAACTATTAATATGCCTCACACACTTCAGCGTGTATTGTGTCTATTTTTTGAAACCAGTGGAACGTAGTTGTAGTTGCACACAGCTTAGTGCTCTGTTGTTCGCTTTGCATCACAAGTTCGAATGTTATGACTTTAGGCTCCATTTGAATGGATAAATTTGAAATTCATGGATTTCACACACAAATCACTGCTCTTCAATGAATTTACAAATACTTAGATGAGATAGAAGGGAAGAGAGTGAAGGGGGGAGAGAGAGGGAAGGGGTGGAGACGAGGGATTTCACAAATGACATGGTTTTGTTGAGGATTTGAAATCCCTCCATTTTAAACTAGACTCTCAAATCTAAGTATTTGTAAATCCATTGGAGAGTGGTGATTTGACGTGAAATTCATGGATTTCAAATCTATCCATCCATCCATCCAAATGGAGCCTTAGGTGCATTGAGCCTAATGGGTACTGAATTTGAAAATTCGAATCCAATTAAATAGATTTAGATCCGTGCAACTGGTGCACATAAATATTTGTATATATGTTAAAAAGAGTGTTAATTCTTATGTTTTTTTTCTTCGAAAGTATCAATTCCTATGGCTTTTTTTTTTCTAAAGCATCAGTGATGTAATTTTTTTATGGCACAAATTTATTTAAACTTAATTAATACTTTGAGGTGTTTGTATGTAACTTATTTAATTAATTTATTACATTTCAAACATGTTGATTTATTTAATACGAAACAACTAACTTTCGAAACCGCGAAAAAAAGGTCGTAAAAATCCCATCCAACAAAAACCCGGAAAACCTGCAAATCATAACAGAGTCACTCCAGATTACAAACAACATTCATGGCGTTTTGCTTAGGGTTTTCTCTTTTCTCCTCCCAATTCTCAATAATCACAAAACTCATCATCGAGGCATAATGAGGAAAATGTTACATTTTTATAATTATTCTTAAATCTCAGCTGATTGTACGATTGTTGAATGGCGATCAATCGCGATAACAATGGGGACGAAGAGCGTCCAGTGATGGAGGGAGGGAACCCATTGTCGTCGACTTCCACCCAATCGGACGACAATTTTGCCCAAGAAATTATCGCAATTGTTGAATCTGTCAAGAACATTGGGGAATACAGGAAAACTCATAGGAAAGATTGCACCAATCTCGTCAGAAGATTGAAGCTGTTTTTGCCGATTTTGGAAGAAATTAGGAAATGGATCGAACCAAAATTCCTGATGCTGGAATTTCGTGCTTGAAGAAATTGAAGAAGGCATTTCAATCCGCTAAGAAACTATTGAAATTGTGTCATGGTGGCAGCAAGATTTACCTGGTTGGTAATTGATTTAGGGCTTTCTGCAATTTTATGTTATTGAATTTATTTTTATTTAACTTTTGCAATTAGAGAAAAATACAATTTCCGCACTGAATTTCAGGCAATGGAAAGTGAAGCAATGATGATGAGATTTCATTCTGTGTATGATAGTATAACCCAAGCTCTGGTAGGAATGCCATATGAGGAGCTTGGAATATCTCAAGAAGAGAAAGAACAGGTAATCAAATAAAACACTTACTGAAATTTTGATTTTGTGATTCTTATGAGCATCTTTGTGTGGATCCCTGTAGTATTAGTATTAGTATTTAGTGGTATTAGTATTAGTACCCTTAAGGGCATCATTTTCGTGTTGAGATTTCCATGAAGTCGATTGCAGATTGAGTTGCTAGGCGCTCAACTTAGACGAACCAAAAAAAGATCGGATACACAGGACATGGAGCTAACAATGGATTTGATGGTGGCATTATCCACAAACAACGATAGAAACGCGGATGCTGCAAGCGTCGAGAGGCTAGCAAACAAGCTGTCTTTACATACTGCAGAGGAACTTAGAGAAGAAACAGTGAGCATTGATAAACTCTTTAAAGAAAGACGCAGCCTGAGTAAGGAGTCCCAACAGAATATCACGAGAGTTCTGGACAAACTCAAGATCTTAGCTGGTGCTGAGGAAAATCGAGGGATGGATGATCCAGTTCTGTCCAAATCTCCTGCAAAATGCCCCTCGGTGGCTGTTCCTCACGAGTTTTTGTGCCCAATCACATTGGAGATAATGAGAGATCCTGTTATTGTTGCAACAGGACAGGTATATTTCACTCATTCTTGCTGGTTCATGTGTGTTTCTGTTGGTCCCAAATAATGAATCGCGTATGTTATCATCAAACTATACAATATTTTAGGTCAATCTGTTGAGTAACTTTAGTATGTTGTGGAATTGCAGACATATGAAAGAGAGAGCATACAAGTATGGTTGGATACGAATCATGGGACGTGTCCAAAAACCGGGCAAACTTTGGAACACATGTCTCTAGTCCCAAACGTTGCTCTTAAAAACTTGATTCAAGAATGGTGTGAGAATAACAACTTTGAACTTCCGAAGGAGGCGTGCAAGGATGCAGAGACCTCGGCAAATGATGCAAAAATCTTGTCATTTGTTCGAAATCTGTCTTCCAGGAAGTTAGATGAGCAGAGAAACGCAGTGGAAAAGATCCGAGTGCTATCAAAAGAAAGCCCGGAAAACCGAGCTTTGATTGCCAAATCTGGAGGGATTAAGCTCCTTGTGCAGCTTTTATCATATCCAGATTCGAAAATCCAAGAACACGCTGTTACAGCCCTTTTCAACCTTTCCATTGATGAACCTAACAAGCAACTCATATCCCACGAAGAAGCCATCCCTGCTATAATCGAGATCTTGCAGAAAGGAACAATGGGAGCCAAAGAGAATTCAGCTGCAGCATTGTTTAGCTTATCAATGCTCGATGAAAACAAAGTTAAAATCGGATCTTTTAACGGGATCCCACCACTGGTTGATTTGTTAGCAAAAGGAACAATCAGAGGGAGGAAGGATGCTGTAACTGCTCTCTTCAATCTCTGCCTGAACCCGTGTAACAAGATCATGGCCATCGAAGCTGGAATCGTGCCACCTTTAATCAAAGTACTCGAGGATAAAAAGCTGGAAATGGTTAACGAGTCCCTTTCTTTGTTGCTAATACTTGCGTCGAGCTCAGAGGGGAGACGGGAGCTGGGAGAGCTCTCGTTTATAGAAACTCTCGTGCATTTGATCAGAGACGGGACTGCAAAGACCAATGAGTGTGCAATGGCTGTTCTGTTGGAGCTCGGATCGAATAACAGGAACCTGATTCTTGCTGCATTGCAGTATGGTGTGTATGAACACGTAGTCGAGGTTTCTAAGAATGGTACCGAGAGGGGTCGTAGGAAAGCCGATTCGTTGCTCAAACTTACCAGTACGGCTCAAGAACTACCATGAAACTCAACATTTGTAAAAATACTACTTGTTGATGTAAATACATGTACACAATCTTCTGTATGTTGTTATGTCTTGTGTTTTCTGTCATTATATTCAAGATTATGGTGTATAGAATTTGGATCAGTTATAAGAGACATTTTTGGATGGTATCTCAACCAGAACTATTTACACTCCTCGAATTGCTTTATACAGACATATCTATCAATATTTCTAGCCATCCACGCTTCTAAGTTCTAACCACAGGTATAAAGTGATTATCTAGCAATTCGATGGGTGTTGATAGCCGCAGGCAGTACCGATTGAAAGCAAAATGAGCTACCTAGTATTTTAAATTACTCGACAAATCAACACACCCTAATCGAATGACATCAAATATAATTGTTTCATAGTAGTTTAAACTTTTGTTAAACTAGTTCCATATTTATAGACATAATCGCTCAGTTATCACGACTAATATCATTTTATAATATAAATTATATCCTTCAATTATCATTACTTATACTCATGTTGTAATATAAGTCACATCATTCGGTGTTATGGGTAATATCATTTACCTAATAAAAAGGTACACCATTCATTTATCACAATTCACAACTAATATCCTTTAATAATATAAGTCATACATCTTAGCTAGTTTCACAAATTCTTGTGTGAAACTTGTTCATCCTATACTTTGTTTCTTTTAGAGTTGGTCATATGTAAAACAATTTTACCGTACAATTTTTTTATAATACAATTTAATGAAATAATTGATACTATTTAAAAGTAAACATTCACACAATAAATTTAATTTACATGCGATTTTGTCATTTCTTTAAGCTCCAAAAACATCTGAATAATAATACATTGGAATCGATTCAATCACTTAAAAAGAAAAAACATGTGGGAATGCCGTTCGTTCTTCGTTTAAGTGCGCGAGTCGTTTTCCTATGAAAAAGGGAGGAGCAAGTAAAAAAGGATAAAATTACAGTTTACAAGATTTCTCGTACCTTTATAATCTAATACAAATATTTTTTCAATAACAACACACTACAAATTAAATAATTAAAAGACTAATTTGACTTTGAAACACACAGGCTCAACCTCTCTCTCCCTCATATCACGTCCCATCTCTCTCTCTCTCCCTCATATCATACACCTATCTCTCTTCCAGAATTCTCTCAAATTATCAGATCCACCACTGCCTCTCTTCTCCACCGAACCACACCGTTGCCTCTCTTCTCCATTGAACCGCACCGCCTCCCCTACCGCCGCTCCACCGCCCCAACCTCCAACCACCGCCGCCCCAACCTCTATCCCATGGAAGATCTTGAAGGTGGAGTTCGGCAAGAATCGACGCCTCCTAGATCCGCCGCGTCACTGCCAATGCTTTCTCCTTCAAGATCCGCTTCGATGTTTTGGTTGTGAAGATATGTTCTTGGTTCAAATTTATTTTCATTATTTTGGGTCTATTGTATGAGTGAAGGTTTAATTTATTTGTCAAATTTTTTGGATCTACAACACGAAGAAGATGAGTTTTAATTTTCTAAAGGTTCAGCAGATTTGGTGGGCGGCAAATTTCTCCAAATTTCTTCATCACGAAGAAGATGGCCTTATGTAATTTTTTTGGGATTTCCTTAATTTGGTGGGGAGGCAGATCTCTGTGTTTTGGTGGGCGACAGATTTCTTTAATTTTTTTTGGGATTTCCTTAATTTTTGGGATTTTCTTTATTTTTGGGATCTGATTATGTAATTTTTGGGATTTCCTTAATTTTAATGATCGTGGATGAGGTAGTTAATCTGCAGATTCTTAGATTTGTTTTTTCTCATGTAATTGCCTTGATCTTTTGTAATTTGCAGATGAGTTAGTTATTTTGTAGATGTTTATAATTTTGGATTTGTAAAGCATTTTTATAGAAATTTGTTATAGAGATTAGTGAACTGAATTCAGACTCTCTGCTTCTCTTCTTTTTGGATTTCTGTGTTCTTTGTGTTTTTTTAGACTTTGGGATGATTGATGAGTGTTAATTTCATTTTGTTCCCTGTAATTTTTTGAAATTTATTTTACTTTATTTATAAATTTTTTTTGACTTTACATATAAAAATTTTACTATAAACAGAAAAAATTTCACTTTACCTAAAAAAAAAATTCACTTTACAAAAAAAATGTGTACTTTAGTTAAAAATGTTGCACCATTGGTAAATCGGGACATAATTCTGTACTTTTTTATAAAAATGAAATTTTTTGTTTAAAAAAATAAATTTGAACTTTTTAATTAAAAAAAAGTGAAATATTTTTATTATAAATATTTTTTTCATTAAAAAAGTATATAATTCTGCAATTTTAAAAAAAAAAATAAAAAAGAACAAATTTTAAAAAATGTAAAAGAATATATAAAAATGTATTATTTAATTAGGCTTTCAAGTCATTATTACTTTTGCTGCAGGAAACGTCTAATCAATCAAATTATAATAAGCAAGATGGAGCAAGAGGGAAATCAGGGGTATTTGAGTCAATTTGTGCAACCGTAATTTATCTACTTGTAATTGGGTAAAGTTAATGCACTAATAGGCTATATTTCTCTCCACATTGTATCTAAACGTTTTTTTCCAAAAAAAAAAAAAAGGGAGTCGGTTATATGAATGCTTTAATTGCTTTGAGCATTGCATCCAAATACATCCCCTTGTCAATCTACAGAATCTTTACTTTTACATGTGACAAAGTAAAATATTTACATATCTAATAACAAAATGTTAGGCCAAATATTGGGTCAAAAAATTATTATAATTTTTTAAAAATTTTAAACATTTTAACAAATTTAATGTAGCTTAAATGGTATAACAAATATTTTTTATCCTCTTTATATGCAAGAGGTACAAGGTTCAATTCTCAATATCTACTATATATACATACTAATTATTTTATGAATAATTTATAAATTGTTAATATTATTTTTAAATTTTTTGAACTTGATCTATTTATACATATAACAAAATATTATACCAAAAAAGAAAAAAATTCAACCAAAAAATTATTACAAATTTTTAAACTAAATCTATTTATACATATAAAATAACAAAATGTTATACAAAAAAAAAAATCAATAAAAAAAATATTACAAATTTATCATAACTTGAATTTTTTGAACTTGATCTATTTATACATATAACAAAATATTATACCAAAAAAAAAAATTCAACCAAAAAATTATTACAAATTTTTGAATTAAATCTATTTATACATATATAATAACAAAATGTTATACCAAAAAAAAAAAAATCAATAAAAAAAATATTACAAATTTATCATAAAATTTTAAAAGTGGCACATTAATGATTAATATTATAAAATGTTATATTTTGTAGTTGATATGGATATATATATATATATATATATATATATATATATATATAAATCTGTTACTCCTTCCATCTTTTTTTAAATTGCTCACTAGATTTTGACACGAGTTTTAATGAAAAAAAATTTCTTTATTAATATTTGAAGGTAATAAAATAGCTTTTTGATAAGGGTATTTTGTCAATTTTAGTGAATAAGATAAAAAATTAAGTTACTTTTGTATATAATTATTAGTGACATGTGATGTAATTTAGTGATGTTTGTAAGGGGTAACATGAACTGTACAGTTATTTTATTGCTATTTTGAGTATTTGATAAAAGATGGACTTTTTGGATTTTGAGCAATCTAAAAAAGCCGAGGAGTATTATATACATATATATGAAAATGTATAATTTATATACTTATTTGCGCGCATGATAATATTACATGATATTGAATTTAAATTGATTAGTTCAATTATCATAAATTAGTTGCATGAGCTATTGTCATTAAACTTAAATTATTAGTTGAATAATATTTAAATTGATCAGTCCCATCATGGACGGATCCAAAAAACTTTCATGATGGGGCACAAAAATAAATAATACTCCCTCCGTCCCAATCTTTAAGGTTTTATTTCCATTTTTTTTGTCCCAATCTTTAAGGTTTCTTTCCTAAAATGGACATACCCCATTTAACTAACACACTTCTCATATCATTTTATTTACACTGTTTGCCACTCAATTAACCCAACTCAATACTCCCTAAAACTCATTTAATTATCTCATTAATCGCCCCACCTCACCAAAACTCATTTAATTAGCTTTATCTCACTCACATACTCACATCACTTTAGACTCTCTCTTTCTCTTCTCTTGTAACCCCTAATGAATACTCACATCACTCTTTGACTCTCTTCTCTCTCTTCTCAGAACCCTGGCGATTCTACTCTCTACTCTCTCTTCCACGATTCATCACTAATTTGCTCTCTTTTCCACTCTCTCATCACCACCTGCAAAAACCCTAAATTTCCATGGTAGATGATTCTTTAAATTCGAAAAATGGCCATGCAATCAAGATTATAAGGAGTATGAGGCGGATCCAATTGGAGGACTTTGGGTGGGAGGAATGGGAGCTTTAGATTCTCAAAATCCTTTATATAAAGGTGGGATGAAGAGAGGAAGAAGGAGATGGAGCCGATAATGATGGATGCGGAGAAATCGAAGGTTTCGATCTTTGATTTGAGCGATGTGGGTCGGGTTTCTCCGATTATTCATCCATGGTTGTGCAAGACTCTCTCTCACCCGGAATTGCCCTCGATGAACTTATTTAAAACGAGGTTACTTGATGGTCGATTCATTTATGCGTGTAAGTGATCCACGTTCTTTGTTTTTTTTGTTCAAAGTGTGTTCCAAATTTAATTTTTGTTCATTTCGGTTTTTAGAGGATAGTAAGATTTATGTTGTTTCTAATCCTCTGTTGTTTGCCAAATCTCGGGTTCCCAATTCTCTATATCTCGATTTAGGCGAGAGAAATGAGTTGGGGTTAGTGTTACACGCCCAAGTCCAAAATTATCATCCCGATAAGTACCCTCTACCGAATTCGGTGATAAAGTCTATTGGCTTGATGAAAAACGAAAGGGCCATGTTGAGATGCTAGGCATTTTGTTTCACGAGATATTGCCTCACGATTTCTGGTGCACGACTACTGTTGTTGATGTTTACGGTTACATATGTGGGTAAATGTGGTCTATTGGCTTGATGTATTATAGCAACCAATCATGTGTTTGTGATTTAGGATGCTAATTTACATCATTGGGCTTCTCCCGATGATGAAATTGATCGAGGGTTGAAATTGTGTTTCAAACTTGATGTTTCGCTTGAAAACCGAGAAAATTGACTGACTCCTAAAATGATGAATAAAATTGGTGTTTACAGTTTGCATATGTGGGTAAATGTGGTGCGATTGTTACGGTGGTTTTGCATATGTTGATGTATTATAGCAACCAATCATGTGTTTGTGATTTAGGATCTTTAATTTACATCATTGGGCTTCTCCCAATGATGAAATTGTTCTGAGGTTGAAATTGTGTTTCAAACTTCTTTGTTTTACGTTTGGCGAAAAAATTTGACTCGACTAAAATGATGAATAAAATTGGTGTTTAAGTTTGCATATGTGGGTAAATGTAGTTGATTGTTACGGTGGTTGCATATATGTTGATGTATTATAGCAACCAATCATGTGTTTGTGATTTAGGATCTTTAATTTACATCATTGGGCTTCTCCCAATGATGAAATTGTTCGAGGGTTGAAATTGTGTTTCAAACTTCATTTACGTTTGATTTGAGAAAATTGACCGACTCCTAAAATGATGAATAAAATTGGTGTTTACGGTTTGCATATGTGGGTAAATGTGGTCCGATTGTTTCTCGGTGGTTTTGCATATGTTGATGTATTATAGCAACCAATCATGTGTTTGTGATTTAGGATCTTTAATTTACATCATTGGGCTTCTCCCCAATGATGAAATTGTTCGAGGGTTGAAATTGTGTTTCAAACTTAAGCTTTTTTGAATTTGGCGAGAAAATCAATTGGAAACTCCCTAAAATGATGAATAAAATTGGTGTTTACAGTTTGCATATGTGGGTAAATGTGGTCCGATTGATTGTTGGTGGTTTTGCATATGTTGATGTATTATAGCAACCAATCATGTGTTTGTGATTTAGGATCTTAATTTACATCATTGGGCTTCTCCCAATGATGAGCATGTAATGTGAGGGCCTTATGAATTCAATAAGCAGTTGGATTCAATAAAGCCATTCATTTCATCTTGATTGCCAAAAAATACAAACCAAAAAGGAACCTTAATGTTTTTGCTTAAACAATGATAGCCTAGAAGTTTATCTACTTCTATGTTTATGCAATAAGCATTCACCAAAATGTACAAAAAGTTTGCCTATTACACCTTTTGCATTCTACACCCCTAATACCCTAAATCCCTCATAAGTTTGGCCATATTTGCTGTTTACTCCCACTCCATTGTCAAGTTTTGCATTAAATATTCTATGCATTCTCTTACCAAACTCTCATCAACCTCAAGATTATCGGTAGTAATCTTGATAACTCAGTGAGTCTTTGCCCATGTGTGGTATCTTAAAATTGTTGTCTCCTTTTTCCTTCAGCATCTCTATGCAACAACTCTGCAAACTAAGAAACACTTTGTTAAGAGTAATTGCATCTAGTTGTTCAAATGATTTAGCTACATTTGCACATAGTTCAGGAACTGTTTTAGCCTTCTTCTTCTGCTGTAATGCTTGAATTGATGCAAAGTATCCTAAATCATTAATGTTAGAATCTGGAGAGTTGGGTGGTTTAAATCGGGTTTAATGTTGTAGCCATCAGATTGAGCTATAGCTCTGAAATCTGGATCATTGTCTGAAATGTGTGGTTTGGCATTGTCTTGCTGGATGAAAATTTGTTTGCTTGCATTTTCAGGCCACTTCTCTTTAAGTGCTGGTATAATCTGTTAAAAAATAGAGTAACCAACATGTATGTTTAGGATACTTGCTCTATTTAGAACATTTTAATTGCAAGTAACCAACTATGTTGATGATACTCATTTAGAGACTAAATGATGAAATATAATCGATAGTCTATGGTGTACACGATTGATAATGCGATCCTTCATGATTTGCTTGGTTATGGATTCAATATTCTTTGTCTCCATAGTGCCTTTCAGTCTGTTCTTACTGTTTCTCATGGCTTCAACTTCTTCAGTGAATGGAAACATCCCTATCTTTCCATCAAACATAAGTGTACCATCATTTGCATATAGGGGCCTCCCAATAGCACAAATGAACATAACCTTTGAGATAAATCTCTTGCTCTTGCAACTCCTATGTGCGAGGGGGGGTTACATTTGGCGGTTTGTACCATCGTGAGTTGTTTTTGTGATATAAAACCACTTTTCATCTATGTGGATGACATTGTGCATCTTTGTTAAACTGATGATGTTGCTTTCTCTGTCTACATAGAGTTGATTAAAGTCGTATTGCATCCTTGCAATCTTATTTTGATCTGTTAGTGATGGCTTGATGGCATTTGTATGTGCTTTGATTTGGCCTTCCTTAATCCATCTTCCATTTGTGCTTTTGCTAACTTCAAGCCTTGACAAGGTCTCTAATGGTAGACCTTTCTGTCGGTCATGGCTTTTGATCTTCTCTTCATCAATCTGTTGTGTTTTCCTTATCTTCTTTCCGGTTCTAGATGAAATAATATGAAAGTGGCTTACCTTGATCAATTGTTTTTTGCGGTGATCCACGCCCTCTTGGCGGTTTGCGGAGGAGCCCCAAATAGCTTGCTAGCTTTTACGATCATTCACGCTTAGGTACTCCATTTTTCCAAATCCCCAGTAGATATTGTATAATCTTGTTTTTCTTCATAACTTAAATGGATTCTAGTTTGAGCCATGGTCAATAAATCTGCATTTATATGTTGTGGTAGGTTTGAAGATGGGATGTATTTATGACATATAAAAGGCGAGGTGGTTGGAAGATTTGAAGGTGTAGGAGGGTATTTATTGTTAATGATGGTGTAATAGGTTAGAAATGTGTAATTGGGGGAAACTTTGGTGTAATAGGAGGAATTATGTTTTGGGGGAAAATTTTGGTGTAACAGGCGCCATTGTATTCGATTTCATTTTTTAACTTTTCTTTGTTCATTGAGCAGTAAAATTTGATTTTTAATATATTTTTAATGTTGTCGATTTTTGTGCGAAATTTGCAGCGTAATTACTTGATTTTAGAGGTTTAATTAACCTCTAATAAAGTGAATTTTACTTTTTCATAAAGTTGATTTATCCATTCTACCCCCAACATTTTATCACTATTCCACTATTCCAATAAATCCTTATGAACAGTCAAAACACCCTAAAGATTGGGACGGAGGGAGTATAAAAAATAGATTTTTCTATGAACCCGGGTTCACGTGAATTCTATTTTTTTAGTGTCATGATTATGCATATGCACTATTACTATCTTAAAAAATATTTGATTTTTTAAATAGTGATAGTGCATATACATAACAGGTCTACAAATTCTTTTAAATGAAATATTTGCATGATTAACTAATTATAACACTAGTAAAAACTCATTTAAGTCATTATATAATACTTAAAAAAACTATGGGGGCACATGATCCCGACATAGGACATATAGGTCCATCATTGAGTCCAATTACTATGAATTAGTTGCATGTACAATTGACATTAGACCTTGGATTGTAAAAAGATACTAGGTTGGTTGTAATGAAGCTAGGTATGTTGGAGAATTAATTACACGGATCTATTCGGGATGAATATTTAAATACAAATTTAATTCTAACAATTATTACTAGCATGAATTAATCCTATATTAATTCAAACATTAATTCAACAACAAATCATGCATATAAGCAGTTCACATAAATCCCTACACGCGGAATTTCTCTACGGGTTTCGTGAACTAACCTCTTGGAGTGGCAATGGTCTCGTCGATAAAAACACACCAAAAAGCCTTCCCAAGTATTCCTAGTCCTTGTACCGTCAATCGATTGGAAGGAAGCTCGCGAACAATTAACAAAAAGGGAAAATAAAAATTTGTTGCACCACCTTTGTTGATTTACTAAGTTTTCCAGCTCATGGAATTGTACTTGGGAATGAAACACTCATCCCCTATTTATAGAGGGTGTTGGTCGAAAATTTTGTGCATGAATAAGATGGGAAAATCTTTTTCTTGATCTTCAAAAAATCTTGAATATATCCAATATATTCTTTTCTCCATATTTAAAATATTCCACAAAAATCCCAACTCCCTTTTGTTATGGTAATTTCGAAAATAATAAGGAGTAAGAATCCAAGATTTTGATCTTCTTGAATTTATGAGATATTCTTGTATTCCAAGAATACATATCTTCCATAATATCTTTTCAAGAAAATCAAGAAAATTTTTCTTTCCCATATTCTTTCAAGATTTTCGAAAATCATCATATAAATAACCAAGTGGGAGGTTTCTTGAATTTAATGAGATAATCTTGTATTCTAAGAATACATATCTTCATTTCATAACAAAATTCAAAGAAAATATTTCTCCCATTTTATTCATATTTTTCGAAATTTTAGGAAAAATAGCAACAAAAATTTATTTTATTTTTAAACACCTTTTTCAGTTATTGGACTTTATGTTGGGCTACTTGAGGGGCCTTTAGGAGAATTAAGATTGAACCTTCCAATGGATCTTGAATTATCAATATTGAGCCACAATATTATTCAAGCACATAAATATTAATTAATCCCACTACATAATTAATATTGCACTATCCATCTTAACCCATATTACTGTTAATATGGCTCCCGGTTATTATTTCCCGTATTTAAGATTATCTAGCCCATTAATTAATTCAAGCCACTGAAATAACTTTCCATTAATTAATATCTTTTGTCCTTTGTTAAGGAACGGTTCAACATTATTATCCATACCGGAAACTAGTTCAACTTGCAAGATTTGATATGATAAATCTTATGAACCTCCCAAGGGGGCAAATCGAACAAGCGTACTTGCACACGATTCTCTGTATTAAATCTTAGCAATCGCATGTGACCAATAATATTGCCCAAGATATAAAGTATTGAATCTCGTTGATTCTCTACCCGTAATAAGTCAAAGCAATAATTACTAACCACACACGATCCTATTTAAGGGACGAAGATTAAGAAATAACGAACTACTGAGGTCTAATTCTTCCTAGTTCAGTTATGAAGAATTTGTCCTCCTGTAGGTCCTATTCAGTGCACTAAACATGCACTAGTGTAATCTCTTGGTCAAGACAAGTCAATCTGAGCCTTACACTTCAACCTTTCACGATGGATTGTTCATCTCCATCTAGGTCGTGAATGGTGTACTTTTGGTTACAAGGGACTGTTAATTTAATCTTCTGTGATCTGGTATCACTAAATTAACTACAATGTAACACGTACTATTTATTGAACAGTTATGCAATAAATATATGTAACATTCGATGATATTTAAAGCATCAGTGATAAACAATTTATTTCAGTAAATAAGACCGAAATTCAGTTTGATTATACAAAGTAAAAGCATACTTTCCAGTATAATCCCAACACGGTACCCACATTTTTAAAAGAAAATACTAATCGAGACTAACTTAGGACAAAGAGTGTTGATTTCAGAAATGATACTGACTTCATCAGATAGTAGACTCTCTTTAACATTTTAGAAAGATAATTTTGACTAATGATATATATGGTGTGACCATTAATAAGAATTATAGAAAATTATTAAAACCTTTGACTTTCTTAAGGAGATCAATTTCAATCATGGGTAGTTATATATTATCATGTTCAGAGTAACTAGAGGGGACAATTTAAATTTTTTGACATGCAATGGGAATTGAGAAGACCATAATAGGTGGCAGTTAAAGTGGTTTAGAAGAAAATAATTCAAAATTGTAGAAAAAAATACCTTTAAAATTGTATTATTTAACAATGTAAAATTTTTAAGCAGTTGGAGCGCCACCCGTTTTCCATGCCTGATTGCAAAAGCAAAATATGTTCATCAATAGTGTTTTGCATCGAAATGAAAAAAAAAAGAGATAAAACAATATATTTAAAAATGAAAAAATAGGTTCTTATTATTATAAGTAAAATATTTTTTTATAATTTATTTAACACAAAAATGAATACTTTTCATATCAGGTTCATTTTATACTCACAAACCGTGCAACGCACGGGTGATATACTAGTAATAATAAAAACATTTTGTATGAAGCAAGTGGATTATATAATCCAAGTGTATTTTTTAAACATTCAATTTATTTAACTAAAATACATCACTTATTTATAATAAAACATGTAAATTTTCTTTTACTGATATAAATGGTATGTTTCAATGTAACAAGTTGCATGTTTTTAAAACACATTTAATTTACACAGTATATATGATGCAACTTGTGCTAGTGAAAATAAATTACATGTTTCAAGTTAATCAAGTTGCATATTTTAATAAAATAAATTATACTTTTTTTGACTAAAGAGAAATACTTGCATGGGACGGTCTCACGATGAGACGAGACGTAAGTTGGGCATTGACGCTTTAACATTATGAAAAGAATTAATGTGATTTGTGTTAAGTTGTACTCCGTCTTATGGATGAGACAGTCTCATATAAATTTTTATCTATTTAAAAAAAGAAAAGCATTTGAATTGGATGATGTACTTGGTATATTGACGTCATTGCCTATACATCATACATATGTATCTAATATTGGGTAGTACATTCTATGGCCAAACGAACATATTCATTCGCAACAAAATAAGGCACATGCGAGCAAATAAGAAAAATACAAACATCTCAATAAAGAATCTTTGATATGAATAAATTAAGCTCCTTGCATCACTGACAACTAAAGGGGACAAACATTTTGTTTTTTAAAAAGTGAAATTCTAAATCTAGTCTCTTGATTTGATGACTTTTTGGGAGGATAAATGAATAATAAGGATGATTGTATTTGATGACTTTTTGGGAGGATAAATGAATAATAAGGATGATTGTTGATAATCTCTTGGGTGAAGTTTTGTATGTTAAGTTTTCTTATGAAATTGTAGATTGAAATTTTACCCAATTTTTTTAACTGAAGTCTTTTAGTATACTTATGTATAGAATATTCTACAATATATTTAAAGTTTACAACTTTTTAAAATTGTTATTAAAAAAATATTTTATTTGTGTAGAAAATTGTAAAATGCTTTTAGAAAATACTCTCAACTATCAAATCAAATTAGTCTCCATCATCCATTTAAATATGAACTTGTATATGAGTGAGTCTCATGTGCATCCAAGTGCACCATGCACTCATGCAATATAATGACTTGTTTAAAAAAATATTTGACGCATTGAATATATTAAACATGTTCTGTGGATACATTGATAGAACTGGAGCGAGTGCATGGATCTTAAATCCATGCACCCGTTGCACATGAGGCTTTGTTCTTAGACAAAAAATTTGTATGCAATATTGCATACAAATGATATATGCAATTGAGTTTTTTTTTTTTTTTTTTTTGCAGTCAGATAGGGCACGAGTTAGGGCAGATTATTGGTGGGCCAATGGGCTTCTTCATCTTTTTCCTCGCGCAACCGACGCAGTTTGATTTCCAGATTTCTCTTATTCCTCTTCTCTTCTAGCGGATCTTCGATTTCCAGATTTCTCTTCTTCCTCTTCTCTTCTGGTGGATCTCATGGACTTTTTTCTTTCTCGTTCGTGCCCTAATTTTTTTTTCGCTCCGATCATTGGATGAAATACGATTGTTTAATTTGAATTTTGGTGTGGATTCTGCGAGAAGAAGAGAGAATATGTGTGTGGTATTTTTGGATTATCCTTCAACACAAAGTGTGTGATGAAATTCAGATCATCCTTCGCACTCTTTTCACGTTGTTCTGTGAATCTGTTTTCACGTTGTTCTGTATATCTGTAATTTTGGATTGATGTTTTTTTTTTTTCGCGTCTGTACTGGTTTTTGTCATGTAGTAACACTATTTTGCTCATATGGTAACACTCTTGTTGTTCATGTAGTAACACATCAAGTTGTTCTTTAAATTTGTAATTTTGGACTGAGAATTTATTTTTTGCGCTTGGTTTTTTATCTTTGGTAACATATTTTTCTTTTTATTCTTTTTTGTGGTAACATTATTTTTTTAATATTTCATATATGGTAATACTATGTGAATTTTTGTTCATGTAGTAACATATGAATATTTTTTTAGTTTAATTAATATGTAACATATATTTTTCATAATATATCGTCGTAATACTATGTGAATACTCATATGTTACCATGTAACTCATGTTACGTTATGAATATTTATGTGTTACGATATGTTTAATTACGTGTTACGTAAAATATGAAGTTTTTCAATATAACAATGTAGTAACACTTGTATATAGATGTAGTAACACATAAAAATTTGACAAAAAAAATTCAATATAACAATGTAGTAACACTCATATATAGATGTAGTAACACAATAAAAATTTTAAAAAATAAAATTATGTGTTCAGTAGGAATCAAACCTGCGACCGAACACATTAAGAGCAGGCCTAAACCACTGGGCTACAACACACAATCGATAATGTTATGCATCTATTAATATATATCCATCATGTTCGTCCAATCCACAACTTGCCCGCCCTGCCCGATTCGCCCCGACCCGTGCGAGTTTGACCCTCAAATTTTAATGTAAATCACTTTAATTATGATGTATTGCACATATCTATAGTGTGCAATATTTCACAAGAGAGTTTCTCTTGTCCTTATATATATAAGATTAGAAATTTCGTTAGGAAAATCCTCTAAAAAGCATTAAAGTAATGGAGTATCCAAAAAAATATCATTTATAGATTTTAAAGTATGGCAAACTATCGTAGTCATTTACCATTTAAAATTTTAATTAATTATAATTAATCATCTTTTATGATTAATTGCAATTCAAAATTTTAACTAATATAAGTGAAAGAGAAGCAAGAGTGCGGCATATAACGATTCATTAAGATTGTAAGTTTGGAAATCATATTGAGGCGCTCATGATCAACATTCTCAATATAGTGCATATGTAGTGTTGTTTGATCACGTGTAAAGGAAGATATGGTGTTAGAGTGAAAAGTGAAGAAGCCAACATAGTCTCTATTCATAGTAAAGTTTGTTGTCACGTATTATTTAATACATCATAGTTGTGCAATTCCAAAATATTGTCCCTCATTATTTTGTGTGCAACATGTTAGCGTCTAAACGTCTCGAAAATCTATAACGAGTTTGAATTGCTTCCTTGATCAACAACCATCAAAGGAGAAAATAACATTTTTGGATAATTTCATCTTTAATTTTGTAACTTTTTACTTTTTCAATTTCAATCTTGAATGTGTCAATTTCAATCATGCATATATCAATTTCAATCATTTTCACGCCTCTTTCTCTTTTCATCTCACCCGTTGCCGCGAAAACTACTCTCCTCATCTTCCGAATCGAGTCTCAAGCGAACAAACTTTCTTCACATGAATCGCGTCTCAAGCGATCGAAAACGTCTTCACACTCACTGCTGCTGAAAATCGCCACTGTAGGTTCATCTTTTTCACTGTTGTTCGTCTTTTTTTTTTTTGAATTTGTTGGTGGAATTTGTGTTTCTATTTCTGACGATTTCATTAGTATGAAAAAAAACAACCACCAATACACATAAAAACTATCAGTGTTACTTAGAAAAATTATCACTATTACTCAGAAAACTATCACTGTAATTGTATGTTAAACGAAGTATCACTGTTATACACATAAACTATCACTGATATGTATAATAACTCTCACTGTAACACTGTTAAATTATCACTGGTATGGGAAAAAAAATATCACCAATACACATAAAAACGATCACTGTTTACTCATAAAAACTATCATTGTTACTCATGAAGACTATCGTTGTCACTTTAAGAGAAACTAAGTATCACTGTTATACGCATAAACTATCACTGTTATAAAGAAAAAATATTATTGTTACGCAAAAAGACTATCACTGTCACTATTGAAGACACAATTTCTAAAAAAAAAATCAAAATTGAAGCATCAACAACAACAAGATCAATGGTGCGCAACGCGATGCAGCGACACGATGTGGAGGCGCGACGCAGCGGCGCAAGAGTGAGAATGAAATGAAAGTTGTCGTTGGCATGAATAAGACGAAAATTGAAGTGAATAGATTAGAGACGAAAATTAGATCAATTCATCCCTCAAAATAAATCATATTGAATTAGCGGTTATAGTGTTGTGAACTTGGCTCACAAAAGTGTTACTCATATATTAATAAAAAAAGACACACTTATATAAGACGGTTTCATGATAAGACGAAACACAATATGAATATGGTGTTAATGAATATTCTTCCCCAATTTTTAAAAAATGCAATCAGTAATAAAATTAGTATGTCGATTAGTAAAAAGTTAATTCAGAAAAAAGTGAAAAATAGCATCTTAGAAAAAAAAAAAATAAACACGTGATATAAAAGAGGCAGAGCGCCCTGTTTTTTTGAAAACCCTCTCGCGCCGTCTCTCATTCCCCCCAACCACTCGCTCCGATCTGTTCATATCCTCCAAACCCCACTTCGACGGTGAGTCTCCCTCCGTTTCTCTGCAATTACAACCGCCTCTCTGCAATTCTTTCTACCTGTTTTCGATTTTAGTTTCAGTCGTAAAACTCCATTACTGGAATTGAAAATGATTTTCTTTTTATATATATATATATATACTCTATTGTTCTTTTATTTTAAATTCTGAAATTCATGTAGGGTTCTGGTATAATTTCTTTTTTTCGCCCAATTGAGGTTTAAGAAAGCGACTATGGTTCATTTATACAAATGAATTGCTTTTCGATTTTGTTAATTCTTTAGTTCGTTCTTTCCTTTCTTTTTTTTTTTTTTTTAGTTTTGTTGAAATAATTGTGAGGGTATTTAATTGAGGAATTTATCTGAGCACAAATCGTAAATACGCAGATGTTGAGCTGCATTTTATCCTCTGGAAGTGTTTATTCAAGTCAATTTTGCTGGTTTTCTCGCGTAGTTCTTTATAGCTCGGCTTTCTGAATTTGGCTAACTTCTATTGTGCGATTTTTCATTAAAAAAAAAAAAACTGAATGTGGGAATTCGATGTGCTAATTCTCTATTGAGTGATTTGCTGTAATTGGCTATCATATACTCCCTCCGTCCTGGAAGACTCTGCTCCAACTTTTCGGCACTCTGCTCCAACTTTTCGGCGCAGAGATTAAGAAAAATTGTTTTATATGGGGTAGTAAGTGTGTATGGGAGGTAATAAGTGTGTGTTGTAAGGTAATAAGTGGAGAAGAGTGTGTTCATTTTTTGGTGTGCAAAGTCTTATGGGACAGACCAAAAAAGAAAGTGTGCTAAGTCTTTTGGGATGCGGAGTAGTAATTAATTAGACGAACGAGTGTTTGCATTTTGAGAAATTACTGGGTGTTGGGGATTGGGCTATTAAAATATACAAATTTATGTGCTAGCTGCAATTTGTTATGAGTGAAGTCTTACTTCTGAATATAACCTCCTTTTTATCTCAGTGGTTAGATTTGGATATTTGGTGGGTTACTTTAAAGCTTAAGAGCTTAAGGGGGGTTTACTTCAATTGACTTCCATGATGATCAACACTGAACGCAATGGTACTGGAATGGCTGGTGGTGTGACCGCTGCTTCTGCTCACGATAAGCAGCTTCCTGGTCCTAAGAAGACAGCACTGAGAGATGTGCAAAACGAAAATGTGGGATCAATGGTTAAGCAGTCTGAGAATTTAGGGAAATCATGTGGTGACACAGTTAAGGTTTGTGGTAATAAAAGGCTTACCCCTGAGTGTCCTTCGAGTTCCCAGGGTCTACCATACTTGGCCTACAATGGGGCAAACGAGAATGTCATGAATGCTCGTAGGAGATTCGATTTGGAACTTGGGAGAGGAGGAAAATTCCAGAACAATGCTGAAAAAAAAATCACAGAGTTTTCAGAATCAAGGAATGTAGGACAAGTGAGGCCCGAGATTGCTCAAAAGCAGACAAGGGATGGCAGTCTTACAGCAATTATGGCCTTTTCAGGTAGTAGCCCATCAGTCCCTATTTCTCTTGGTAAGCAAAGCCGTAGCAGTCCAGTTGCTAAGGTTTCTCCAGCAGCTCCTCGTACTGTTGATTCTAAGAGCACCATTGATCTTCTGGAAATAGAAACAGAACGCTTCATTCGTCTCCAGAATTTTCTAAAAAAATGTGATGAAGCCAACAATAGAGAATACTCTCATGGTGAGTTTGTTCTCGTCTCTATGAGTTTGGTGAATGTTGTATCTTTGTGCTCTATGGTATGACTTATAATTTTGTTTTGGGTGATTTGCATCAGTTCTTATGCATCTATCCCCATCTGAGCTGAGTAAGCATGCTGTGGATTTGGAGAAAAGAGCAATCCAGTTGACCATAGAGGAAGGTAGAGATATCGTGAATCTTTCGACACTTTTTTGTTTTCTCAATCTTATATGCTGATGCCCTTTCTTGTTTGGCTTTTAATTCTTACATAATATGTAAGGTTTAGAGAGTTTCGTTTATAGAACCTGGGCTACATATAGTGAAATTTTCCAAAAGGGTCTTGAGTAATATGAAACCATTTGCAATCTTAAATATTCTTGTTATGGCCTTTAGTAAGTTACGATTTTTGTGATTTCTTGGTTTTTATGGCTTGTCTTACTGACATCCGACATGATCAACTTGTGGAGAAAGTCTTATCTTAAATTTGTCCGTATGGTTGGCGTTTAATTGTGTAGAGTTCCTATACCACTACGTGCAATTATTCAACACGTATGTATTGATCTATTAATGTGAAAACAAAATCTAAACATGGTCTATATTTTAGCAGACTTTAGGTATTTACTGAAGGGCCTGAACTGTGGTTTCTAGTTCTTCCTTCTCAAACAATTTAGCGCTTTAGTGCTATAGTTGACATTGTTAGGTCATATTATACATTTAAGATTGATTCAAAATAAACTCATGATCTGCGTGGGATTATGGGTGTAAATGAGCCTAGTTGAGCCAAGTAGTGTCAAGCTCAAACTTGACTCGATTAAAAAACTCGAAGCTCAAAACTTAACTCGAACTCGATCAAGCTCAATTATTTTGAACTTGGGCTTGACTCGGCTGGACTCAATAACTTACATAATAGTAATTAGAGACTTATATTTATTTATAATTAGTGTATATTTGAAAATAAGTAGCATATTACGCGTATAGTAAAATGACTTGCGAGCCACTTTTTCCTGAGCTCCTACTCTAGCTCGATTAAATTCAAGTTGATATTGAGTTTTTTCTGAGCTGGGCACGAGTAGCTCGTGAGCTGGCTCGACTCACTTACACTCCTGCGTGAGATGAATTAAGGATGTGTCCTTGATTAGTTGTCTCAATTTATCTAACAATGTCGTTAAAGTCTCTTTGTACTCTTTGTTCATTGCAGGCAACGAGATGCAGCGGATGAAGGCACTGAATATTTTGATAAAACCGTCGCTGGGGAACAACTTGTTGCAATCGACTCAGTTATTGCAACCAAACAAGCGTTAACTGGTGAGACTTGTTATAACTTTTGATGACGCTAAAGGGACTTGTAGGGGTGTAACTGTATTTCATGTCAGTAAAACTGAAAGAGATCTATGTGCAACTTTGCCTTTATACTGTTCTCGTGTTCTGCAGTTCATCAACCATAATGTTATTTAGGAAATAAGCATTTAGAATGTAGCATTTTAATTGTGTTTGTTGTTGCTCTTAGATCAAGAAACTCTTCCACTCTTTTTTTTCCTTTTTAGATCTTGTTTTTTCCCTGTGCCTGTCTTTCTGGCAGGCAGTCCTTAAATTTTCACTTTATTTTGAAGTGAACTGCTTATAGTTGTAGCTTATTGTTGAAAATTTTGGTTGTTTGAGCCCTTTTATGACAGCAATAACTTTAGTGAAGTGTCAGGTAATTTTTTTAAGACATTAGGCCAGTTACTAAATATTTACTTATTTACAAAGTTATGCCCCTTTTTGGTATGATCCCCAAATAAAAATGGACTTCTATTTTGAATAATAATTATAGGAGCCTGGAATATGAAACTATTCATTTCGAGGGATGCATATAAAAACTTTGGTTGTGGCCTGTAGCTAATGCTTTTATTGCTCATTTGAACATACAGGTTCCGATGTGCGACTATAAGAAAAATTTATGTGAGACCGTCTTTAACCCAATTCGGAAAGTAGGATATTTCAATCGAAAACATTTTCTTTTCCACATTAAGTTTCCTCGTCTATGTCAATGTGAAAACTGAAAAGTCTTCATCTCTTGTATAAAATTCTTATTCTGAAGTTTCCGCTTATAAATTTATGCATGAGACTGTCTCATATAAGTTTTTGTTAATCAACGTTGCGCTTAGAGATATAGAGATACTATCGTCTTCACACAACTCGATTTTAAAATTTTGTCGTTGATTGTTTTGGAATATGATGATTTCGATCACCAATCAGCCAATGAACCCATTTGCCAAACATGAATAAGAGAGGATAGGAGATCCAATCCACCATTAAGTTCTGTCAATAAATTACAACCCACGCATGAATTTGAATTCAAATGCACAAGAAGGGGGTATAACGCAATAAGTACAAATACATAATATTTTTTAAAAATACAGAATAATTAAAAGTAATAATAATCCTATTTTTTAAATTCAAGTTTTCCAAAATAATAATAATACTATAGTAGTATTTGTTTATTAATAATATAAGTTGGAACTTTTGTATTTATTTCATAATTAATGCACGTGTGGGCCAAATGAAGTTGCGGCCCATGCTAATCCGGTGGGTGCATAGATACGCATTTACACTCGCAACAAAACCAAAATAGCTATGACTGATACTTTTATCTGCATCACACATTTCTAGGCTGGTGCCACACGTGGCGATATCTTATTGGTCCAGCTCATCACTTGCCGCCGATAGACGCCGGATAAGGATCCACCGCTCATCATTTCAATTCAATCAAGCAATAGGTGGAATTAAATAATTTTTATAATATTCATTTTTAAACAAAAACGTGCACAATTTAAAAATAGTTTTTCAATATTTTAAAATATCATTTTTCGCTCTATACGTATTAATATATTTTTAAAATTTAAAATTTATTATATTAAAAACATAAAACATATGATCGTAAAATATAAATTATACATTTTAATATAAAAAATCGTAAATTTTAAAATAATAAATTATAAAGTTTTAAATTATATTATAAAATATACATTGCACCTTGTGCCTAAACAATCTAAACCTTCTGAGTATCATAATGTAAAGTGTTGTCCGTTTACCTTTAAAAAGAAATCTACTAAAGTGACAAGAATTATTATTTTTATACCTTAAAAATATGATAAAAATTTATATGAGCATGTATGAGATATGGTGCAATTTTATATAAATTACACTTATTTTTTTAAAGTATTAAAATTTTAATATTCAATTTAAGTCCCGTCTCACGATAGAACCGTATCATACAGATGTCTCTAAAAATATAATCAGCAAATATAACAATCTACAAGAGTCGCACTCACAAAATATATTTGCCATAAAATAAAAGGGTTTTTAATGAAAGCGAGCCCTACAAACGTTTGGCCTTCTTTGCTTTTTGTCACAACTCGGAAATGTATTTTTTAACTACTCCTACAATCCTATTTAGTTAATTGAGTTTCTAGAAGATTTGCTAATTATAATCCTATATAGTTACTGTAATTGAGTTTCTAGAAGATTGCTAATTAATAATTGGGGTTGCAAACCAAATTAACAATTGCTAATTTATTATTATTATTATTATAATATTATTTTTCTCAGTCTAAGCTCATCCTCATTGATATTGTTTGCTTATGTCAAAAAATTTAATTAAACTTTTCTTATATAAAAAGTTATCCTCTTGACTTGTAATTTACATAATAATCTAACATAAATATACGAGTCACATTTGAGTGATACGATTTATCGATGACAAAATATAATTTAAGTATTGACGCTTTAACACTTAAAGAGAAAAATATGTTAATTTGTATTCCGTGTCAAATATAAAATCGCCTATACGATTGTTTTTTTATTTGTTCCGTACATATTGCGAAAGTCAATATAATTATATAAAATTCTTAATATACCTTCTTGAGTGTTTAATAATATAAGTCATTTAATACCTATAATAATATATGAAATGATATCATATACCTTTTGGGCGTTTCAATAAATTTTTGTATGTATATTATTAAATTATTATTGATATGAATAATTTATATTTTGTTTTCCTAATTATATTGTGGATAAGATTTGTTAATAATATAGTATGTGAAAGGACCCACGTGTTTATAAATGAATAATTATCTTCTCAAAACTTTATCTCTACAGCTCTTAACAGCTCTCCTAACCCAAAATATAAATTTCAAAAATTACAATTAAAAGGAAACAAAAGAAGAAGAGGACGAGCTATCAATCGCCGATCGTAACCATGGATCCTTACAAGGTGCTGATCGCGTTCTTATTTATTCACTGATTGAGTGATCTGTTTTTATTTTCAATATCTGTAACTCGTTTGAAAATTTTGATTCATTTTCGTGATTTTTACTCGAATTTCGGTAATTGGATGATGAGTTTTGATGTTTGGGCATTTGATTGATTGATGCTGGTGCAGTACCGTTCATCAAGTGCGTTCAATTCGCCTTTCATGACCACGAATTCTGGAGCTCCTGTATGGAACAATAACAACTCTTTGGCGGTTGGAACTCGAGGTATTTCTATTGTTGTCGCGCTTTAGTGAATCGTTCAACCTTGTTCTGTTTTTGGTAGCGGCGAATTTCTCGAGGGGAATTATTTGCCTTTTTTTTTACGTTTAGGAATTGTTTTTCTCAGGGAAATGTTGGCTATTTTTATTGGTTATAATTAGTATAGTCGTTACGGAAAATTAGGAGTTAGAAGTGTATACTTTAATCTCGTCTGAAACATTTTAGCCTTTTAGGTTAATTTCTGTTAGATTACTGTAAGGTATGAGTAATTCTTTATGTGTGTTCATGTTCCTTTAGAAGAAAATATGAGGCTGGAGAAAAACATTTTTTTTCATTATTGTTACTAGTAGTTTCTTCTACCTGGGTGGGGGCACTGGAGGACTAAATCCAGTGTTCATTTTATGTAGAGTTTAAATGTTTGATTAAGTTGAAAGGTATGAAATGGTTAAGGAAAATCGTTTTCGCATTTTTAATGCTAGTTGCTACCATCTAAGGCATTGGTGATATATTTTCTCAATAGTTGATTTTGTAATTTTTAAGTTGAAAGACCCTTGACGTTCTTTCAACGGATTCCTATTGGCTTGCATTCTATTCTAATTGTAGTTTCGATTTTCTTGGTGGTATAGTTTAAAAATTATACCAAAACTTTCATGAATGATTGATATGGTATTTTACAGGCCCAATTCTCCTTGAGGATTATCATTTGCTTGAAAAACTTGCTAATTTTGATCGTGAGAGGATCCCAGAACGTGTTGTCCATGCCAAGGGTTTCTTTGAGGTCACTCATGATATTTCTCACCTCAGTTGTGCCGATTTCCTTCGAGCTCCAGGAGTTCAGACACCAGTTATTGTTCGATTCTCCACTGTCATTCATGAACGTGCAGCCCTGAAACCCTCAGGGATCCTAGGGGGTTTGCTGTGAAATTTTACACCAGAGAGGTATTCAATGATGTTTCTGGTGAATCTCATTTTCTTTTCCTTGAGTAGAACTTGTATTTCTGTCCGCATACTGATTTTACACTCATCCATCCATGATCTTTTTTTTTAAAATTTAAAACAGCCAATGCTTTTTTCCCTAGTGATTCGTTATATTAGAGTAGAGTTAATATCAAGAATAATCCTGTAACTTAGTTCGTGTATAAATTTAGTCCTATATGTTTTTACTTTATCAACTTTGGTCCTTTTGGTGTCAATTTTGGTCCAAAAGGTCGAAAATTGGAAAAAGTAAAAACATACAAGATATCTGTCAAAAAAAAAATATACAAGATAAAATTGGACAAAAAAAAAAAAAAATTGACACCCAATATTGAAAAGGTAAACGCACACAGGGCCAAAATTGATTCCAAAGTTGAAAAAGTAAAGAAATGCAAGACTAAAATTGGACACGGCTTACGTTACAGGACGATTCTTGATATTAACTCTACAAGAGTAGGAACTCTAATTAACAAGGCTGGGAAAGTGCATTTCGTAAAATTCCATTGGAAGCCTACTTGTGGTGTAAAGTGTCTATTGGAAGATGAAGCTATAAAAGTTGGAGGGGCTAATCATAGCCATGCCACCCTGGATCTCTATGATTCGATTGCAGCAGGCAATTATCCAGAGTGGAAGCTTTTTATTCAGATAATAGATCCTGATCATGAAGATAAATTTGATTTTAACCCACTTGATGTAACAAAGATTTGGCCTGAAGACATACCTCTACAGCCTGTGGGTCGTTTGGTTCTAAATAGGAATATCGATAACTTCTTTGCTGAGAATGAGCAGCTTGCATTTTGCCCTGCTATTGTCGTCCCTGGAATTCACTATTCCGATGATAAGTTGCTCCAAACTCGTATATTTTCTTATGCTGATACTCAGAGGCACCGTCTTGGGCCAAACTATTTGCAGCTTCCGGTTAATGCTCCCAAATGTGTCCATCACAACAATGACCATGATGGTTTCATGAACTTTATGCACAGAGATGAGGAGGTACTATAATTAGCCGAAACTTCTATGAACCTTGTTCACAGAAGTTTTATTGCGAATACTGTTTAGCATACGAAGATATAATGTGTTTATTATATAGAGTATCACTGTTTAGTAATTTTGAAAAGAATCACACATAAAATCAATTTTTTTAAAAGATGTGATACTTCGTATTCTAAAACGTGATACTTCATACCTAAAAGGTATTACTTTGAAGAAGAGAGTTCATGTGAACCTGGTTCACATGAGAACTACTCTTGTATTCATGTTCTGTCAACTTAAGTATTTGGATTTACTCTGGTGAATGCACTAACCATTGCTTTGTATAACAGCTTTGAATGGTTGGTAATAGGCTAATAGAGCATTTTAGGGGTGAAAAATCTGAGTTTAATGGATTTGATCTGTTTTTCTACGATGAAAAAGAGTAGATACTCTATTCAGTTATTTCTGGAGTATTAGCTTTCAATATGTTACTTTTATTTACTCAGAATCATTGTCTGATCTTCCAACTCTTTTTAGGTAAACTATTTCCCTTCAAGATACGACCCTTGCCGCCATGCTGAAAAGCATCCAATTCCACCTGTGGTGTTGACAGGGAACCGTGACAGGGTAAGTAGTTTTAGTTTTACTTGATTCTGCCGCTTGATATTTAGCCTCTTCATACAAAGCTATAAGATGTTTTATGGTATTTAGCAATTGTGATGATGAATCTGAAGAAGGGAAGATGCGTTTTTATGTCTAGAATTGATTTTTGAGTTTGTAAAATTTAGAAACCTGCATTAATACATTACCAGAAAGTGAGCCCTATGTTGAGTTTCCCTAAATCTTGTGCATACAAGATTATATTCGATCAAGAATCTTATCCCATTATCTCTCATCTAAAAGTATATACTGTCTTTGGTCTTTGTGGACCGGCAATTAAGTGGAGATTGTGATGTTTGTCCTTGTAAACACTTAAAATAATATTATGAAGAGAGAAAAAAAATTAAATAGTCGATGTATTGATTTGATGTCATCTTCGATGATATTAGAAATACATCAAATGCACTTTGGGGGAGAGCCTGAATGAGTTGGCTTAACCTTGTTAAGTATATCATTGTCTGCCTTAACTCAGCGGCGGATCTAGGGGGTGTGAGCTGCCCCCCAAAAAAAGTCGGAGTTATATGTGTATATATTATTCATACATGTACGTTTACCCTTCTTATTTAGATATATGTGTACGTATGTATAATTTTATTACTACATGAGTGTTGATCTCTCTTGGTTGAATTTAAAACACACCTTTCATTGTACTCAAAAGATCAGAAACTAATGTTTTTTATTGGAGCCAAAAATGAATCAGCAACAACTTCTATAAGTGTATAAAATTATAAATGAATACCCATTCAAAAGACATTTCTTGTGCAAACATGTATGATACCGTTCCTGGGAACCAAGCAGGTATGGATATTTAATACGCCAATTCATCTGAAAATAACAATAATACTGTAAACCAACATTTGTTTCTGATATGAATCACTGCTTCAGGCAAGAGAGATTTATCAAACGATGGGTCGATGCTCTGTCTGATCCGCGACTCACTCATGAGATCCGCAGTATCTGGATTTCGTACTGGACTCAGGTATGATTGTCATTTGTTTGATCATGATGTTGCACCTTTACTTGAAGTCCAGGTTTCATATCTTAATCCGTAATGACTTTACATTGTAGGCCGACAAGTCTCTTGGTCAGGCACTTGCTACACGCCTCAACGTGAGACCATCGATATAAATAAAGTTGATAACAGGATGTAAGCATGATCTCAAGTTTGCAAGTAGAAAGTCATCAAGATAGCTGTTTGGTTACTTTGTGTTGTAATATGTAACGAAACGAACTCGTGTGGTTTACGGTACTGATCTCCTCATCTTAATAAATCAAGTTTTTATTTGCCTGTAATGCAGTTTTAGTATCCCAACCTTCCTCATTATTCTTATAAATTGATATCACTATTATAGACTAATATCAATATCATTTAATATTATGATCTTAGTTTATAAGTGTAATGGTATCAGTTGATAATTGTAATGGTATTTATATGCACTTGAAAGTTGAAATAATTTACATATTCTTTTTAGGGATTAAATTTTTTGTAGCCCAGTAATTTTGCATTGTTTTAAAATTTGTCCCGATTGTTTTGACTTCTTGATTTTGGTTCTGTAAATTTTCAAATTTCTTGAAATTGGTCTTTTAACTTGCTGTAGCAGGTTACCAAATAAATAATTGTCACATGTGTAATTATGCTATTTTTCCCTTTAATTTCGAAGCTCTAGTTGAATTTTTTTAATACTAATAATTTTGGTTGGGTTTTGAGTTGGGTCTAAGAATAATCTATAAATATATAAAAGTAGAAGTGAGGAGAAATAATACAATATTTGTTGAAGCAAGTGCAACTCCACTTGCTTTGTGATGAAGTGATGACTTTCACTCTCCAAAAAAGAGAGTGAATTTGCTTTAACCAATCATCATTTTTCATTTTCTTTGTTACTTTTCAAAATCAATTTTAAATTCATTTCTCAACACATTTGTCGCGAGTCGTTTTATTTGAGGAATATTATGTGACTAATTCGGTACGATTCACAAACAAAACATGCACGTGTAAATTAAACTGTAAATAAGAAAAAATTGTTGACCCAGTTCGTCAAGAAATGACTACTCTGGGGGTATTCCAAGCCAGGGATGTAGCATTGCGAGTTTTTACACGTACAATATTACATACATCTCATGAAGATGAATCATTATGGAAGAAGATGATTTGGAGAGTTAGCATCAGGGTGCTAGGGTTTTTTTTTGTATGATCTCTCGAATTTTTCTATATCTCACCTCTCTGGGCATTTTCTGAACCTTTCTCTTGTTGTCTTTTCTTCTATTTATAACACTTTGACAAGCATGAGCTGGTTTGACAAGCTTGAGCTGTAGATTTCGGGCCATGCAAGCATTCATGTAATATTGCCACGTTCCCAACTTCGTCTTCAAGATTGATCTTTGCACTTTGCTTGTCTGTAAGACACTCTTTTGATCGTCCAAATCAATCTTCTGCTCGACTGCACGCTTTGTTCGCCCCTTTAACCATGTCAATCTTATGTGGAAAAATTGCCCTCATCGAGCATATCCGAAGTTCTTCAGTTGTCTAAGCTTTCGGTCATCCGAACTTGGGGATGTCTCGCCCTCGGGATATCGATCATCGAAAGCATAATGACCCCTCTGGTCATCTGAGCCTTCAGGATATCTGAGCCCTCAGGATATCTGATCATCGAGCATACTGATCCCTCAGGATGTCTGAGCCCTCGTGATATATCGATCATCGAAAGCATCTTGATTCGACCTTCGGGGATGTCTCGAAAGCATTTCAGTTGTTCGAGTCCTCGACTTGACTTAGCCTTTATTTGATTCCTTCTTCCCTGATTTGATCTGTTTGACTGACTTTGTCATGTTCTTTTCAGGATCATTTTGCTCGGTCAGTGGTTGAACAACCTTAGTTGGTGAATGGCAAGCGGGCGAACAAAACTTGTTTGGTCGGCGAGCGGCGAGCACACTTGTCCATCGGGCATGATTATTTTAATAAATATTACACGTGTCTCTTACGTGTTCGATTAATGCTGATTAATTATATCGAACATAACAATACCCTCCAGCCGGGTCGCTTTGTATTCATCATGGGGCCCGACTGTTATAATCCAATTGGGCCATAGTTGATGTCGTTTCGTATTCTGTGCCAGATTTTCAAAATTGAATCCGGTATCTATAAATACCTCACTTCACCGCCTTTAAACCCCTTTCTTTCCTTTTTTCTCTTTGCCTCGTCTTTTCAATCTTTTTCAAGCGTCGAGAATTTCCCATGAGGGCTTTTTATTCCGGCGAAGGATCTTTCTCGTGTAACCATCGATTCTTTCTCTCTTTGCGATTATGGCTTTTTGCTCAACTCCTTTTTGCTTCAATTGAATCGGACCACCGTAGTTCCTCTTTCCTCCGTTTGGTAGAATCCCCGTAGAAGGACGCTTAATGCACCGGAGGCTTAATGTCTCAGATCCTCGGTTAAACGGCAAGTTCGGCATTTTTTGCCGTTTCTTTCCTCCGATTAAACGAAGCCCTAAATGAATTAGATAGAGACTTGGTCCGTAATGATTTTTGAACTATTAGGATGACGGTTTTTGCCCCATCCCCAAATTAGGTCTAGGGTCAGAGATAATGTTGATATAAATAGAGATGATAATATTGTTGGGGGAAATTCGATGGTCATGAATGTAACCGAATCGAACATGGGGATATGAGGCGAGCAAAATATCGAGCTTGATATACATTGCTGGTGTCCTCATAGTCAACATATAACGAAAGTATAATGCTCGTTATAGTTTTGATTGGCCCGAAAGCAACCTCGTAGGACTAGGGTTGAAAAATGAGTACCAATGAGCAAAATAGCGAGCATTATTTATGTAGATATGCTAATTTCAATTTGCGGAACTATGAAACTCCCAAAGATGTCTTTTTAAGGGCAGGGGCTCGATGAGCGAAAGGCAGAACAAGCCCACCGAGGGGTCAGGTCGCCGTGAATTTGGACACGATGGAAGCCGCCTTCGATTCCCCCTCCATCCGGCTATCACCGTTTGCTCGTGGAGTGGAATATCACCATCACGTTAAATTGAAGCCAAACGGGTGGCATATGATCATGAGTTTTCGACTTTGTTCGGCAAAATGAAGCCTAGATATTATCCTCCGCCGCATTTGAACTTGCTCGATTGGTGCATTTGACCCGTCCGGAAGGGCGAACATGGATGGTTGTTCATGCAGCAAATGCCAAATGCAAGATCATTGAGGACGCGTGCGAACAAAATCGGTGATTGGAAAAGAAGTTACGGTTTGTTGGGGCGATTGGAAAAGCCCGGCTTCCGGAAGTTTAACCAGATGCTCGATTAGACATCCATCGACTTGGGGGGGTGTACCGAAGTAAGTAATTTTGTGTCTTTTGTTCTTCAATTTGAACTGATTTTAACTTACTCTTTATTTCGGGAATCCCAGTTGCGACGGATAAGGAGACAAACAACGGCTATTTTAGCAGCGTTTGGAAAATTGACCTCGAGTCTCGCTCGGAACGATCTGTGAGGACCCTGAATACCACCGAACAGAGGAAGAAATGAGGCTTGTTCGTGCCCCCTCACCATCTTGTTCTTCATTAATCCTGGCTTTGGTAAGGATTGTTTTTTTGCATTTGCATATGTTTTGTACCATTTTGCTCGTTGTTATCCTTTCTTACATAATAAATTGTTTTTTGCTTTATATCTTATCCCCGCCAGGACCGTCGTTGAGTACATCCGAGCATACCGAGATGGCTCGAAGAAAAAGACCACAAGAACTCGCTCGAATTCAAGCTGAGCGGGAAACTCAGCGAGCAAACAGAGGAGAAGCCCGAAAGGTGGGCGGGCGAGCCAATCGATCATTCAGATCCGGGGAATCGAGCGACAAAAAAGGATTACTTGCTCGGCGGAGTAGGGGACGAGCGAACAGTTCCGCTGCCGAAGAGATCGAGGATGGAACCAGCAAACAGGGGCCAAAGCCGAACAAGCTCGACGAGCGCCTAATCGACAGGCTCGCATTTGAAAGCACCGATGTCGTTAGGGTGATCCGGACCCCTTCCGCTGAAAGCATCGTAATGGGCCTCCGGGTTGGTCCCGGTCTCGCAAATTGTTGAAATGGATGTTGGCACATCTTCTCCTCCTCCTGCTGGACCCCGATCATGAACTCCTCTGAACCCCTGAGCTTTTCGTCCCCGAGGATAAATCATTCTTAGGATGGGATCCGGCTCGTGCGTAAACAGTACATTTCGTTTGCTTTATTTCCTTTTTGGATAATTTCGTTTCGCTTTGTCATATATTTATTCGCGGGTGTATATGTAGGTTGAAGCGGTGTTGGGCGCCTTTGATGCCCAATTTGAAAAACTATACTTTCGCCGAGTGTTCGCAAGGTTCCGGGCATTCCCGAGCACGTCCAAAAGGCGTGTCAGACCCCTGTTCGAGCATGGACTACCGATTTGGAAGAGTCTACTACGGGTCCCACTCCTCTGGAAAGCATGCGACTCGGCTTGGTACTCCAGGGCCAATCTATGGTCGCCCTGAGAAAGTTTATCTGCCGAAGTCCGCTTAACCTTCATGCCAACTACTTGGCTCGATCGAAATTTCGAAGAAAAGGTGGTCGAAATTGACAGAGCTCAGGATGGCGAGGTCGGCTCGAGGGCGGTATCCTCAAGACAAATAGATGCTCGCCAGCTCGGGGAGGATGCCGGAAGGCTCAAGAAAAATGCTCGCCAAAGCTCGGGAGGATGCCCGCCAGCTCGGGAGGATGCTCGCCCGAGCAAATGATGAATCGAATCACTCTCGGGAGGAGGTGGTCAAGATCTGAAGAGCTCGGGAGGAGATGAATGTTGAGCCGTAGACCGGCATCGAGGCCATGGAAAGTGAGAGAAACGCGGTTTCGTAACACTCATCATTCTTTGAGGAGACCAATACTCGTTTGGGTCTCGAAAATTCAAGGCTGCACAGTGAAGAATATGTTGATTCCATGTCAAACTTCTCCTATATATGCGCCTTTGCCGATGCCATCCGGTCTGCTCGCCACACTCTCACTGGCGAGCAAATTGCCCCGCTCATTTCCAGTTTCCAGCAGTACCTGATCGACAATCCACCAGATCGCAATCTTCCGATGTCAGACTTGAACGATCTGTGTGATTTCTCCATTCTTCCGGGGATTGAAGTTGATGATCCTATCCCCGACGGGAAGATGGCTCGAGATGTGAATATTACCGATGTTCTTTGGTCAAAATCTCCAAACCGAGTCCGGTCCGATCAGTGCGAGCCGAGCAAAGGGACCTGGGTGGCCGAGCAAAATGTACCTCCTGGCGAGGATACTGGACCTAACCGTGCTGAAGGAGCCATTGCTGAGGTGGGCGAGCATGATTTGTTCGACATTTCTCTTCCGTCCACCCCCAATTATGAATTTGCTCCTTAGTGTAATTTTTGTTTTGCCGAACATATGTTGTGTAATCTTTTGTCTTCTTCATTTTTTGCTCGAACAATATCTTCTAAACTTGTATAATTTTTGGATTTCTTCTCTTTTGTTCGAACACTTTGGAATTTGAATGGTTGAATTGCATATTGAACTAGTTTCCTCTAACCTGATTGTTGAGGATGAATGTTGTTGTTGATGAATAATTGATACTTGTGTTGCTTGATGTTCGCTTTGTTGCTTTCTGTTCGCTTTGTTGCTTTCTAGTTTTTGCCCATTTTCTTCTGAATGAATTCGAACATTGGGTTTGCCTATGCCCGCTCCTGACTTTTTTCGTTTTTGATTGTCTTATTGACGTTGCAATCGGTTGATCGTCTTATTTAGGTGCGACCAGATGGGTTACTTTATGAACCCCCATTTCTTGGTTCACGATCATCTTATTTTGGTGCGATCACTTCGTACTAGGGCCGTCTTATTTAGCTGCGACCCCGCACTCATCACCCGCTTGCGCTACGGGTATTTGTAAGTACAAGTCACCTTTTGCGACTGCGTACCCATTACTCGCTTTTTTCTTTGGGGGAATCGAGTCTGAACTCATTCGTCGGGTGAACATATAGACTGGACTCGTTTCGTCTTTTGTTAAGGCCGTCAGGCTTTTAGGTGCGACCTCAAATAGGCTTCAACTAGAAAATCTTAGCGACCAAAAATACTTTTTTGCAACACTTTGTATTCTATTACAACCTTTACATTTGAAGAAGACTATCTATTACACAACTATAGACATCAGACTAGGGTTTTGAATTTAAACCTTGTCTTGGGTAGACACGAACTGGCCTCACCTTGTCCGCGGAATTGATGTTGACAAGCATGCGGGCACATCATTCGTCTCGCCCTTCTTTAAGAACATGCTCAAGCAAAGAAGAAGATAAGCTTTTGTCCTTCCTGGACAAGTTGTGATTATCTGGCAAAAGGGGACATGAGCACGTGGCGCGATACTTGCTTTCGCTTATAGCAAAGCGCCGAGCAAAATCTTCAAACTCACACCATTCTCGGTTCTCTTGGTAGATGCTCGAGCATCAAGATCCGTGATATTGCTTCAAGCGGACACCATGACATCCCTCCCCTTCGGAGGAGATTTTGGGGATGCATAGAGGACTAGTGATTTACTACTGCATAAGCAGTGAGTAACGTGGAGTGGCAACCATGACTCTGCCGAGCATCTTGAGTTCGCAACGAGCTTCAACCTGTGCTCGGAGTGTCATATGGAGTATTAATCTTGTATCATGCCAGATGCTCGATTCAGGAGAATAATAAGCTGAATCGAGTGCTGGATTCTTCGTCTGGAGGCATACTGAACCAACTTTCTTCTGAGAACTGTAGTATCTTTCCTTTTTTTTCTTCTTCATTTGTTTTTTCTCTACTTTTTTCAGCTATCAATATGCCTCTATTTATAGAACTATCCCAAGCTAGTGCTGGCATAGCTAGTTGGTGCTGGCCTTCTTACTTTTGCTCCTCCTTTTGACATCTGTTCGGCTTTTTGCCAGCTCTTGTTCAAAGATTGACTCGTTCCTTCCCTGGTTGCCACCACTTGTCAACTTATCCTGACACGTATCTTTAGTTGTCAACTCGTTCTGACACGTATCTTTTGTCTTTCGATCGTGTTGGCTAGCATTTCTTTCTTGAAGATATGTGTCGAACATAATGTGTTCTTCTTTCAGGATTGTTTTACTCGTCTTAGCTGAATGACTGATTATGTTCGGCCATTTGTGTTCGTTTCAGCTGCGTTGGCCGATTATATTCGGCCAACTGTGCTAGCTTCAGCTGTGTGGACGATTATGTTCGGCCAACTGTGCTCGCTTCAGCTGTGTAGCTGACTTTGTTCGGCCGACCGTGCTCGCCTCAGTTGTGTGGCTGACTTTGTTCGGCTGGTTATGCTCGTCATTATTGATAGTATTTTTTCAAATTTGACGCATTCCACGAGTAGGACAATGGGACTCCATTCAGATCTTCCAAATCATACGCCCCGTTTAACAAACGTTCCGTAACTCTGAATGGACCTTCCCATGCTCGGCCGAACACACCACTTGATACCCCCATTGCCCGTCTTAAAACCAGCTCGCCCACATTGAACCTGCGTGTTCGGACTTTGGAGTTGTAGAACTTCTCTGACCTCTTTTTGTACATGGCATTTTTGAAATCAGCCTCCATCCTTCTTTCTTCTAACAGGTCTGCACTCAGGGCGAGATCCTGGTCATTAATATGCTCTCCAAAAGTCATTGTTCGATGACTCGGAATTTTGATTTCCGTGGGTATAACAGCTTCCGCACCAAATGCCAGGGCAAACGGGGTCTCCGCAGTTGATGTTCTGAAAGTTGTTCGATAGGCCCATAATATTTCGGGCAACTCTTCAGCCCATCCTCCCCCCTTGGAATTATCAAGTCTAGCCTTGAGGGTATGCTTGATGATTTTATTAACGGCTTCAACTTGTCCGTTTGATTGGGGATAATACGGAGTCGAGTAATGCTTTTTTATGCCCCAGCGAGCACAATTCTGTCTGAATTCACTTCCATCGAACTGTTTGTCGTTATCCGTTACTAGTGATTGGGGAAGCCCAAAACGACAAATAATATTTTTCCAAACAAAGTTCCACATTCTTTGTTCGGTGATTTTGACAATGGCTTCGGCTTCTGCCCATTTAGTATAGTAATCAACGGCAACCACAACAAATTTTACTCCCGAAGTGCCAGTAGGAAATGGGCCGATCAAATCGATCCCCCATTTAGCAAATGGCCATGGGCTATAAACTGACACTAACTCTTCCGGTGGGCAACGAATAAGTGGAGCATGTACCTAGCACTTGTGGCACGCGCGAGCATACGCGAGCGAATCTTTCTTGAGGGTTGGCCAGTAATAACCTTGTCTGACTATTTTGTGCGCTAAGACGAGCCCACCCGTATGGCTTCCGCATACTCCATCATGGATTTGCTCCAAAAGTACACGACCCTCTTCAGGAGTAATACAATTCAATAGTGGAAGTGAGAAGCTTCTTTTGTACAAATGCTCGTCTATGATAGTAGAACGAGCGATTGTAATCGAGCATGAGTAAATTTAGTGCCTTATTCTCAGGAGAAGTCCTTTTTGTAAGTAACTTCAGATCGAGTCATCCAAGTTTCATGTTAAATCTGTTATTTGGGCGATCATAACTCTGGGAACCGATGGCGAACAAGTTGTGACGACCCACGATGTCGATTATGTTCGTCACCCTTCGCTATATTGCCAGCGTGCTTAAAGCATCGATGAACCAATTACCCAATCGGGGTAATTGTTCTATGAAAACTTGTTCGAAATGCACGAGCAACTCTTTTGCTATTTGTCGACATCTTTGTGCCATCTGTTAAGCCTCGGGCCTCATACTACTTTTGTCACTTGATAAACGATTATCGAGAATCGCTATAAATCATCGACCTCGAATTCCCCATTGTCATAGCCATCGTAGTCCAAATGATCAAAGCCAGATTCGACTTCATTATTTGTAGCTGGGAAATCAAAATGGATGGCTGTTGTGAATGTTTGTCTGGTTGGGCTGATGAGAACTACGCCGGCTCCGGCTCTTGAACTTGTTGATGAGCCATCAACATACATATGCCATGGTTGGTCGATAGTTTGTTCGGGCATTTGTGGATATGTCAACTCGACCATAAAATTGGCCATAGCTTGGCCCTTCATTCTTTGTTTCGGTGAGTTTAACGTAATGCCAAATTGTCCTAACTCCACCGCCCATTTGAGTAATCTGCCTGCAGTGTCGGGTCGGTGGAGGACTTGTCGCAATGGAAATGTGGTCAGTACCTTGATTGAGTGATCAAAAAAGTATGGTCGCAATTTTCGAACACTCATTACGAGAGCATATGCAAGTTTTTCTAATGGTGAAGCTCGGTTTCTTTGAGCACTTGGCTTTACATAGTAACGCGCAAGTCGTCGTCCCTTCGCTCGAACGAGCACGACGCTTATTGCATGTTCGGATGCAAAGAAGATACATATAGAGTTGTTCTTTGGGGCGACAGCTTATACAAATGTCCGAGTATCTGCGCAAGGTCTTCGCTTCAATGATTGAATGCATTCGGCAATGCTCGATCCATCGAAATTTCCCTTCTTTAATGCATCAAAGAAAGGTTTGCATTTGTCCCCAGTTCGTGATATAAACCGGCTTACGGAAGCTAGACGTCCGGTTAACTTTTGAACCTCTTTTCACACTCTCGGGGCCTCGTGATATCGAGCATAGTTTGAATCTTTGATGGGTTCGCTTCAATCCCCGATTGGTGACCATATGTCCGAGGAATTTTCCTGAGTGAACCCCAAAGCTGCATTTCTTCGGATTTAGCTTCATATTGTACTCCCTGAGTATATCAAACGTTTGTGCGAGGTGGGTGATGTGGTCTTCCTTGTGTTCGCTCTTTACCACAATATCGTCAATATATACCTCAATTGTTCGGCCGATGTGTTCGTCGAACATTTTGTTCACCAAACGCTGATATGTTGCTCCGGTATTCTTTAATCCGAATGGCATGCGTTGCCAACAGTACATATTCTTTTTCATCGCAGAAATGCCAGTATTCTCTTGATCAAATGGGATGCATGGGTATTTGGTGATAACCATCAAATGCATCCATGAAAGTCATGAGCTCATGACCTGCTGTATTATCGACCAAATAGTCGATATGCGGCATCGAGAAATTATCTTTTGGGCATGCCTTGTTTAAATCAGTGAAATCAATACATAGTCTCCTAGATCCATTGGACTTGCGAACGAGCACAGGGTTCGCAAGCCATCTCGGGTATTTTACCTCTCGAATCAGTTTGTTGTCAAACAACTTTTTGATTTCACTATTCATTGCCGTATACTTTTCCGGACTGAACTTTCTGCGTTTCTGAATTACTGGAGTTTGTGCCGGATCAAGGTTGAGGGAATGGCATGCATGTTTAGGATTAATGCCAACCATGTCCTCTTGCGACCATGCGAACACATCCAAGTTTGCTTGAAGATAAGCAATCATTTCTGTTCGAATTGGTTCAGGTAATTCTGAACCAATGAACACTTCTAACTCAGGTCTGTTCTGGTCGATGTTGATAGACTCCAGTTGTTCGACAGGTGTTGCTCGCTTTCTTTTTTGTTTCCACCGAGGATCTTGGATTGACCCCCGGTGTTCGTCATCAATCTCCATAGGTTCGAAACCTATGCGAGGCTCTAGGTTCGGTTGCTCATTTGGCGGATCAATATTCATTAGATCTGGGAGATTTGGGACACGAGTTGCCATTCCAGATTGTGTGTTCGCGCAGGGAGCTGTGTTAGTCAAACTTGTGTTCGTCAAAAGATATTTTGGCAACATATTTGCTCGTTGGCTTGACTCGCCGATCTCCCATGTTTGCTCCATCATGTTAACAATATTTTGTTTTTCTGGTGCACATGATAGCAAACAATCTCGAGCTTTCTTTTGATCTCCTTTTACGCTACCTGTTCCATCTTGTGTTGGAAATTTGACACAGTAGTAATACGTAGAACATGCCGCTTTAAATTCCTGAATAAACGGGCGACCTAGGAACCCGTTATAAGTAGATGGAGCATCGACGATTACAAAATCTAGCATTCTAGTTCGTCGGATCTCCGGATTTAGAGTTGATTCTAACTCGACTCCTAACCTAATCATACCATAGGGTCGGGTTACAGATTCCCCAAAACCCATAATGGTATGATCACATGGTTCAATATAGCTACTCAAGTCCCCAACTTGCTTTTCCATCTGGTGCAAAGTGTTGACGAACAAAATGTTAGATAAGCTCGTGATCGACGAGGCGGTGCACCTTCAACCCGAGGGAGACGAGCAAGCGATGGTTAAGGATTCATTGTGGGGAGTGATTATACCGTCGAGATCGTCTTCTGAAAACATAATTTGATGAGAGGGTGGCGTGCTAGCTGATGTGCTTGCCACTTTCACCTGGTGGATGCTTTGCAAGGCACGCATCTCCATTTTCTTTCGTCTGTTTGATAATGTTGGTGCTGGTAACATCCACCTTTGGTCCATATTAGGGGCGTATCATGTGGATCTCTTGACTTTCTTGACCTCTACCCACAAAGAGAGGGCCTCTTTTGGGTAATTCGGACATCTTACGTGATTCCGGGATCACCGTCGGATGTTTGTTAAACTTACGCTTTTACCCCTTCGGTCTTGATTTTTCTCTGTTAAGGGAGCTTTTGTTCGCCGGGCTTTTTTAGGAATTGGGTAAGAGCGATTATCTTCAGATATAGCTTCCAAAGTTGGCGAAGTAAATCGCGACAATCTTTATTGTGCCGGATGTATTCGTGATAGTTACAATATTTGGAAGCATTAAGTCGATGCTTGTCCATTATGATTCTTCGAGGTCTATCTAACATGTCCCGATCTTTGATTTGGTTAAAAATTATTTCTGCTGAAACACCCAGAAGACTTCGTAGGGTGTTTGCTTCTGCTATTTCTTCGAAAGGTTTGAAAGAGCCTGGGGGTTTGTACCCCCCTTCATTCATCACTTTATTCCCAAAAACTTTCTTAGTTGGCACTTCCTGACCCAATCGTGATTGGGCGAGCAAATCTTGCATGGCTATGATTTTGGTCTTTCGCTCTAGGAATTACGAATATGTGTTCGGCCAGTCTTGGTGCATGGCTTTCCACATGTCAGTATTCAAAGTTAGGCCTCCAACCACCGCGAGGATCTTGGCATCCTCTTCAACTGGGGCCCCATCATACAAATATTTATCAAATCTTTCGATGTATGCTCGATCTGACTCACCTCTTAGTTGGGAAAAATGAGCCAACCTTTGTTTTGGCGCCGGGCGAGCACACATGGATGAGAAATGGGACAGGAATTGTTGTCCCAATTGAGCGAAAGATGTGATAGACGCGGCGGGCAAAGTAGAGAACCATCTATGTGCTCGATCACCCAAAGTCATGGGGAAAGATCGACATTGCGTCGCGTCTGTGGCACCCATGGCGATCATAAAGTCTGAATATTTGCTGAGATGGACATGAGGGTCCGACTCAACATCGAACATGGGGATTGGTGGTCGGGTCTTCGCCACTTTCTCTTGTATTTCGGCCGCCATGATCGCCGGCGATAGTGGCGAGCAAGGTATTGTGCTCGCCGGAGGGTGTTCTTTGGTCGCGGCCAGATCGACTTGTAAGCCTTTGATGGCTTTCTGCATTTCCGCAAATTTTGTGGAACTAACAGACTTGGATCGGGGCTGTTTCCCATCATGAGGACCCAGTGGGTCATGCTCGTGATGGGGCAGTCCCCCTTTCCAAGTTCGTCCTTGACCACCCAATCGATGATGGATAGACAATTTTGTTCCCGCCGATTTTTGTTCAGCATGCGGATGATCATGGGGATCCGAATGTGCGGGCATATTCGTTGGCTGTTCCTTTCCTGGATCCTGTCGCCTATTATTGCCGATTCGGTCTTTGGCGGAGAGCCTCAAACGTCAAACGGCGATGGTCGGACCCTCGAGGTTGTTCGTCATCGACGCGTGTCATCTTTTTTTTATTGGCCCGCTTCAGAAGCTTTTTTTTTTTAACTTGCTCGCTATCGGGTGTACACTGTGGCGTCGTTCTTCATCATCTTGAGGTTTTAACTTGACCAACTCTTTTTCGGCCCTCTCTTTTCAGGTTTGCAAAGAAGAAAGTGATGGCCTTTGTTGTGGCCGCCGGATCATTGGCAATATCCTCAAGATTAACGGTCTCCACTATCTGATCTTTGTGAGGTCGGCGCTGAGCCTCTTCCGGTCGTGAGGTCAACTTTGTCCCGACCTCTCTGTTTGTGTATTCCTAGATTGAGGCATTATATTTCTTTTTTCTGCCTCGGCTAACTACGGGTTTATGTATGGGTTGGTTTTTTGGTACCCTCCTTCTAGCGCCAATTGTCGCGAGTCGTTTTATTTGAGGAATATTATGTGGCTAATTCGGTTACGACTCACAAACAAAATATGCACGTGTAAATTAAACTGTAAATAAGAAGAAATTGTTGACCCAGTTCGTCAAGAAATGACTACTCTGGGGGTATCCCAAGCCAGGGATGTAGTATTGCGAGTTTTTACACGTACAATATTACATACATCTCATGAAGATGAATCATTATGGATGAAGATGATTTGGAGAGTTAGCATTTGGGTGCTAGGTTTTTTTTTTGTATGATCTCTCGAATTTTTCTATATCTCACCTCTCTGGGCATTTTCTGAACCTTTCTCTTGTTGTCTTTTCTTCTATTTATAGCACCTTGACAAGCATGAGCTGGTTTGGCAAGCTTGAGCTGTAGATTTCGGGCCATGCAAGGATTCATGTAATATTGCCACGTTCCCAACTTCGTCTTCAAGATTGATCTTTGCACTTTGCTTGTCTGTAAGACACTCTTTTGATCGTCCAAATCAATCTTCTGCTCGACTGTACGCTTTGTTCGCCCCTTTAACCATGTCAATCTTATGTGGAAAAATTACCCTCATCGAGCATATCTGAGTTCTTCAGGTTGTCTAATATTGCAGGTCATCTGAACCTTGGGGATGTCTGTGCCCTCAGGATATCTGATCATCGAGCATAATGACCCCTCTGGTCATCTGAGCCTTCAGGATATCTGAGCCCTCAGGATATCTGATCATCGAGCATACTGATCCCTCAGGATGTCTAAGTCTTCAGGATGTCTGAGCCCTCAGGATATCTGATCATCGAGCATATTGATCCCTCAGGATGTCTGAGTCTTCAGGATGTCTGAGCCTTCAGGATGTCTGAGTGTCGAGCATACTGACCCTCAGGATGTCTGAGTCTTCAGGATGTCTGAGTGTCGAGCATACTGACCCTTCAAGATGTCTGAGCATTTCAGGTTGTCTGAGTCCTCAGACTTGACTTAGCTTTATTTGATTCCTTCTTCCCTGATCTGATCTATTTGACTGACTTTGTCATGTTATTTTCAGGATCATTTTGCTCGGTCAGTGGTTGAACAACCTTAGTTGGTGAATGGCAAGCGGGCGAACAAAACTTGTTTGGTCGGCGAGCGGCGAGCACACTTGTCCATCGGGCATGATTATTTTAATAAATATTACACGTGTCTCTTACGTGTTCGATTAATGCTGATTAATTATATCGAACATAACAACATTATATATCAAATTAATTTACTTTTAGAGATCTTTTATGTAACATCTATACTATATGTATAAAAATAAAATTCAAACAAAACATATCTATTTTATAGTTATTGATATTTTATGTGAGTTGAATTTAAATATTTTTATTTTAGAATTTTATAAGTTTTGCTGAATTTTAGTATCATTTTATAAACTTTATTAATTATGAATAAAAATTATAACTTAATTAAATAAATTGTGAGTCACCCACACATATACAATATATTTTTCATATATTATGAAAAGTAAACAAAATAAAAATTTAAAATATCGATTGGTAAGTAAAATAATTTAAATTGAATTTGTATATTATATCGTCTTACATTACATCATCTTATAATTAAATTTATAATATTCAATTCGTGCATCGCACGGGAGAATTACTAGTTTGTATATTAAAAGACAAAGCAAATCGGGTTGGTTTACTGCTGTGTCTAAATTGACCATAAAGTTTAAATGTAGACCAAAAAACACATAAAATCGTTATTTCTTCCTAGAAAATACGAAGGTGATTGTAGCAGGTCAAATGACCAATTTCAAAAAATTTAATAACTTACATTATCAAAATAAAAAACTCAAAACAATTAGGATCAATTTCAAAACGAAATAAATTACATTGGACTACAAAAAAAACTTAATCCCATCTTTTTATTAACCTAGATTTCAAAATTTCAAAATTTTGGATATTTCTCATCCTTTAATATTGTCGAAAATTAATATGAAGGATTAAATTTGGAAAAGCGACGAGTATGTTTTTTTCTAAAGTTTTTTGGGTCGAACGGCGGCTTCCTCAAAACTCCAAGGACCTGTTTGCAAATCTTGATGAATCCACCATCCAACATTTAATTAGTGGCCGGACCATTTTGGACTTTTTTCCTTTGGCAGGGTGTTTGATGATGTTTATATCTTTTAAGTTTTTGGTTTGTTTTTGTTGACTAATTTATTCTTGGTGCTTTTTTTTATTTATATTTTTTCCTAAATAATATTAAAATAGATCTTGTGTGGCATGATGGATCCTAGAAATGCATACAACAAATTTGAAACCAATGATTCTAATGATTGTAGTGGGGGATAGAGAGAAGTTGATGGTGAGGTGAAAAGGGTTGTGAAAGAGAAACAATTAAGTACTAAATTCATCCTATCCATTCATATATATTTTATTATTAGGTAATTACTATTTAGAACTAGAAAATGGATCACACCTAGGAGTTCACATTTACTTGCCTATTATATCATTACATTTGGTTGGCTTTGATACTTTCCAAGGCATATAATATTTGGTTGGTCTTAATGCATAATAATAAGATAGTTTCATATCTAATAAGAGTATATATATGTATTTTTATTAAAAAAAAAGTAGATATCTTTTTTCTTATATAAAATGGATAGAACGCTTTAATTTTTAATAAAATTAATTTATAGTATTTTTTTTTCTTTAAAAATAATATACATACAGTATTAGTTTATATATTGAACAATATTATTACTTTTCAGTACATAAACTCTACTTTCGCGATAAATAAAAATAAAAATTATTTGGTTAGAAATTTGTATATCAAAATTGAATTAAAATTACACAAGTTGCATGCAATTGTGACGAAAATATTAGTCATCTAGATAAAATCAGATGGCGAAGGTTTCTAAGAAACTAAAAAAATACAAGGTTGCACCATAAATTTCTTAAACATGTGTACATATTAACAATTAACCGTATTAATTAATTGATGCACGATACAACGTAGTTTTTGGACTATGTATAAATTTATTTATGATGAGAGCGACATTTTGTTATAATACAATTGAGTGATTCATCACCAATTTTTTTTTTTTTTTTTGATAGTCATATATGAGTAGGACTTGCACCTATAAATAAATAAAGGCTCGAAATTAATATATATTTTATTTTAAAAATCATTGGATAATTGAGGAAAGAAAAAGTGTTGGCGTCAGCTGGAATTTATGCGGCTACAGTTGGAGATTTGGTGGTTCACTTCAATTAATACTAATTTTCCAGATTAAATACAAATGGTTGACTTTAGAAGTTAATTATAATTCTAATTATATAATTTAGATTTGGACTTCAACAATTATTTATGATGACAACCCACTATTACTAATTTACTATCAAATTTAATTTATTTCTATATTTATTTTGGGATTCACATGGATGTACTTAGGACTTTGCGCTCTCCGTCTCATACGAGTTTGGGATTTAAAGTCAGGTTTTTCAATTTCACTTTCAATCCACACCTACAAATACCTATAAAATCGATTATTACTCTTCCCAATACATCGCATTTTATACACTATATTACTCTTCTCAATATAATATAATAATACAACATCAATCATTATTAAACATTGATTTGACATAAAGTTAAATCTCACATTACTTAAATCTCAAAACAAACACGTACATTTACTATTCATCAAGGATTCTAAATCTCTGGATTCTAAAACATTGACTTGCTCCGTACACTTAAATCTCAAAACAAACGCAACGAAATTTACGACTTAGGGGTGTTGGGGAATAAGTTGCACAGATCTATTCGGGGTGAATATTTAAATACAAATTTAATTCTTTAATTATTACTAGCATGAATTAATCCTATATTAATTCAAATAATAATCCAACAACATATCATGCATATAATAATTCACGTAAAACCCACGCAGACGCGAATTCTACGAGTTTACGTGAACGCATTCTCTTGGGGCACCGGTATGGCCGATTAGACTAACCGCAAAGGACTTCCCAAGTATTCCTTAGTCATCGTTTCTACTATCCGGGTGGAAGGATTCTTGTGAACGATTTAACAAAAAAAAAAAATAAATATGTTGCACCATCTTTTTGTGGATTTCTTAATTTTTCCAAAGACATGGAATTGTACACTACTCACAATTGTCGTTTTCAAAAAAATACAAATCTTCGACGTTACAAAATATTTGATATTTTATCGATAAATCGATATTTATCCGAAAAACCAATTTTTCGTAATGTTCTTTGGGAATGAACCATTCATCCCCTATTTATAGAGGCTAAAGTGGGACGAAAATTTTGGCAAAATATGATGTGGAAAAATCTTTTCGATCTCCAAGAAATCTTGAATATATCTCCTATATTTTTTTCCCATAATCATAATATTCCACAAAAATTCCACCTTATCTATTTGCTATGGAATTCGAAAATATTGGGGTCCAAGATTCCAAGATTTGGATCTTCTTGAATTTATGAGACATTCTTGTATTTCAAGAAATACATATCTTCCATAATATCTTTTCAAGAAAATCAAGAAAATCTTTCTTGCCCACTATATTTTCAAGATTTTCGAAATTATCATTATAGATAACCAAGTGGGAGATTTCTTGAATTTAATGAGATAATCTTGTATTCCAAGAATACATATCTTCATTCCATAACAAAATTCAAAGAAAATCTTTCTCCCATTATATCTATAAATTTCGAAATTTTAGTTGGAAAAATAAGCAACAATATTTATTTTATTTTAATCACCTTTTCAATTATTGGACTATATGTTGTGCTACTAAAGGGGCCTTTAAGATAATTAAGATTGGACCTTCTAATTGACCTTGAATATCTAATATTGAGCCACAATATAATTCAAGCCCATAAATATTAATTAATCCCACTACATAATTAATATTGCACTATCCATCTTAACTCATATTACAGTCAATATGGCTCCCGATCATTATTTCCCGTGTTTAAGATTATCTAGCCCATTAATTAATTCAAGCCCTTTGAAATAACTTTCCATTAATTAATATCTTTTATCCTTGGTCAAAGGAGCGGTTCAACATTATTATCCATACCAGGAAACTAATTCCCTTGCAAGATTTGGTATGATAAAACTTATGAACCTCCCAAGGGCAAATCGAACAAGCGTCTTGCACCGCGATTCTCGTATTAAATCTTAGCAATCACATGTGACTAATAATATTGTCCAAGATAAAAAATATTGAATCTCATTGATTCGCTACCCATGATAAGTCAAAGCAATAGTTACCAATCCCACGTGATCCTATTTAAGGGACGAAGATTAAGAAATAACGAACCACTGAGGTCTAATTCTTTCTTGTTCAGTTCTGAAGAATTTATCCTTCTGTAGGTCCTATTCAGTGCATCAGTCATGAACTAGTATAATCTCTTGGTCAAGACAAGCAATCTGAGCCTTACACTTCAACCTTTCACGATGGGTTGTTCATTTCCATCTAGGTCGTGAATAGCGTACTTTTAGTTACAAGGGACTGTTAATTTAATCTTCTGTGATCTGATATCACTAAATTAACTACAATGTAACACGTACGACTTATTGAACAGTTATGCAGTAAATATATGTAACATTCAATAATATTTAAAGCATCAATGATAAACAATTTATTTCAGTAAATAAGTCTGAAAATTCAGTTTCGATTATACAAAGTAAAAGCATACTTTCCAGTATAATCCCAACAAGGGGGTGTATTCAATTGAGATTCTATTGGATTTGTTTTAACTTTAAAAAGTTTGTGGATTTAGAAAATTCATAAACTCCATGCAGAGTTTGGCTGACTTTTTTATTGATTTACATGAATTTTCATAGACTTGACAGGATTGTGGAATACACTTTTTTATTGATTTACATGGATTTCCATAGACTCCAGTGCTGGAACTATTGATGCAAATGTATATGGAACATAGTTGTATATACAAAATAATTATCCAAATTATTTAGAAAAAATACCAAAAATACATTAATTCCAAAAAAAAATACATTATTATTCATCATTATTATTCTCATCTTCATTTCCATCACCGTTCAATAAACAAAAACCAGAATTAGCACTCTACAAATAAAAATTGAAAAAAAAAATTACATACTTGCGTGTGGCAAATGGAGGAGGGTGGAGGAGGATGGTGTCGGCAAAACCTCCATTGTCTCTTCGGCGAAGCGATGTGAGGCACCTGCGTCGTCATCTTGTGCAAAAACGGGAGGTGGGGCTTTTTGTCATCCATGAAAGTGAGAGAACAAGCGAAGCCAAATGCTCAAAATGGGCGGCGATGATGGCAGGAGAACAACGAATATTTTTTTCTTCTGACCTTTCGCCTTCATAGTTATCTGAGAGAATACGTAGAAATCTCTAGTTGTTAGAAGAGATTTTGGAGAGTGAAATCTATTTATATTTTTTGAAGAGAATCAAAGAAAATTCATAAAGTATTAAATCTCATAGACTGTTGAATATCTAAAGATTTTTTAAGACTTTTTAAAATCTGTATTGAATACCTCATGATTTTTAAAGACTTTTGAAAATTCGAATTGAATACCCCAAATTTTGAAAGTCTAAAAAAATTCTACAGAATCCACAATTAATACACCCCCTTAATGTACAAGTGCACAATTTATCCAGCACCACCTAAATAATTGATTCTGAGTTTCTTTATAATATTAAAGAAAGAGTTTGTATGCTGTGAAATTTGTTCACCGCGATTTTTTTTTTTACAGACATATTATTTAGTAATATAAGTCACACCCTTCACTTGTATGAATAATACTATTTATAGTAAAAAGTCACACTCTTTAGTAATATAAGTTACACTCTTTAACCAATTTCACCGTGAAACTTTTTCACCCTATACTTTGCATATCTCTTTTTGCGAGATTAGTCTTAATTCTAAAGATTTTTTAAATAAAAACTAATAAAATATACTAATTGAAGCTCTATTTCACACAAGATCTTCATAACTTCATTCCTTACCCAATTTAAGGGAAATAAGCCCTGTTCAACAACCCCATCTACCACCCAAATTAATTAATCATTTATTCTGAATCTGAATCTTGGAATATTTTGAAGAGATTCATATACATGTGAAAACAAAGATTCTTTATAGCATATGACATCGGTTTTTGTGATTTTACATAGCTGGACTTAGGATTCTACAATCTTTTTCCTTTAAATAATTACATACACATTAAAATATTTAAGAATACTGCAGAGTTTAGGTAATACAATTCTGCCCAAATATAACCTTATTTTGCCATTTAATTAAATGTACCTTCACCAAATATTGCCTTCCTAACTTCAGATTTGTATGTAAATAAAAAAAGAAGAATAAGAAGAAGAAATAGAACATAATAGGACACCGATGGAAGATTCATGTGAAACTTGTGTCAAGTCTATTATTGAAGTTTACTTTAGTGAGCTAAATTAGATAAATTTTAATTTGAAAGAATTTTAACATATAATATTTCATTATGTTTTTGTTTTGTTTTTTCAACTGACCAAGCATAGATATAAAATCAACGAAATAGTTACTGATATGTACATTTTAGAATTTCAACTAATTAATAGATATAAATTAATTGCATATACATAAATACATTTGCACTTTCACGTGCACTTTGACTATATATACAATCTTATTTGTATTTATTGGTAATATGCATCAAAATTATTTTTGTACTATTGATAATTTTCCTTAAAACAAAAGCGAAATTGTGTGCATTGTGTGCGGAGATTCTCAATCACTAAAAAAAAAAAAAGAATTATTTACACAATTTTTAAATAGCTACAAAATTTTTCCGTAAAATTAATTGGTCCATAAAAAGAGGGGATTGTCTACCATATACCTACAAATTTGTAGCATAATCCATGAAAAAAATATCTACACAAATAATTTCATAGACAAATAAAGTACCTACGAGCAAAGTGCCTACACATTTATAATTTTTCGTAGGCAAATAAATTACCTACACAAATAATTTTCTATGTGATTTACATTTCCGTAGACAATTATATTTGTAGTTTAAAAATGACCTAAAAATAAATTTACATATGAATTACATTTTCGTAGACAAATTTACCTATGAATTACCTATGTCTATATGATTGGAAATTTTTATAGACAAGTCGTAGGCAATAAAACTATTTAAAAATCAAATTATTTTCGTTGAAAATTTCGTAGGTATATTTAAAATTTTCGTTGGCTAACTTACTATTTTCTTGTAGTGAAATAAGATGATAGTATGTTGTTCAAATTTTATGTCAGATCAGCATTACAAATAATATTTTTTTAATAATAAATTATACATTTCAATTATTATGATTGATATTCTTTTATGATATAAGTAATATATTACAGTTATATGATCTAGTTTTATGAATGACATTGTGTGAAACTTGTTCATTTTATATTTTGTTTTAATATAGTAGATAATATAGATTAGAATATTTGATGCTCCATTTAGTGTTTGTTGTTACAATGTGACCATGAAGTAATGTTTAACATTAGATGATTTTGTTAATTTATTGAGCTAGTGTTTTGTAGCGTATCAATCCATTTTGATTTTCTGGAGTGAAGTCATCCAAGACGTAAAGTTGTAAATTAATTAAATATTATTGCAAGTTTTTCACTTTTCCTTTCAAAGTGTTTAGAACTAACTTAAACAATTATGTAAGTTTAGATCAATTATACAGTACCCTTGAGGTATCATTATTATTGTAATTGCAGGTTAAGAGATATTTAATTATTTGAGAAGAATTGTATATGATTATGTAATTTTGTAGTATATATTCACAAATAGTATTGTAAATCTTTACTTTATCTATTTTGATTGTTTTGGTGTCATTCGCCGGAATATTTTGAATTTTGGTAAAAAAATGGACGAAAATATATTACAGAATAGAAAATGACACAAAAAAAAAGTGTCGAAATGATGGTTTAGTGAGAGGAAGAAAATAGTGTTGGTCTTGACCCTCGTTTTAAAAAAAGAAGAATAAGAAAGAAATAAATCAAAAAAAACTTGTGTCAAGTCTAAAATTAATGAAATTCATAATTTAATTTGAAGGCGCAATTCATGTTTTTTCAAGATCCATGAAATATTCTTGATATGTACATTTTAGAATTTCAAAAATAATAGAAATTGATCGAGAGTTTTATATAAAAGTAATATGCATCAAAATTATTCGAATACCTATTGATAATTTTCTTGACAAAGCGATAGTTGATGTGGACATAATAAATTTCCACAAAATTTTTCTGGAATTAAATTCTCAATTTTCATAATCCATGAAAAAAATAACTAAAATTGATATCACGCATTTATAATGTTTACCTAATAAATAATTTTCTATGTGATCATTTCCGTAAACAATTATATTTAAGTTTAAAAATAACCTAAAAAATAAATTTACCTATGAATTCGTTTCATTTAAAACAAATTTACCAACCTATGTCTATATGTTGAATGGACAAGGTTTGCAATAAAACTATTTAAAAATCAAATTAAATTGATTTATGCATATTTCTTTTATATTTTGTATGTTACATTAAAAAATAAATATTTATTCATAAAATATTAAAATTATACTAATTTATAACTTATAAATCTTATATTAAAATAAATGCAATAGAGTTTTGGAACGGAGATGATGGCGTTGTGGATTAATTCCACATAATATTTAACATTAGACGACGATAAATTGAGATTAAATGAAATTATTAAACTTGTGAATGAATTTATTTGTTTAGAAGAAAATGATATTGAGATAAAAACAATAGCATTATATAGAGGTTTAGAAAAAATAATAAAAAAATAAAAAAAAGTGATTTAATAAATTAAAAATAATAAAAAAAAAATTAACTTGGTTTTTAAAGAGTAAAATAACAAAAATTGCAGTTAGGCGATATTTCAACGGTTTTACCAAAATTCTCAATTTTTCGAAAAGGACAAAAATTGTGGACTATTTATGCACATGACAAAGTTGTCGGATCAGTTTTTTATTTTCTCTCTAATTATTTTCACAGTTATGTGTCCGTTTTGACTATATAATTAATTTAAGAGGGAAATAGTTATGTGCAGATCCACTCACTAATTGAGATTAGTTGTTGAAAGTAGAAAGGATTAGTGCAGAAGCTGGCTAACGCCTTTCTAAAACAACGTGCACTAAACTCGCAACTTTACTAACAACGTTTTTAAAGATGTTTAAGAAAATAATATGGAGTATTATATAATTTTAAAGTTTAAATACTTTTATACAACAATTACTAATCAAATGGATAATACTTATCATGTCTAATCGATAAGATTTATTTATCTATTTAAATTTATGAGAGACGTGCAATCAGAATTGCTAAGTTGTTCTTGACTTTTCTTTAGAGGAAAAAATGGAGAATGAATGGCGTTATTATGCTTCTAAACACGATTTAATTTGATAGCTTGATAGTATTTTGTATGCATATAATATAGTAGTTTTTAATCATAATCAAGAGAAATTCTGAACTCTTATTTGTTAAAAAAAATAACTAATCATGTACATCCTTAAAATTAAATACATTAAAATATATGCTTTTCTAATTCCAATACCATTGATATGCTCAAATAGATATAAGAATAATGGTAATATTGGGCCGTACGATAAATCAAGATTTGTGAATAGATTTAAGGAGTTGTGTATTTGTGACGAACATGGATACTTTTGGGAAATTAAAAGCAAGTTTTGACCAAAAATACAATATTAGCAAGTTGCTAAGCATTCCCATTATTATAATCATTATTGATTAATTAATTGATTAAAGAAAACGAAAGAAAGCAAAGTGGTCACTTTTTGCTACTTCGTAGCATCACACAATATGACAAAAGAATATAAATAATAAAAAAGATGAAATCAAATTCAAATGGATTCTTTCTTCAATCGCTCACGCATTTCTACTAATCGTGCTTATCACATTCACCCCCCTTGTCTTTTATTCTTATGTAATAAAAATTTAACTCTTACTATTAAATAATTTATATTTTAAAAAATAAAATACATATCTCTATTTCAAGAAACAAATTACACTCGATCCACCTCATAATAAGTGTCGTTTTAAAATAAATTTTTATTTTTAATTATTATTTTAGCTTTTATTTTGCGCCTTTTCCCAAAATTACACCATTTGTATCGACTTATTTTTAATTAAGAATTTGTTGTAAAATTTAAATAAAAGTTATATTTTTAATGATCGTTTTTTTTTCTAACGCAACGTATTATTTATAAAATTATGAACAATTAGTATATATTTATTAAACGTAGGAATATTTGAATATACTTTTTATATTTTTCCTAACTACTCTAGTACCTACTTTCTCCATTGATTAAAATGTACTCCACGTATATATTTAATTAAATATTCCTATTATAGGTACATCATTATTATTGATGTCATTAAGCATGTATATAAAATTATAAATTATACCATTAGAAAAATAAAAAGTACACAGACTATAGTTAGAAATGAAGAGTGTTATGTGTTATTTTCACTCACGTAGCTTAATTAGATGCATCTTTTTGTTTACATGAAAAAGAAATGGATTACAGCGCCACTCGCACCAAGAATTGGTGGGATTGGGAAAGTAGGGGATTCATTAATTACTTTGAATATTATCAACTGCTACCATAATTGCTTATTTTTCACTTAAATAATGCAAAAAGATTCGCAAGTTGGCATGGGCAAATTATACCAAAGCATCTAAATATAGTAAATTAACATAAACTAAATCTAACACACACACACACAAAGTTAAAGCTTTCATCTTTTTACCATTTTCATCAAGATTCATTGGATTTCACTAATTTTTCTTTGTTTTTGCAGACCGCATTCTTGTTTCTATGCTTTTTTCTGGAAACTGTTGTTTGCATAGAAAAACTTAGAACTCGTTTAGTTTGGGGTAATAGAAAGTGGGTAATGAAAATTAATTATATTAATGTAGTTTGTTAGTTTTAATATATAAGTAATGATAATAAAAATAAGTAATTAATTCTTCACCATTTCTCATTTCACCTCATTTATACTCAATCGTCCACGTCGTAAGTAATCAAATCAGCGTTACAATGAAATCAATAACCTTAGACTCAATTTGAATGGATGAATTTAAAATTAATGGATTTCACACACAAATTATCGCTCTCATTCAAACAAAAGATCAAAATTTCATTTGCAATTTCACTCAACTCATTTAAACAAAAGATCAAAATTTCATTTGCGCCTTTGTTTCTGGGTGTTGTGAATCATTTTTTCTTTCATTTGTATTTTGGTAAATTTGAGAGTTGACCATAGACCGGGAATCCCAAAGGTGGGTGTGGACCCACATGCTTGGTAACAAGAATCTTTTCTTCCTTATCAAAAAACCAAATTCCCCTTGCTTATACAGAATCAATATCATCAACACTTGCTGCGACAGATAGATAATCACAGCTAAGAGAGAGAGAAGACAGAGATTTTGCTCTGTTTTTCTACTTTTTCTTTGTGGATGGGATTTGATACCACCAAGAAATTAATTTGTACGTATATTGGTACTTTGAATCATAAGACCCTACTAACAAATTTATGTTGCTCATATTCTTGCATCTCACACAGCCACAAGAATTATTATTTCCAGGGCTTGTGGAAATAATATATATTTTTAGAAGAAATTAGAAACCCCTTGTTGGAATATCCAAGAATCTTTATTCATTGTGAGTTGATCTTTCCTCTTTCATTAGATCCAAAAATAGCAGATTTTTTTGTTCTTTTATTTTTTGTGGTTTTTGTTGTATTGGGTCATAATATCTTTTCCCAAGATTGATTTTTTATTGAATTTCTTGCAACCCCTTTTCTTTTTTTGGCCATGGTTAAAGATCTAGAATCTTGGTGAATTGATATGCCTCTTTTGACTTGTTGAAAAAAAGAATCTTGAGAAAGTTAGTTTGACAATCCTCTGTTTTTGTGAGTTGAATAGTTTCAGCAACCTTTTGTAGATGGCCTTTTACTTGTCCGATTCAAGATTAGGTATGTTTTCATGCTTTTTAGAACTTTTCTTGATTTATCACCCAATGAGTGAAATCCAACTTGATGGAATGCATAAAAAATTGTTCTTTGATACTTTTGGAATATTTCTTGTAATTGGGGCTCCTTTATTGATTCTCATATCATCTGTATCAATTTGGTTCAGGAATTAGAGTTTATAGAACTGTTCTTGATTGGATTTTCTTGGTTAATTGTACAGGGAAAGTTGTGAATTAGTGGGAATTCAACTGTTTCCAATTCGGATCTGTTAAAAGTAGGTGCTGGATTTTCTGTTATAAGCCTTCTTCAATGGAGGAAGGTGTTCTTCCTCTGAGTAATAACAACATTCTGGGAAATCCATCTGATGCATTCATGGATTTCGATTACATGGATGAACTATTGTTAGAAGGGTGTTGGTTAGAAGCAAAAGAATCGAATTCCCACATTTCGATTACACAACCCCGATTTCCCCTTTCGAACCTTCTTCGTTCGTGTGGTCTACACTCGAGGCCATCCCCACAGGTGAATCTGGACCGTCGAATCTATCCATAACTCAATCTAGATTAGGACCACAAGCTCAAACTGAGACTTATTCGATGGAACAAGGATTCGACCCGAATAAAAGATGGTGGATCGGGCCAAGACCTTCAATGTCTGTTATGGAACGATTAGTTCAAGCTCTCGGCTACATAAAGAATTGCTCGGGCGATAAAGACGTGCTTATTCAAGTCTGGGTCCCGATTACTCGAGGGGGGAAGAGGGTTCTTACCACCAACCACCAACCTTTCTCGCTTGACCTTAACTGCCCCAAGCTAGCTCATTATCGAGAGATCTCCGTGAATTACCATTTTCCCGCCGATGAAGATTCCAAAGAGGTTGTGGGATTGCCGGGTCGGGTTTTTAGGAATAAAGTTCCGGAGTGGACGCCTGATGTTAGATTCTTTTCGTGGGAGGAGTACCCTAGAGTGGGGCATGCTCAGCAGTATGATGTTCGTGGGACCCTTGCTGTTCCGATTCTTGAACAAGGGAGTCATACCTGTTTGGGTGTTATTGAGGTTGTCTTGACCCGGCAGAAGATCCAGTATCGACCCGAACTTGAAAGTGTCTGCAAAGCTCTCGAGGTTTGACTTTGTTTTGATTATCAATCAAGTATATGAATGCTTTACTTTCTTCTCGTTCCAATCGCAATGCTAATCTTTAAAATGTCATAAGTTGAAGCTTTGTAACTAGCTTTGTAACTAGCTTTTGGGTATAGGTGGCGACAGGCAATCTACACATAAGGCTTATTTAGTATGTTTCCTGTACCACTAATACTTTTTAGTAAACAAACTAATACTTTTAGTGAAACAGCTGATACTTTTTACCGAAACAAACTAATATCTTTTGTGCTCTGGCGTATACAAGTTTTTATCTTAGTTATATGGGTTTGAATACTTGCATTAGGTAGTATCACTTTAACTCATTCGGTTGTACCTTAAAATCTTTGGTTTTCGTGTGGTTATGCAGATATCCTTGTATTCGTAAGTCTAATTTGAAATTATGTCTTGTTTATAGGCTGTTGACCTCAGGAGCTCTGAATCTTCCAACACTCAGAAGGTTCGATATTTAGATACACTTCCGTACAATACTTACACAATGCATCTTTTTCCCCGACCAACTTACAAAATGCATCTTTGATCTTACACTTTAATCTCATTCTTTTTTCAGACATGTGATTTGTCTTACCAAGCTGTATTACCCGAAATCCTCGACGTTCTAAGATCCGCATGCGAAACTTACGGGCTTCCATTGGCTCAGACGTGGGTCCCGTGCATCTTACAAGGCAAAGGAGGGTGCATGCACTCCGATGAGAACTTAAAAGACTGTATTGCCCCCGTGGATTCCGCTTCCTACTTAGGCGATGCTCGTATCCAGGATTTTCAGGAAGCTTGCAGCGAGCACCACTTGTTAAAAGGTCAAGGCATCGTGGGGACCGCATTCCAGACGAACCAACCTTGTTTCTCACCAGACGTGTCTGCGTACAGCAAGACGGATTACCCTCTCTCTCATCATGCAAGAATGTTCGGTTTGAAAGCTGCTGTTGCTATACGGTTAAGGAGCACTCGTACTGGTTCGGTTGACTTTGTTTTGGAGTTCTTTTTGCCCACGAATTGTAGCAAACCTGAGGAACATAAGAAGATGCTTACTTTGTTGTCTACGGTTATCCAAAATGTCTGCCTTACTTTACGGGTCGTTACAGACAAAGAGTTGCTGCAAGAATATGGTTCCCCTGAGAGGGTGGCGAATTGTCCTGTGATCAGTATCGATAAAGAAGTCCCTGAAGTAGATGTACGCAATTTCAGAGGCAGGAAAATGGTAGTGCAGTTTCTTCACCTTTCGGGATTGGAAAATCAAGAGATATGATAGGGGAATCATTAGAAGCTCGGGTACCTCAACCTGAATCGAGTACGAAAGACACGTCTTGCGATGGTAGCTCGATGTACACAAACAAAACGGGGGAAAAACGACGAATCAAAGCAGATAAAACTATTACATTGCAGGTTCTTAGGCAACACTTTGCTGGAAGCCTGAAAGACGCTGCTAGAAATCTTGGAGGTGAGTTCATATACATATCTTTTTTTTCAGACAAAAACTTGGTGCAATTTTGACTCAGTTTTGATCAAAATTTTACTCAATTCACAGAAAACTGAAACATTGATTAGGAACATTAGTTCATATGAAGAAAAGTCTTAGTTCATATAAAAGAAAGTATTAGTTTTTATGCTGAACAGTTTTAGCACTTTTTAAAAATGCAACTTATACTCTTCATCATATGAACTGATATTTTTTCCCATGCGTTGAAGTGTTGCTCTTCTTTTCATAAATCCAATTTGTATGTATGTATGAGCTTGAAAAATATTCTGAAATTGGTGTAATGTGGAATTTCAGTTTGCCCGACGACATTGAAGAGGATATGCAGGCAACACGGGATTCAGCGTTGGCCTTCTCGTAAAATCAAGAAAGTCGGTCACTCCTTACAGAAGATCCAACGTGTGATCGACTCAGTCCAGGGAACATCTGGAGCTTTACAGATCGAATCGTTCTACTCCAGCTTCCCAGAACTGGCATCATCCCCCAATGCATCAAGACCCCTAGACGAACACCCCGAGAGCAGCATTTTAAAATCTCCGGGAGCTGCATCACTGTCACCACCTTCCTCTTATTGTAGCCAGAGTTCAAACTCGAGTCAGTGCTATTCCAGCGGGACCGTCCCTTGCTCGTTGAGCGTTGAAACCCCCGTGGTTAAGCAAGAACAAGAACCCGTCAACGGCACACTGAAACGAGCTAGAAGCGACGCGAATCTTCACTTACCAAGCGACAACGAACCGAAGCCTCTCCCGAGGTCCCAGAGCCACGTCTCGTTTTCTTGGCCCGATAAACGAGAAAACATCGCTGACGCTGCTCCAAGGATAAAAGTCACGTACGGTGAAGACACGATCAGGTTCCGGATGCAGCACCATTGGAGATACAAAGATTTGTTGCACGAAATTTCGCGTAGGTTCGGGGTGGATAACGGTTACGACGGCTATCATCTCAAATATTTGGATGATGATGCTGAATGGGTACTATTAACATGTGATGCTGATCTTGAAGAATGCATCGATGTATGCAGCTCATCTAGGAACCAGACGATCAGGCTCTCGTTTCTCCCCGATTCTCAGTCACAGTTCGGTAGGTCGTTCAGTTTTAGAGGTCCTCCTTCGTCGTTATAGCAGTTGAAGAAACAATGATATAGTTAGTAGTTGGATGAATTTGAGCAGTTTGGGATGCTGTGAACTAGAAATTGTAGATACAAATGATGAACAATTTACGGCTGTTCGTATCGAGAATCTGGAACCTGCAAAGCAGCAAATAAACGAGTTTTACGATCGTTTTAGCAGAGGAATCATCAAGGTATGTATGTATGTATGTATGTAGATGGGAGTGCAAAGTATAGAAGGTAAGGTATGGTTTTGGTTTTGGTTTGAAGATGGGAAGAAAGTTGTGTCTTCAAACTTCAAAATCTCAGAAATTGCAAGTTTTAAATTCAGTGATGTTGTTTGTGAGAATGGACATAGAATTGAACTTTGTAAATTTCTATTCATCTTTTTTTAGAAATTTGGTAGATTTTATTGTGGTCAATTGGGTGATTTATTAGCAAGGGTGCATAAGTCGGAAATAGGTGGTCGGACGGATATGGACCGCCTAGCGCCTAGGCCGTCTAGGCGGGGACTAATCGGGAACTAGTCGGTTCGGTTTTCTTTTTTTTTTTCATCAAAATGAGTTTTATTTACTACTTATCAATATATTATAACAAAAATACACTTCAAAATTAATTAATTAATTCATTATACAATCGCCTAAATCTTGATAACAATTGAAACACATTTTCTTATATCTATTATTCATTATATAGTACAAGAAAATTAATTTAACATAAAAAAATTAAATAATTTGTGTTTTGGAATTTTAGTGTAGTGAAAATTATCAATCTTTGTCTTATCATCAATTTATTTTAAGAATAAAGTCTCTCATTATCAAATAATACCTTAGTGTTGGACACCTAGCTCCTGACTTAGCCGTCTAGTTCCCGACTCGATCGCCTAAGCGGCGCCTAAGCAAAATCGGGTTGACCGACGACCGCCTAGCGCCTAAACGCCGCCTAGGCGGGGATTAGTCGGGACTTTTACATCACTTTTTATTAGCAGTCTAGGATTATTTATGTGGTAATCCCGTGTTTTTATTTTATCAGCATTTTATGATTTTGACCCACCAGGTGCACTGTACACTCCATAGTGTATTTTTAAAACATGCAATTTATTGTACTGAAATATACAACTTGTTTACGTTGAAACATACAATTTATGTTCGTGAAACAAGTTGCATGTTTCATTATAAACAAATTGTATATTTTAAAATTACTGTTTTATAAAGACTGTGATGTGTCTGCAGTGTCTAAAAATCTAGCCTTTACAAAATATAGTATCTCTAGTTTGTTCTCTGCTTCCAGATAGGGGATTTAAATGCTTTTGCTTGGGTAAAATTCTCCAACCTTAGATACAATTTTACGAGTAAATTGTAAAATTGGTTCCGGAATCTAATACTCCCTCCATCCCGGAAGACTCTGCGCCAACTTTTCGGCTCAGAGATTAAAAAAAGTTGCTTTATGGGGGTAGTAAATGTGTATGGAGGATAATAAGTATGTGTTGTAAGGTAATAAGTGGAGAAGAGTGTGTCCATTTTTGGGTGTGCAAAGTCTTATGGGACAGACAAAAAAAGAAAGTGTGTTAAGTGTTTTGGGACGGAGGGAGTAGGTGTTAGGCGATTTAGTTCCATACGAATTGCGCTAAAAAAAAAGTTCCATACGAATTATTTTCTTAATTAGATTTCCTAACTTTTAAAATGTTACAATTTAATTCTATAATTGATAAATTGATAAAGTTGTCGAATTTTCCATGTTTTTGCATGTTTTTAGTATATATAAAAATTAATATGAGACGGTCTCATATATGAGATGAGGTGAAAATTAGTACAAATTAGCATCCACTCTTTCAAAGTGTTAAAAGCGTAGTCTTTCAAATTATGATCCATCTGTGAAAAAGGCCAACACAAATTACACACAAAATATAATATTATACTATAATAAGTTATACTATATTATTAAAAAAATATTAAAATACATGCATCAACTGAAGACGAAGTCTTAATTTGAAATGTTTAAATATTGGGACCACGTTTTTGTTTTTCCATTTTTGTTGTCTCAATTCAAAACTCAAATTTTCTTTTTTATTTAACATAAGCCATACAAGATGACAGTGTGAAACATCATAGGATCTCCTGTGCATCATGTGCACTGTTTCATAATATATTTTAAAAATATATAATTTATTACACTAAAATGTGTAACATGTATTTTTAAAATATAATTACACATTTCAGTATCATCAGTTATATGTTTCAATACAGTAATTTGTATGTTTTTAAATTATATTATGAAGTGCATGGTTACATTCCAGAAAAAGATTCCAGAAAAAGATAAAATCATCTTTCATCACCTTGGTTAGGAAAATTCATTTGCGTTAGGGCTTAAATTTAAACTGAGAATGGAATAGAAACAATTTTTGAAAAATAGCTAAAATTGTCAACCTAAAACTTGAATCATTGAAAAATTCTTCCCCATTTTTTACATGTACAAGTACAACAACAAAAACCTTCATATAAATTAAAAGGTAACAACAAAATATTGGGCTTCCGAAGTGGGTCTAATGTCATAATATTGAAGGCCCAAATCCTACACACAGCCCAATTTGTACGCAAAAAAATAAATAAAAATGCAACAGATTCTAAATCAAGACAATTTTAATAACTCGACGGCGAATTTCTATACGGCGCGGCGGCGCTGCCTCTAGCTCCGTGGTGGGCCGGCCTTCGGCCTTGGTGGTTCTGATCATGCTTCGAGTTTCGTTTCACTTTTACGGGCTTGGTCGGAAGGGAGCTAATTTGTTGTAAAGTGTCCAAAACTCCGTTCATGTCGGGCCTATTTTTTGGGTCGGACTCAAGGCATTTTAGAATAAGTTCAGCAATTCCAGATGCAGCTTTTAAAGAGTACCGGCCTTGTAGACGTGGGTCCATTAAAGCCCTTAGCTTCTTCTTGTCAGAAAGTGAGGGCATGGCCCAATCCACCAAATTGGCTTGCCCACTGGGCCGGTTCAGATCCAGTACCCTCAGGCCCGTGATTATTTCTAGCAATACCACTCCAAAACCATACACGTCACTCTTTACATACAAATGACCTGCAATAAATCAAATAAATTAAACAAGTATAATAAATAACTTTAAATAATAACAGAATGAGCAAAGTCTTTGGTAATTCATAGTATTAAATTTATACCATTACTCTTGCAAATTAATAAGTAACACTCTTGTAAACTAGGTCTATACATAAACTCTTTCACTATTATATGCAAAAAATTATTATTGTTATACACAAAAACTATCACTTTTATCACTTTTATAAGTGATAGTTTTTGTGCATAACAATCAAAGTTTTTACGCATAACAATGATACTAAAAAATTCGAGTTCATCGTGAACTCGGGTTTACACAAGTTTTTGTCCAAACTAACAACACTGCGCTTGTCAAGTGATATCATCATACGTATAAACTAACTAATATCGTATTATTAAATGTGGTTGATATTAATTTATAAGAACAGTAGTGGTGGTATCAATTTATAAGTATAACAATATTAGTGTCATACTATGAATAAGTTTACATGGAGAATTTGCGTTACAAAATACCCATTAATTGAAAGAAGATAAAAACTTATATGAGACGGTCTCATGCATGAGACGGGGTACAACTTAGCACAAATTACATTCACTCTTTCAAAGTGTCAAAGCGTCAATGCTCAATTTATTCCCCACCTCACCGTGAGACCGTCTCATACAAGTGTGTCTCATTGAAGAAATATAAAAATGTTAACTTTCTTGATCATTCGAATAAGATTCTTTAACTAGTAAAAAAACATCTGATAATTATTTTAAATTCACCCATTAAACAAAAATAAAAGATCAATGTTACAACAAGTACCTGTGGCCATGTATTCAGGCGCAGCATAGCCGTAAGTGCCAACCACCTTTGTTGTTACATGTGAATTTCCATCAACAGGACCTAATTTAGCAAGTCCAAAATCCGAAAGCTTCGCATTGAATTCCTGAAAAATAATACACACACGTTTCATTTAATAATAAAACTAAGATCCAACAATATTATTATATGTACATTTTAATATATAATAACTTACTGCATCTAATAATATGTTGGAGGCCTTGAAATCTCTATAAATTACAGTTTTTTCTGTAGTGTGCAAGAGAGCAAGTCCTTGAGCTGCTCCTATTGCTATTTTAATCCTTGTTTCCCATGAAATTGGGTCTGCAGCAGCTTTTGAAACAAAAAAGAAAATGTTTTTTTATTAAATGATGAGTTAATTAAAAATGAGAATAATTTACCAAAAAAAAAAAAAAAAAAAAATTGAATTACTTTTGAAGAGGTGACTCTCCAAGCTTCCCTTCTGCATATATTCATAGACAAGGAGAAACTGTCCTTCCTCCCAACAATATCCCAATAATTTAACAAGATTGGGATGACTGAATTTTCCCAAGAATTTCACCTCTGCCTGCATTAAATAAATTATCATTAATCTATATACATAGATATGTAACCCACATTATTATACACAAGTATTTACATGTGTGTGTATAATGTATATATATTTAACATAATGAGTAAAATTTACATGAATCATTTGTACTGTACAATTGATGCAATTTTAACTAAACTGAATAAAATTATATGTATAAATACATATCAGATTGTGAATAAATCAAAATTTAGTTAAAATTACAACTGCACATAAGTTATTGCCTAAAATAATTAGATATTGACTAAGTCTTGTACGCATATAAGTCCACCGTGCATTCATAAAGTATTTTGGTATTATATAATTTATTATAATAAAAGATGCAATTTATTTATATTGAACCGTGTAGCTATTAATATAAAAAAATAGTTATACGGCTCAATGTAAATAAATTAGATATTTCAATGTAATAAATTGTATAATTCTAAAATATATAATGGGTGCACGGTGCACTTCGATCAATTATTTGAAAAAAGGATTGGAGTGGGACTAGGAAAAATAAAGAGAGGTATTGAAAGTTGTTGATGGCACCCATGAACTTTTGGTCAACCAATCAAACTGCCAGCTCCAGCTAAGATACGTAAATATATAAAATTAAATTGTTGACTTTTAAAAAAATATTCAAGCTTGACTTAGATGCACACCTAATTTTTTTTTCATAATCGAACCAAGACGACCACCGGTCAATCGGTTCAATCAGTCGGGCTCAATAATGCCGTGATTCAATCGGTCGGACCTTTTCAACTTTTTGATTCAACCCTTTATACATGTTTAGTTAAAAAAAAAAAAAAGTATACACCACAATAATTTAAATATATATTTTATAATTTTTTATATCATATTTTATAAATTTTGTCTCATCTCATACATTTATCCTACATCGAAAGTATTGGAAAAAAATGTGAGAGGAATATAAATTTAAAATTTAAAATATTTAATATTTAATATAAATTAATAATTTAATTTTTTAAAAAAAAGAAAAAAACCGGTTATTTAGGTTGAAGCAGGGTTTTTGATTTATTCAACTCGAAATCGGTTATATAGTGCTTTTTTAACCGGGTTATCGGCCGGTTCCCGGTTCAACCGGTTGAACCGGCCTGAAAACAGTGTGCACACCTATGAATTATTTCATCATAATTATTAGATATATGTAAAACTAATTAAATAGAGAGGCTAGCATGTTAGCCAATCAACATGGGTAGTTGCAATATTTCCACGGCATCTCCAATTAATAAACTAAATTACTCCGGGTAAAGAAAAAAATTAACCCAATAATTACCTAGATTTGCTATAAATTTATGTTATGTATTATCACATATATACGATAACAACGACATGCAAAAATTTCAGTATATTGATGTAATAATGCTTAACTAAAAAAAAATTATAACTGCATTTTTTCTAATTATATTGCAATTACTATCAAGACAATAATATTTTCCAATCAAAATTTTCATGATCATGAAAAATAATAAGGATGCAAATATATTTAATATTAAAAGGATGCAAGACATGATTTATTTGTGCTATTGATTGCATTTTGGGACCAAACTTTCAATTTTTGCAAACTAGATACCAAATTTTCAATTTTTTGTAAATTCATAAGCAAAAAATGGGGTATTTTCGTTAATTCGCCTGCAAAGTTACTTTTTGACAATAATTTGAAAAATTGATAACTCATAGTAAAAGTGAAAGTGTGTTTTGAAACACTTAAAATAATTTTCAAAAGCACTTATTTTTAAAAACTGTGAGAGTGAGCCTTAAAAATAAATATTTCACAGAGTTATTTTAAGTGTTTCAAAACACACCAGAATAATTGACAAAATCACAAAAATAAGTCATGCTGTTTTTGCAATTTGTGGTAATACTTATTTGAATAAGAATTGAGAAATAAAAAATTGAAACAAACCTGCCATTCTTTAAGGCCCTGTTCGCTATCAGGATTTGATTTCTTAACAGCAACCGGAATTCCGATTCCAAATTTAGAAGGGGCCAATGTTTTCTCATCCACATACCCTCTGAAAACCCTCCCAAATCCCCCTTCCCCCAAAACCGTATCCGGCCTGAAATTCCTCGTCGCGGTTCTCAATTCCGCTAATCTGAACATTTTCAGGTTCGGAGTTTTGATCTCCCCGCTAGGCGGCACCGCCGCCGCCGCCGCCGCCGCTACTCCGTCTCTTTCGATTTCATCGGCAGGAGGAGGATTCGGCTTGCTCTTCTTATGTACTGAAACAGAACAACCGCCTTAGATATAGATACAGATATAGATATAGATACATACAAGCACATGTATGTGTTTAATTAATTAATTAATTAATTAATTAATTAATTACCTGGGCTGGGGACTCTGGTGTTAAAATTACCGGTGGAGAGATTGTTAACTGGTTCAGAGCAGCAATTCCCCATTTTGCCCCTTTCAAGGACAAAAGTATCAGCTATCAAACGAAAAGGTATCAGATCATAAAGTATGAGCCAACATACAGAAGAGTATCAGTAAAATAACAGAATATCTCCAGGTTTTAATTGGAATGGTTGATAAAATAAAGAGAGGATTAGTAGGAGTGAGAGGGTTTCTGGGAAGAGGGGGGAGAAATGGGATGGAAAGAAAATTTTAGTAGCTCAATTTCAATTGCAATTGGTAATTTGGTATTAGTATAATATATTGATTGACCTATCTATGGTGTGTACATGTATATATAATGTGTGTGAATGAAAATAAATGCACGTACATTTCTGATGGACAATATAATATGTTGACACAGTTTTTCTTTTTCGTGTGTGGACTTTTTCAGACCTTCATTTTCAAATATACTTAATTTTCATAACGAATTCCGTGAAATTAATATTGTGTGTTAAAATCGTTATGTCTATGTAACTGATTACTACACTTGCTAAGAAAACTATTTTTTCGCACGATATCATCTGTTTCAAATATGGTATTCCACTCCATGTTCCATAGTCTAAATTAATGACAAGTGAAATTAGCAAAAAAACCAATGAATCACCATAACCCATGATCCATGTGTTAAAGATTTAGAAGGTGAAATAATCATGGAACATAAAAAAATGACATAGAGGTACTTTTTGTAATTTTGTTCCACGTAAGAAAAAAAAAGACAAAATACAGAAAAGGATAAAGAAAAAGCAAATAAATAAAGGTGGATCTATCAAACCCACGCTTTACGTACATTGGGCCGGGTCTAACTCGTTTGACATTTAACCAATGTTTTCAAAATCGGGTTGAAGCAGGGTAAGAATCTTGGGTTAAAAACACTTTTTTATATAATAGGATTTCGAGTTGAATCCAGGTTCATAGAAAAAAAAGCCGTTTTTTTTTCCTTAAAAAAAAAAAATTAAATTATTAATTTATATTAAATATTTAAAATTTTAAATCTATATTCCTCTCACATTTTTCTCCAACACTTTTGATGTGAGATAAATGTATGAGGTGAGACAAAATTTATAAAATATGATATGAAAAGTTATAAAATATATATTTAAATTTTTGTAGGTGTATACTTATTTTTTTTTTAACTAAACATAGAAAACGGTTGAACCGTCGGTTGAACCGGTCCGACCGGTGGTCTGTCCGATTCGATCACCGTTCGGCTATGAAAACATTGCATTTAACGTGTATTTTTTGTCTATTTTTTTATAGTTTTGTCAGAAATTATGACGTATTGATTTTTTCCATTAATGTTGTTTAAATAGGGATCGATCAAAATGGGTAGATTTAGGTTGGCATTGATCTATCTAAGATTCCAAAGACCCAACCTCATTTATTTTTATAATACAAAATATATATTTTAATTAAAATAATATTTAATATTTATATAGTACTTAAAATTACACATTAGATCTACACACATAAAAAAAATACAATAACATAAACATAAGTTTTTATAAATACATATTTACATATAAAAATAGAGTAGGTCTCTAGTGAACAAGTTATATCATAATACTTATCAATTGATATCATAGTATTAAATGTTATGAATATAAATTTATAAAAATAATAATATCAATTTCATAGAATGAACAAATTTTAGTGAAGAATTTGATGAAAGGAAAATTATATGGGGGACTCTAATAAAACAATGACCTATATCAGACCCACATTCCATATGGCATAGGTTTAATGCGGGTTTAAATTTGTACTCGATTTATTGTCATCTCTAATTAAATTCTTTCCAATTTCTTTATTATCTGTGTAAACGATCACGACTCACAACCAACAAGAGACTTATGACTCGTTCAGCATTATTTTGTAGATTTGCAATAGCTAACTCTCTTTCACTTGTACTTTTTGGGTAGGGGTGAGTTTTTATCGAGTGGTATAAAAATATTGTATTTACATTACGTACCTTTTAGTTTTAATAAAAAAAAAAAAGAGAGACCGAGCGAGCGTTTCAGTTATTTTGAATGAGTATTGCTTACTTGAAGTGGTAAGAATGTGATCTTAAGTTTGAATTATTTGGAGAGAAAATGAAGTAGCTAAAAAAAATATATATATGACATATGATTTGACTCGTGTGTTTCATATGCTACGCGACTAAGTCTCTATTCGATGACTAAGTAAAGATAAGAGTACCAATTTACTAAACCTTTCAAAAAAAAATAATAATAATAATAAGAGTACTAAAAGTCTAAAAGTAGTAGTTTACTAAATAGAAAATATGGACCACTATATTCATATTCAGGATAACAAAAAATAAAACTACCAATCTTACTGTATTTATATTCATGATAATTATTTTATTTAATAATATAATGTATAGACCGCCATCTCTAATTACCTCTTCTTTTTTTCTAAATTATATATATGCCATAAACCTCATAAAATTGAGGTACGACTGAGCGGAGGAAGTAGAGTTTGTAAAAAGGTAAACTATTAAATATATATTTAATATTTTATTTTTAACTATATATATTAATATATGGATTTCGATCAGTTCGGTTAATTTAGTTTTTATAAAATCTTAATTGAATCGAAACCAAAAATTGATTTTTTATATAATCTAAATGGAATTGAACCATTTAACCGAAAAAAATCGATTTGACCAAAAATTATTGATTTGATTCGATAATTCAATTTTTCAGTCTTTTGTCCACCCCTAACTTCATTGAATGTGCATTGTGTGAAGGAAAAAGGAAAATACAATTTGCAAATAAAATTAATACTTTTTGAAGCAGCATAAAAATAAATTTACGGAAAAACATAAGTACTAGTTTTACTCAGAGGCGGTTCTATTAGTGAGCTAGTGTGGGCTCCACCCCACCCCAACTCACTATATATTATAATTATTATATATAAAATTTTTAAAATTAATCAATCAACCCACCCAAATTAATTATATCAGTCCACCTTAATTATAAATCCACTTAAAACTCATCAATATTCCTCAACTAGTATTTAGACCCGCGTGCTATGCGGTTTGAAATATATCATAGTACATTTATTGAATTGTTTTTATTATCTGATATAATAGGTTTAGGTGTACTTTATACTATTTGTGTATGTTTTTTCTTATTAGGAAAAAAAAATTTATTTACAGTAGTAGATATTTGTTATGTATATATTAATATTATTTAAAATATCAAAATACAAATATTAATTTTGTGGTCAATCAAATTTATATTACAAAATGGGAGAAAAATTTAATACATAACAATGAAGATCCAATAAATAAAAAAAGATATTATTCTCAATTATAATAGCAAAGAAGAGCAATAAATCCCTTCAAAAATAAAAAAATAAACAAATATGAAGAGCAATAAATTATAAAAAAAAAAAGTTTATTTCCAATTGTAAACTAAATAGTTGAAAAACCTATTCAAAAACTATAACAATAACTTTCATTTTATTCTATCATGTGTTTGTCATATATCTCCAATTTGTGGCATTATTCCTTCTCAAGTTTGATCATCAAGAGTTGTTTAGTGGTCGACATTTGAGTCTCAACACCGCCATCATCATCTTCATGATATTCATCCCCTTCATGCTTCCTCTTGTTCTTTGGAGTTATTTATTCACTTTTCATCATTTGGTCGTCACAAATTGATGAAGAAGTCTGCTAAAGTAAAATTTTATAAATTAATATTTATAATTTGAGGAAAAAATAATATGTATATTTTTTAAACTTTACCAAAAGATTTAAAACAAATAATAAATTAATAATAATACTAAATACCTTGGATGAACGATTTCTCTCCTCTATTTTTCTGATCAAATTTTCATCGGTAGATAACTTCACAACGGTCTATAAGTAGTAATTGTTGTCCAAATTGAATTGCAAAATATGGAATCAAAATATGATTTTTCTGTCAACCAACTCTTCTAATTCTGATGAGAATTTATTACCTAATACTTTCTGCATGATGAAATAAGATGCATGGAGTGATGGAGATAAGGTTATATTATTTTTTTATAATTTTCTTCTAATTCTGATGAGAATTTATTACCTAATACTTTCTGCATGATGAAATAAGATGCATGGAGTGATGTGTTGGGATTATACTGAAAAGTATGCTTTTACTTTGTATAATCAAACTGAATTTCGGTCTTATTTACTGAAATAAATTATTTATCATTGATGCTTTAAATATCATCGAATGTTACATATATTTACTGCTTACTGTTCAATAAATAGTACGTGTTACATTGTAGTTAATTTAGTGATACCAGATCACAGAAGATTAAATTAACAGTCCCTTGTAACCAAAAGTACACCATTCACGACCTAGATGAAACTAGTTTCCGGTATGAATAATAATGTTGAACCGTTCCTTTACCAAGGATAAAAGATATTAATTAATGGAAAGCTATTTCAGTGACTTGAATTAATTAATGGACTAGATAATCTTAAACACGGGAAATAATAACCGGGAGCCATATTGACTGTAATATGGGTTGAGATGGATAGTGCAATATTAATTATGTAGTGGGATTAATTAATATTTATGGGCTTGAATAATATTGTGGCTCAATATTGATAATTCAAGATCCATTGGAAGGTCCAATCTTAATTCTCCTAAAGGCCCCTCAAGTAGCCCAACATAAAGTCCAATAACTGAAAAAGGTGTTTAAAAATAAAATAAATTTTGTTGCTATTTTTCCTCATTAATTTCGAAAATTATAAATAAAAGGGGAGAAATATTTTCTTTGAATTTTGTTATGGAATGAAGATATGTATTCTTGAAATACAAGATTATCTCATTAAATTCAAGAAATCCCCCACTTGGTTATTTATATGTAAATTTCGAAAATTTTGAAAGAATAAGGGAAAGAAAATTTTCTTGATTTTGTTGAAAAGATATTATGGAAGATATGTATTCTTGCAATACATGTATATCTCGTAAATTCAAGAAGATCCAAATCTTGGAATCTTTATCCTTATTTTTCGAAAATAACCATAACAAGAGAAGGTGGGATTTTATGGAATATTTTAATTATGGAGAAAAGAATATAGGAGATATATTCAAGATTTCTTGGAGATCAAGAAAAGATTTTTTTCCTCCATATTCCATGATGAAAAATCGGCCACCACATCTCTATAAATAGGGGATGAATGTTTCATTCCAAAAAAAAACACAAAAATTGGTTTTTCGGAAAAATATCAACGTCGATAAAATATCAAATATTTTGAAACGTCGACAGATTGTGTATTTTCGAAAAACCTCAATTGTGAGTGTACAATTCCATGTGCTGGAAAAATTAGTAAATCCACAAAGGTGGTGCAACAAATTTTATTTTCCCTTTTGTTAATTGTTCGCGAGCTTCCTTCCACCGGATTGACGAGCAAGGACTAGGGAATACTTGGGAAGGATTTTTGGTGTGTTTTTATCGACGAGACCATTGTCACTCCAAGAGGTTAGTTCACGTAAACCCGTAGCAATTCCGCATGCGTATGATTTATGTGAACTGTTTATATGCATGATTTGTTGTTGAATTATTATTTGAATTAATATAGGATTAATTCATGCTAGTAATAATTGTTAGAATTAAATTTGTATTTAAATATTCATCCCGAATAGATCCGTGCAATTAATTTTCCAACAACTGGTATCAGAGCCTCGGTTTCGGGCTCTGAATTTTAAATTGTAATTTAATTCGTTTTCATTAAATTTGAAATTGGATAGTAGAATTGCTAGATCCTTTTTTGCAGGTATCCAATTGTCATGGAATTTAATGTGTTTATTTATGCATGCATATAAATTGTGTTTTTTTTTTAATTTGACTCGTTCGAATTCGTTTTGCCTCGTGAGAAAATTCACGAGTAGATTAGAATTTGTTTGATTTGATCAATGTAATAGACTAGTCTAGATCTAGGTTTATTTATTTTTGTAAAATAAATTTAACCGGATCGGAAATGGGAGCGGAGACGAAGAATTAAAAGATGGAATCAGAATCGAGGCATAAAGCGTCGTCAAAAAAACGCGTTAGCGAGGCCTGCTTGCGACGCGAATCCGGCGGGCGGCGGGTAAGGGCGAGGTCTGGTGGCCGAGCGCCGAACGGGGGATCGAAGGCTTATGACGATTTGATGATGCTATGACGGGGTGGACAGGCGAGATGGCATTGACACGGATCGGGCATGGGCGGTCTTGTGGGCGCCGACACCCGCCAAGCTTCTTCCGAAGCGGGCATGAATCTGTCGGCGACGTCAATCGGCGCTTCAACGCGAGCGTGCGGACGCCACTCGACACTGGAGGAGTGCTTGGCGAGCACTCCACCCACGATTTGTCGATGGCGTGGCTTGACAAGGCATTTTTTAAAGGCGGTCAAGTGGGGCTTTTTTTTGAGACGAACGATGAAAAGCTATGAAGGCGATTTCTCAAGATCAATACATGACAAAAATTAACCATGACAATTGGATATATGTGCCCAATATGTTTAATTTTTTGTTTTGATGTTATGCATTATTTTATGCTTTTTTAAATTGTGTTTAAATTTGCGATGCATGAGAAAATGTTTTGAAAAATCTCACTTTCGAAAATTACTAAGTATGCTTAAACAATTAATTGACAATTTTATGAATAATAAAATTGAATTAATTTTGACCTCCATGATTTATTTATTTGTGAATTCTTTTGAGAAAAATACCCACGGGGACGGTCAAAAGATAGCTTTCACATGAATAAATTCCAAATAGATGATTGTGGATTATTACTAGTGGCGGCGATGACCCCCCCCGAGGCTCGTTCAAAGCGAAATAATAATTATGTATTTAATCATGGTTATTACTTAGGTATAAAATTGATATGCATATACTTCTCCGAAGTCCCTGTCAATTTTATATTGGTCAAGTGGGAGCCAACTATTAATCTAGTTATTAAAGGTTTGTAACTGTTCTTGTTTGTAACCTGCTTGAATGTGTTTAAATAATTACCCACCCCACGTGGCTTATTTAAACTGTTTTGAGATGTTGGCTGATGCATGTTCATATTTTTTTTGAGATTTTAATATGAAACATGTGATCGAACCTTGTGATATATATTTGTGCTTATGCATATTATTATTTATTTGATTAAAGATGTCGTAACCTTTTAATCCACTGCTATTATACTTAAAGTCAATAGAATAATTATGGAAACTATATTGATTGGAAACGAAAAATTATAATTGTCCTAACTGCACAAAAGCACAAGTTGATTCTTGACACACCAAAATTAGATGAGCCAACTGACGAGTTAAAAATGCGGGACTCGTTAGATCACCTTGCGAGAGATGTCGTCGCTAAAAATGGTGGAGGGCAAACCCGTAAGGGATTACGTCCTCAAAATTGATGGCCCATCTGAACAAACTTGAGGTTCTGAGTGCAGATTATAATCTGGAGACTCAGATGAATTTGGTACTTCACTCTCTGCCCAAAAAGTTTTTGAGCATTTTGGCCTCACTAGCTGATTGTTGCAAGCTTTGGTCTAGGCAGAGATGATGATGGGGCACCAAACTCAAGCTTTGACGGCAAGTGGTAAGTCTTCATCTTCTAGGCCAAAGGAAGGCAAGAAAAAGAAGAGGACCAAAAGCCATAAGCAATCAAACTCAACTGTTGCCAAAGGCAATGGTAAGATGAGGAATGCCGGTGGTGTCAAGAAAAATCCAAAGAGGAAGTGCTTAAGCTGCGGTGAAAGAGGACAATGGAGGTTTTCCTGTTCCAACCCCAAAAGGGACGGAAAGAAAGGTAATTCTCACGCACTAGTTGTTGAAACTTGTTTAGCGGCGTATACTTCTCATTCGTGGGTAGTTGATACGGGATCTGGCCGACCATGTATGTTTTCACGTTATGGGGTCCCGGTGACCCGAAACAACTTAGTGGCGAGTGAGATCCTCATCACACCGGGCGATCTACGAGAGTGCAAACCAAAGCGATGGGAGAAGTGCACCTGTCTTTTGAAGACGAGTTTTAATTTTAAGAGATGTTCTTTACGTTTGAATTTTAGAAAGAATTTAATTTCAGTTTCTAAACTTTACCTTGATGGATATTCAGTTACTTTTAATAAAGTTGTTAGCATTTCTCTTTATGATAAATTTATCTGTCATGGAACGTTGTCAAATAATCTCTATACAATTAATGCATGCACACCACTCACGAAATGCATCCTATAACACATCAATCTGTTTTAGATAAAGAAAAACGTTCATCGGGCGTGAGCGAGACACTTCTATGGCATCTAAGATTGGGACATATTAATCCAAAGAGGATCCAAAGGTTGGTAAAAGGCGGTTCTTGGAGTTTCTCCAAGTTGAACCAATTCCAACCCGCGAATCATGTTTGGAGGGTAAAAATGACCAAGAGGGCATTGAGCCAAGGGATTAGAGCCAAAGAAGTGTTAGAAATCGTTCACACAGACGTATGTGGTCCAATGTCAACCAAAGCAAGAGGAGGTTATGAGTATTTCGTCACTTTTATTGATGACTACTCAAGGTACGATTATATTTTCCTTATGAAGCATAAATTTGAGACCTTTGAGAAATTCAAAGAATTTAATGCTCAAGCAGAGAATCATAGGGAAAAACATATTAAGTCTCCCCTATCCGATCGTGGAGGCGAGTACCTCAGCGATGAGTTTTTGAACTACTTGTCAGATGAAGGGATTGTATCATTAATCGCACCGGAACCCTCAACAAAAGCGGGGTTGCAGAGCGAAGAAAGCAGAACTCTTTTGGAAATGGTTAGATCAATGATGAGTTATCGCGGATCTTCCCAAGTCGTTCTGGGGTCATGCCTTGGAAACAACGGCTTACATTCTGAACTTGGTGCCATCCAAATCGGTTCCCAAAACTCCCAAAGAATTGTGGACCGGACGCAAGTCCAGTTTGAGACACATGAGAATTTGGGGGTGTCCGGCCTAAGTGTTGGACAAGGAAGCCGAAAAATTGGATCCTCAATCAGAATTAAGGTTGTTTATAGGATACACCGAGGGAACAAAAGGGTGTATGTTCTATGGTCCCGAAGATCAAAAGGTGGTAATAAGCACCCACTTTAGATTTTTGGAAGAAGACTATATGAACGAAAGAAGACCCAGAAGTGAGATTGCCTTAAATGAGCTAAGGGGGCTAACCTCATTGTCAACTGTACAAGATGACATACCAAACGACACACTTTCACAACCAGGAACCACGTCATAGTGGGAGGGTTGCAAGGCGACCGAGAGATTCATGGGGATAGGAGAGTCCTCGGACTTGATTCGGTCAAGAGCGAATCGGACCCATGGACATATGATGAGGCAATCCAAGACAAGGATGCGGTTTCTTGGGAAAAGGCAATGAAAGCCTAAATGGGTTCTATGGATCATAACAGAGTGTGGGAGCTAGTTGAACCACTTAATGGGGTCAAACTCATTGGTTGCAAGTGGGTATACAAGAAAAAAGGGGACCCGGACGGGAAGGTGAAAACCTTCAAGGCAAGGCTTGGGCGAAAAGGTTATACTCGAGAAAAGAAGGGACTATGAGGAAACCTTTTCACCTGTAGCGATGCTCAAGTCCATCCGGATTCTCTTGTGGATTGCTGCGCATCTCGATTTTGAAATCTGGCAAATGGATGTCAAGACAGTTTTCCTTAACGGAAGTCTTGATGAAGAAATCTATATGCAACAACCCCAAGGCTTCATTGAAAAGGGCCAAGAACACCTAGTTTGTAAGCTCATGAAGTCCATTTCTGAGACTCAAATAAGCATCGAGCTTGGAACCAATGTTTTGATCATGTTATAAAGTCTTATGGGTTTGATCAAAACGAGTTCGAAAAAGTGTGTGTACAAAAAGCTTGTCGGGCTGCATTGGTATTCTTAGTACTATACGAGAGCGACATTACGCTCATCGGAAACGATGTAAAGGTGTTATCGGGCGTAAGGGCATGACATTCAAAAGCAGGTTTGATATGAAGGACTTAGGGAAGCGGGCACATCCTTGGGATCAAGATCACTTTCGAGATCGCAAGAAAAAAATGATAGGCTTATCGCAAGCTTCATACATAGACCTTTGTCTTTGAAGCGATTGAAGATCGCGAGGATTCCAAGAAAGGCTTTACCTTTCGGGCATGGAATCCATCTATCAAGAAAATGTGCCCTAAGACACAAAAAGGAGATAGATGACATGAAAGGCATTCCTTATGCTTCGGCTGTCGGAAGCCTTATGTATGCAATGTTGTGCACGCGAGACCGGATATCTGCTTTGCCGTTGGCATGGTGGCAAGATATCAAAGTAACCCGGGGAAAGAACATTGAATGGCAGATTAAAAACATTCGAAGTATCCGAAAAGAACTCAAGATGGAATGTTGGTTTATCAGTCAGATAGTCTAATCCCCATCGCTACACGGACTCGGATTTCCAATCAGACATAGATTCCAGAAACTATCTGCCTCAGTTAGTGTGCTTTCATTTGAGAAGTGTAGCCATGAAATGGACGAGTGTGAAGCAGAAATGCATCACTGACTCAACCATGGAAGTCGGGTAAGTAGCTGCTTGTGAAGCAGTGAAGGAACCAGTTTGGCTCAAGACCTTCTTAGTGGACTTGGATGAAGTTCCAAATTTGTCAAAGCAATATTTGCTAGGCGGCTTGCAAATTCAAAGGAACCAAGAGTCCACGAGTCAAAAGAAGCACTTGAAGGAAAAAAAAAATCTTAGATGAAAAATTGTTAAGAGAGGAGATGAAGAGGTGGCTAAGATCACATTGGAGGATAACCTAGTGTATACTTTCACAAAGTGTCTGCCTCTGGAAACATTCAAGAGACATGTGGGAGGAATGGTTGTCAAATGCGTAGCCAATCTGCTTTGAGTATAAGTGGGAGACATTATTAGGTTCGTGTAGGTGACATTATATGTCACGTATTAGGAACTACACGAGACATGTTGTAGTATACTTAAAAGCAGACTTTGAGTATAAGTGGGAGATTGTTGGGATTATCTTTGGAAAGTATGCTTTTTACTTTGTATAATCAAATGAATTTCGGTCTTATTCTTGAAATAAATTGTTTATCACTGATGCTTTAAATATCATCGAATGTTACATATATTTACTGCATAATTGTTCAATAAATAGTACATGTTACATTGTAGTTAATTTAGTGATACCAGATCACAGAAGATTAAATTAACAGTCCCTTGTAATCAAAAGTACACCATTCACGACCTAGATGGAAATGAACAATCCATCGTGAAAGGTTGAAGTGTAACGCTCAGATTGGCTTGTCTTGACCAAGAGATTACACTAGTGCATGTCTATTGCCTTTGAAGAGGATTCTCTGAGGAGGACAAATTCTTCTTGAATCGAACTAGGAAGAATTAGACCTCAGTGGTTCGTTATTTCTTAATCATCGTCCCTTAAATAGGATGACGTGTGGTTAGTAATTATTGCTTTAACTTATTACGGGTAGAGAATCAACGAGATTCAATACTTTATATCTTGGGCAATATTATTTGTCACATGCGATTGCTAAGATTTAATTCAGAGAATCGTGTGCAAATACGCTTGTTCGATTTGCCCCCCTTGGGAGGTTCATAAGTTTTATCATACCAAATCTTGCAAAGTGGAACTAGTTTCGGTATGAATAATAATGTTGAACCGTTCTTTACCAAGGATAAAAGATATTAATTAATGGAAAGCTATTTCGGTGGCTTGAATTAATTAATGGGCTAGATAATCTTAAACACGGGAAATAATAACTGGGAGCCATATTGACTGTAATATGGGTTAAGATGGATAGTGCAATATTAATTATCTAGTGGGATTAATTAATATTTATGGGCTTGAATAATATTGTGGCTCAATATTGATAATTCAAGATCCATTGGAAGGTCCAATCTTAATTCTCCCCTCAAGTAGCCCAACATAAAGTCCAATAATTGAAAAAGGTGTTTAAAAATAAAATAAATTTTGTTGCTATTTTTCCTCATTAATTTTGAAAATTATAAATAAAAGGGGAGAAAGATTTTCTTTGAATTTTGTTATGGAATGAAGATATGTATTCTTGAAATACAAGGTTATCTCATTAAATTCAAGAAATCTCCCACTTGGTTATTTATATGTAAATTTCAAAAATTTTGAAAGTATAAGGGAAAGAAATATTTTCTTGAAAAGATATTATGGAAGATATGTATTCTTGCAATACATGTATATCTCGTAAATTCATGAAGATCCAAATCTTGGAATCTTTATCCTTATTTTTCGAAAATAACCATAACAAGAGAAGGTGGGATTTTATGGAATATTTTAATTATGGAGAAAAGAATATAGGAGATATATTCAAGATTTCTTGGAGATCAAGAAAAGATTTTTTTTCCACCCTATTACATGATGAAAAATCGGCCACCACATCTCTATAAATAGGGGATGAATGTTTCATTCCAAAAAAAAACACGAAAATTGGTTTTTTGGAAAAATATCAGCGTCGATGAAATATCAAATATTTTGAAACGTCGACAGATTGTGTATTTTTGAAAAATGTCAATTGTGAGTGTACAATTCCATGTGCTGGAAAAATTAGTAAATCCACAAAGGTGGTGCAACAAATTTTATTTTCCCTTTTGTTAATTGTTCGCGAGCTTCCTTCCACCGGATTGACGAGCAAGGACTAGGGAATACTTGGGAAGGCTTTTTGGTGTGTTTTTATCGACGAGACCATTGTCACTCCAAGAGGTTAGTTCGCGTAAACCCGTAGCAATTCCGTATGCGTAGGATTTATGTGAACTGTTTATATGCATGATTTGTTGTTGAATTATTATTTGAATTAATATAGGATTAATTCATACTAGTAATAATTGTTAGAATTAAATTTGTATTTAAATATTCATCCCGAATAGATCCGTGCAATTAATTTCCAAACAACTGGTAACAGAGCCTCGGTTTCGGGCTCTGAATTTTAAATTGTAATTTAATTCGTTTCATTAAATTTGAAATTGGATAGTAGAATTGCTAGATCCTTTTTGCAGGTATCCAATTGTCATGGAATTTAATGTGTTTATTTATGCATGCATATAAATTGTGTTTTTTTTTTAATTTGTTTAGTTTGAATTCATTTTGCCTCGTGAGAAAATCCACGAGTAGATTAGAATTTGTATGATTTGATCAATGTAATAGACTAGTCTAGATCTAGGTTTATTTATTTTTGTAAAATAAATTATAATCGGATCGGAAATGGAGGCGGAGACGAAGAATTAAAAGATGGAATCCGGAATAGGCGCGTAAGCGCCGCGGCGTCGCATAAAATGTGCCAGCGAGGCACGCTACGACGCGGACGCCGAGCGGCAAAAGAGGCCGCCGGCGAAGCGGCGTGGAATCGAGGGTCGGGCGCAGCGATCGCTACCGACGGTGAGTGGGCGCTGACGGGTGGATACTGGCGAGGGCAAGATCGACACGGATTTGCATGGGCGGGCGCTACGAAGCGCCACAGGCGCGGCGGGCGCCACGACACCCCGCCAAGCTTGTCGCCGAAGTGGTATGATCTGTCGGGCGACGCGGCGCCGGGCGCCGGGCGCTACAAGACAGATAACACCACTCGACACGGGCCGGAGGCTAGCGAAAGCACTCGACCCATGAGTCGGTCGATGACGGGCTTGACAAGGCATTTTTTTTTAAGACGGGTCAAGTGGGAGCTTTTCGAGATGAACGATGAAGGCTATGAAGACGATTTCTCATGATCAAGACATGACAAAAATTAACCATGACAATTGGATATATGTGCCCAATATGTTTAATTTTTTGCTTTGATGTTATGCATTATTTTATGCTTTTTTAAATTGTGTTTAAATTTGCGATGCATGAGAAAATGTTTTGAAAAATCTCACTTTCGAAAATTACTAAGTATGCTTAAACAATTAATTGACAATTTTATGAATAATAAAATTGAATTAATTTTGACCTCCATGATTTATTTATTTGTGAATTCTTTTGGAGAAATTCCCCACCGGACCGGCCAAAAAAGATAGCTTTCACATGAATAAATTACAAATGGATGATTGTGGATTATTACTAGTGGCGACGATGACCCTCCCCACGAGGCTCGTTAAAAGTAAAATAATAATTCTGTATTTAATCATGGTTATTACTTAGGTATAAAATTGATATGCATATACTTCCCCGAAGTCCCTGTCAATTTTATATTGGTCAAGTGGGAGCCAACTATTAATCTAGTTATTAAAGGTTTGTAACTGTTCTTGTTTGTAACCTGCTTGAATGTGTTTAAATAATGACCCACCCCACGTGGCTTATTTAAACTGTTTTGAGATGTTGGCTGATGCATGTTCATATTTTTTTTTGAGATTTTAATATGAAACATGTGATCGAACCTTGTGATATATTTGTGCTTATGCATATTATTATTTATTTTAGTTCAGCATGTCGTAACCTTTTAATCCACTGCTATTATACTTAAAGTCAATAGAATAATTATTGAAACTATATTGATTGGAAACGAAAAATTATAATTGTCTTAACTGCACAAAAGCACAAGTGGATTCTTGACATACCAAAATCATATGAGCCAACTGACGAGTCAAAAATGTGGGACTCGTCAGATCACCTTGCGAGAGATGTCGTCGCTGAAAATGGTGGAGGGCAAACCCGTAAGGGATTACGTCCTCAAAATTGATGGCCCATCTGAACAAACTTGAGGTTCTGAGTGCAGATTATAATCTGGATACTCAGATGAATTTGGTACTTCACTCTCTGCCCAAAAGGTTTTTGAGCATTTTGGCCTCGCTAGCTGATTTGTTGCAAGCTTTGGTCTAGGCAGAGATGATGATGGGGCACCAAACTCAAGCTTTGACGGCAAGTGGTAAGTCTTCATCTTCTAGGCCAAAGGAAGGCAAGAAAAAGAAGAGGACCAAAAGCCATAAGCAATCAAACTCAACTGTTGCCAAAGGCAATGGTAAGATGAGGAATGCCGGTGGTGTCAAGGAAAATCCAAAGAGGAAGTGCTTAAGCTGCGGTGAAAGAGGACAATGGAGGTTTTCCTGTTCCAACCCCAAAAGGGACGGAAAGAAAGGTAATTCTCACGCACTAGTTGTTGAAACTTGTTTAGCGGCGTATACTTCTCATTCGTGGGTAATTGATACTGGATCTGCTGACCATGTATGTTTCACGTTATGGGGTCCCAGCTGACCCGACAACTTAGTGGCAGTGAGATCCTCATCACACTGGGCGATGCTATGAGTGTGGCAGCTGAAGCAGTGGGAGAAGTGCACTTGTCTTTTGAAGACAACGTTTTAATTTTAAGAGATGTTCTTTACGTTCTGAATTTTAGAAAGAATTTAATTTCTGTTTCTAAACTTTACCTTGATGGATATTCGGTTACTTTTAATAAAGTTGTTACCATTTCTCTTTATGATAAATTTATCTGTCATGGAACGTTGCCAAATAATCTCTATACAATTAACTGTGCACACCACTCACGAAATGCATCCTATAACACATCAACTGTTTCCGATAAAAGAAAACGTTCATCAGACGTGAACGAGACACTTCTATGGCATCTAAGATTGGGACATATTAATCCAAAGAGGATCCAAAGGTTGGTGAAAGACGGTTCACTGGAGTTTCTCCAAGTTGAACCAATTCCAACCTGCGAATCATGTTTGGAGGGTAAAATGACCAAGAGGGCATTCGGAGCCAAGGGGATTAGAGCCAAAGAAGTGTTAGAAATCGTTCACACAGACGTATGTGGTCCAATGTCAACCAAAGCAAGAGGAGGTTATGAGTATTTCGTCACTTTTATTGATGACTACTAAAGGTACGGTTATATTTTCCTTATGAAGCATAAATCTGAGACCTTTGAGAAATTCAAAGAATTTAAGGCTCAAGCAGAGAATCATAGGGAAAAACATATCAAGTCTCTACGATCCGATCGTGGAGGCGAGTACCTCAGCGATGAGTTTTTGAACTACTTGTCAGATGAAGAGATTGTATCCCAGCTAACTGCACCCGGAACCCCTCAACAAAACGGGGTTGCAGAGCGAAGAAACAGAACTCTTTTGGAAATGGTTAGATCAATGATGAGTTATGCGGATCTTCCCAAGTCGTTCTGGGGTCATGCCTTGGAAACAACGACTTACATTCTGAACTTGGTGCCATCCAAATCGGTTCCTAAAACTCCCAAAGAATTGTGGACCGGGCGCAAGCCTAGTTTGAGACACATGAGAATTTGGGGGTGTCCGGCCTACGTGTTGGACAAGGAAGCCGGGAAATTGGATCCTCGATCAGAATTAAGGTTGTTTATAGGATACCCAAAGGGAACAAAATGGTGTATGTTCTATGGTCCCGAAGATCAAAAGGTGGTAATAAGCACCCACTTTAGATTTTTGGAAGAAGACTATATGAACGAAAGAAGACCCAGAAGTGAGATTGCCTTAAATGAGCTAAGGGGGCTAACCTCATTGCCAACTGTACAAGATGGCATACCAAACGATACACTTTCACAATCGGAACCTCATCCTAGTGGGAGGGTTGCAAGACAGCCCGAGAGATTCATGGGGATAGGAGAGTCCTCGGACTTGATTCCCGGTCAAGACGAATCAGACCCATGGACATATGATGAGGCAATCCAAGACAAGGATGCGGTTTCTTGGGAAAAGGCAATGAAAGCCTAAATGGGTTCTATGGATCATAACAGAGTGTGAGAGCTAGTAGAACCACTTAATGAGGTCAAACCCATTGGTTGCAAGTGGGTATACAAGAGAAAAAGGGGACCGGACGGGAAGGTGGAAACCTTCAAGGCAAGGGTTGTGGCGAAAGGTTATACTCAGAAAGAAGGGATCGACTATGAGGAAACCTTTTCACCTGTAGCGATGCTCAAGTCCATCCGGATTCTCTTGTCGATTGTTGCGCATCTCGATTTTGAAATCTGGCAAATGGATGTCAAGACTGCTTTTCTTAACGGAAGTCTTGATGAAAAAATCTATATGCAACAACCCCAAGGCGTCATTGAAAATGGTCAAGAACACCTAGTTTGTAAGCTCATGAAGTCCATTTACGGACTCAAACAAGCATCCAGAGCTTGGAACCAATGTTTTGATCATGTTATAAAGTCTTATGGGTTTGATCAAAACGAGTTCGAAAAGTTGTGTACAAAAAGCTTTGTCGGAAGCGCATTGGTATTCTTAGTATTATCGTGAGCGATATTCTCGCTCATCGGGAGCGATGTAAAGGTGTTATCGGGGCGTAAGGGCATGACTTTCAAAAGCGGTTTGATATGAAGGACTTAGGGGAAGCGGGCACATCCTTGGGATCAAGATCACTTTCGAGATGGCAAGAAATGGATGATAGGCTTATCGCAAGCTTTCATACATAGACACCTTCTTTGAAGCGATTCAAAGATGCAGATTCAAGAAAGGCCGTACCTTTCGGGCATGGAATCCATCTATCAAGGAAATGTGCCCTAAAGACAAAAAAAGGAGATAGATGACATGAAAGACATTCCTTATGCTTCGGCTGTCGGAAGCCTTATGTATGCAATGTTGTGCACGAGACCGGATATCTGCTTTGCCGTTGGCATGGTGGCAAGATATCAAAGTAACCCCGGGAAAGAACATTGGACGGCAGTTAAAATCATTCTGAAGTATCTGAAAAGAACTCAAGATAGAATGTTGGTTTATCAGTCAGATAGTCTTATCCCCATCGCTACACGGACTCGGATTTCCAATCAGACATAGATTCCAGAAACTATCTGCCTTAGTTAGTGTGCTTTCATTTGGGAAGTGTAGCCATGAAATGGAGGAGTGTGAAGCAGAAATGCATCACTGACTCAACCATGGAAGTCGGGTAAGTAGCTGCTTGTGAAGTAGTGAAGGAACCAGTTTGGCTTTAGACCTTCTTAGTGGACTTGAATGAAGTTCCGAATTTGTCTAGCAATATTTGCTAGGGGCAGTTGCAAATTCAAGGGAACCAAGAGTCCACGAGTCAAACAAGCACACTGAAGGAAAGAAATCTTAGACGAAAAATCGTTAAGAGAGGAGATGAAGAGGTGGCTAAGATCACATTGGAGGATAACCTAGTGTATACTTTCACAAAGTGTCTGCCTCTGGAAACATTCAAGAGACATGTGGGAGGAATGGTAGTCAAAAGCGTAGCCAATCTGCTTTGAGTATAAGTGGGAGACATTATTAGGTTCGTGTAGGTGACATTATATGTCACGTATTAGGAACTACACGAGACATGCTGTAGTATACTTAAAAGCAGATTTTGAGTATAAGTGGGAGATTGTTGGGATTATACTGGAAAGTATGCTTTTACTTTGTATAATCAAACTGAATTTCGGTCTTATTTACTGAAATAAATTGTTTATCACTGATGCTTTAAATATCATCGAATGTTACATATATTTACTGCATAACTGTTCAATAAATAGTACGTGTTACATTGTAGTTAATTTAGTGATACCAGATCACAGAAGATTAAATTAACAGTCCCTTGTAACCAAAAGTACACCATTCACTACCTAGATGGAAATGAACAATCCATCGTGAAAGGTTGAAGTGTAACGCTAAGATTTGCTTGTCTTGACCAAGAGATTACACTAGTGCATGTCTAGTGCACTGAAGAGGACCTAAAGGAGGACAAATTCTTCAAAACTGAACTAGGAAGAATTAGACCTCAGTGGTTCATTATTTCTTAATCATTGTCCCTTAAATAGGATGACGTGTGGTTAGTAATTATTGCTTTGACTTATTACGGGTAGAGAATCAACAAGATTCAATACTTTATATCTTGGGCAATATTATTGGTCACATGCGATTGCTAAGATTTAATACGGAGAATCGTGTGCAAGTACGCTTGTTCGATTTGCCCCCTTGGGAGGTTCATAAGTTTTATCATACTAAATCTTGCAAGTAGAACTAGTTTCCGGTATGAATAATAATGTTGAACCGTTCCTTTACCAAGGATAAAAGATATTAATTAATGGAAAACTATTTCAGTGGCTTGAATTAATTAATGGGCTAGATAATCTTAAACATGGGAAATAATAACCGGGAGCCATATTGACTGTAATATGGGTTAAGATGGATAGTGCAATATTAATTATGTAGTGGGATTATTTAATATTTATGGGCTTGAATAATATTGTGGCTCAATAGTGATAATTCAAGATCCATTGGAAGGTCCAATCTTAATTCTCCTAAAGGCCCCTCAAGTAGCCCAACATAAAGTCCAATAACTGAAAAAAGTGTTTAAAAATAAAATAAATTTTGTTGCTATTTTTCCTCATTAATTTCGAAAATTATAAATAAAAGGGGAGAAAGATTTTCTTTGAATTTTGTTATGGAATGAAGACATGTATTCTTGAAATACAAGATTATCTCATTAAATTCAAGAAATCTCCCACTTGGTTATTTATATGTAAATTTCGAAAATTTTGAAAGAATAAGGGAAAGAAAGATTTTCTTGATTTTCTTGAAAAGATATTATGGAAGATATGTATTCTTGCAATACAGGTATATCTCATAAATTCAAGAAGATCCAAATCTTTGAATCTTTATCCTTATTTTTCGAAAATAACCATAACAAGAGAAGGTGAGATTTTATGGAATATTTTAATTATGGAGAAAAGAATATAGGAGATATATTCAAGATTTCTTGGAGATCAAGAAAAGATTTTTTTCCTCCCCATTCCATGATGAAAAATCGGCCACCACATCTCTATAAATAGGGGATGAATGTTTCATTCCAAAAAAAAAACACGAAAATTGGTTTTTTGGAAAAATATCAGCGTCGATAAAATATCAAATATTTTGAAACGTCGACAGATTGTGTATTTTTGAAAAACGTCAATTGTGAGTGTACAATTCTATGTGCTGGAAAAATTAGTAAATCCACAAAGGTGGTGCAACAAATTTTATTTTCCCTTTTGTTAATTGTTCGCGAGCTTCCTTCCACCGGATTGACGAGCAAGGACTAGGGAATACTTGGGAAGGCTTTTTGGTGTGTTTTTATCGACGAGACCATTGCCACTCCAAGAGGTTAGTTCACGTAAACCCGTAGCAATTCCGCATGCGTAGGATTTATGTGAACTGTTTATATGCATGATTTGTTGTTGAATTATTATTTGAATTAATATAGGATTAATTCATGCAAGTAATAATTGTAAGAATTAAATTTGTATTTAAATATTCATCTCGAATAGATCCGTGCAATTAATTTTCCAACATGATTGAGATAAGGTTATATTATTTTTTTTTAATTTAAAAATCATGGATATATTATTTTATTGAATTTGTTAGAGAAATTATAAATTTTTAATAGTGTATAATTTTTAATCCTTGTGTATATCTTTTAAAAAATTATTATATTTTAGAATACTTTAGATGTACGGTTGAGATTAAATTTAAAATTAGAATTATTAAGATTAGAGGGATTTTGAAATAGAGTGATTTGGGTTTGTCTAAAAGTTTGTCTTTATATATAGTGGATTTTTATAGAAATATTAGCAAACAACTACAGGATCACCCACTTTTAATTAATCTTTTATTTTATCTAAAAAAAATCAAACATTTTTACTTCAAAAAATATTTTTTCACCAAGAGCAGGGAATAAGAGTCTAAGAAAATTTGAGATTCTTTATTCTTGATTTTATTTTTTCAATATTCATCCTCAATTTTCAAGGCCGATCAAGTAAATTTTTTTATTCTTTTAATTTTTCTTATACAAGTTGATATATTGATTGTTGATGAATTTTATGCTTTGAATTCTCTTTGAGTATAGTTCAATAAACATTGAAAATATTTTATTTTGTTTAAAGTTATTAGTCTAAATTTTTTTCTTTCTAGTTTATCCCCTTATAAATTCCTGAATCCGCCACTGATTTTACTAAAAAACAAAAAAAACACACACACACATTCATGAAACGCAGTCACACAGTCATGCAAGTTTTCAAGACAAGTGTAATATTGAATTTTACTTTTAAAAATTAATATAGGAATAAATAAACAAGAGAGAGGATATGAAAGTGTGAAATGAAGTAGCAATACATTGATATATTATAGCAAGCTCGTGGTCGGTTGTTCCCTCAATGAAAAACAAATAAATGAACGCGGGTCGGGCCCACTCTAAGCGGTGCTACATGTGTAAAAATTTTGTCAATATTTAGTTAGTTATTTCCACATTATCATATGCATGTATTTATTTGATATTTTGTGACTTTTGTCAACTATTGTTTTCACATATATGTTAAGTTTTATTGGGAGGTAAGTGACTGAAAAGGTGTTAGGTTAACTTTTAGTAGGACTTTATTTATTAGTAGAAGTTTTAGACGGTAGATTCTATTTTAGGATGAATTATTCAAATTGGGGATATGATTAGATAAAATATTTTAAGTGGTCTCACCCTAAATTAGTTAGGTTAATAATAATAAGTATAAATTTTATATTACTGAACTTACAAATTAATATCACTGCACTTATTAATTAAAATCATTATATTTATAAATTAAATCATAGTTTTTTTTTTTTGCAAGGTATAAACTAAATCATAGTTTTAAATGTTATTGTTGTTAATTTATAAAAATAGTAATAGCATCAATTTATATATATAATGGTGTCAATTTCATAATATGAACAAGATTCACATGAGTGTTTGTGTTCTAATCAATATTCCCCCGTCTCGTAAAAAATTTCATTTATGAGACATTTTGTTAAAATTAAGGAACATATTTTTTTTTCACAAATTTATCTTTTTTAATTGGGCAGGAACTTAACTATGGGATATCAATTATATTTACTATTAGTTTAGGACAATCTAGGATACAAATTTGTATACATACAAATCTCAATTGAGACCCAATTTCACTTTATTCAACTCATCATTGACCCGCTTGATCGTGTCATCTTAGACCCGTGAATTAATTAATTTTTACCTATACAAATTTGTACAGTAGACATAGTTTAGTGTCTGCGTATTACGTGATTCTTTAATTTAAATATGCAATAATCATAATATATAATATATTTAATATAAATAATATAATTATGTGCATAAATACACAACACATAAATTAATAATTAATTAATAATATGTTTAGGATGTATATTAGTATACTTATAACTTAAACAGTTATTGGAATAAAATTATTGTGTTAATTTCTACCTATTTTGCAATTAATACACGAACCCCTAACGTAAATTTGAGTATTTTTTATCTTTCTTTAAACATAAAAAATCAAGAATTGAGGAAGAAAGAATTTGCAAATCAGTTGTAGAATGGATGGGGAAAAAAGATTGTGATTAGTATTTAAAAATTAACGAAAATGTCTTTTTAAAAATCATGTGTAGTGGACATGTATAAAATCGGGAGAATTTTTTTGCTAGAAAAATTAATTCGGTAGTTTAAGTGTAATAAAATAATAGTTTGTATAGTTTAGTGCAATAAAAAATAGTTACGTGGTTTAGGTACAATTTCAATGATAGTTTAGTGGGTTTAGTGCAATTAGACATAAATATCATGTAAGAGGTGTAAGGTTCAAACCTTAATTATTGCATTTTTTTTAATTAAAATGCCCCATATTAATTACAAATCAATAGAAAAGTGACACATCAATATAATAAAATGTGATAGTTCATCTAAATTAATCCTAAGATGATACATCATTCAAATTAATTAAAAGACGGCACATCATCAAAATGAACTCTCTATTGATGGCACATCATCAAAATGAACTTTTTATTAATAATATAGGGGATTGTTAATTAATCTTTGGAGAGAGGAATGAATACATAATGAAGAAGAAATTTTAGAGAGTGCGGAAAAAAAAATAAAAAAAATGATGGAAATATATATAGCTATGTAGAATAGGGAGAAATGCGAAAAAAAAGAAGATAAAATGACAAATAATTTGAAATAAAAAATAAACTCGAAAGTGATATATTTTACGAAACGAACAGAGTAATATGTATGTACTATTTTGTAAAATCTTTTACTTTTGTATTGTACTTTTATATTTGATGGTATTTTATGTAAATTCTAACTTAACTACATAATCTTTTTGGGTATTTTCTTTAATTTGTGAAGAGAATTCGTGAAATTAGCTCTTCGTGAGATTATTGGAATAGTTTTTTTTATTTAAAAAGAACGGATTTGATCATATGCCCGCAGATAGTCACAAATTTATATGTCCACCGTTTATGTGGCGCGCCACATATGCATGGTCCCACAATCATTTAATTATTTTTGTAATTAATTCAATTTTTTCATTAATTATATAAACCTAATCTGTAAACAATAAACCATGAACCATTCGGGTCGGGTGAACCATGAACCACTCGGGTTGAGTTTGAGTTCGGATCGAGTTGGGTCCGGGTCGGATAAAGAAATTTAATATGGAGTAATTAATGAAATTGTGTAAAATATGGAATATATATAAATGAGAAGATTGAATTAATTTAAAAAATTAATTAAATGGTGATGAAAACCTTGCATATGTCATATAAGCGGTAGACATATAAGTTTGTACCCACCAGCGGGCGTATGATCAATTTCGTTAAAAATAAATCAATTTTGACAAATTGAGATCATTGAATGATGGTTGAAAAAAAAAATTATTTAATAACGAATCACAAACCAACTCTATTGTATTTGAATATAGATAACGACGATCATTATTACTGATTTGTTCTTGAAAAAGTACCACAAATTACGAGTACATTATTGATATTTGAGTAACACTTCTATGACCTAGTTATATAATATGAACTCTAATTTAATATAACCCACTTTAAAATGAATTGATCTGAATTTTCGCCCCGCTCTCATTCCGAGTTCATTCCACTGTCATGTTAACATGCCAAAGCTATCGTCTCACGAACCCATCGCGTCCTAACCACATCAACCAACAACCCGACTCCATAATCTGTCGTATCTTGGGAGAACACATTTTCGTTGTTGGCCAAGGCGATGTCGCGGCGGCGACATGTCGCTAGATCCACGTGGTTGCCCCTAGTGCCGGAGGAGACGATCAGCTTAAACGACGGCAGGTGGCGGAGCACTTCCTCCGTGACGAAGCTGATGTTATAAAACTCTCACTGTTCTTCAGAAAAATTCTCACTGTTATTCTATAAAATTCTCACTGTTACGTTATAAAACTATCACTATATAAAACTCTCACTATCATGTTATTAAACTATCACTGTTATTCTATAAAACTCTCACTGCTACGCTATAAAATTATCACTATATAAAACTCTCACTATCATGTTATTAAACTATCATTGTTATTCTATCAAACTCTCACTGTTATTCAGAAAAACTCTCACTGTTATACTATAAAACTCTCATTGTTACTCTATAAAACTATCACTCTATAAAACTCTCACTATCATGTTATTAAACTATCATTGTTTTTCTATAAAACTCTCTCTGTTATTCAGAAAAACTCTCATTGTTATACTATAAAATTATCATTCTATAAAACTCTCACTATAATGTTATTAAAATATCACCGTTATTCTATAAAACTCTCACTGTTATTCAGAAATCAATTAATTCTTCACCATCTTTTCCTGCTTGACATCCAGATTCGTGTGCCAACACAAGAATAGAGACAACTACATCATCTCCGGCGACGACTGCATCACCATGAAAAGCAGGTGGGACGAATATGACATCGGCTACAACATGTCAACAAAGCAGCTAATAATCTGCCGCCTCACCTGCATTTCCCCCTTCAACGCCGCCCAGCGAAATGTCCGGCTGGATCGAGGTGTTGGGGAACGAATTGCCCGGATCTATTCGGGATGAATATTTAAATACAAATTTAATTCTAACAATTATTACTAGCATGAATTAATCCTATATTAATTCAAATAATAATTCAACAACAAATCATGCATATAAACAGTTCACGTAAATCTTACGCATGCGGAATTACTACGAGTTTACGTAAACTTACCTCTTGGAATGACAATGGACTTGTCGATGAAAACACACCAAAAAACCTTCCCAAAGTATTCCCTAGTCCTTGCTCGACAATCCGGTGGAAGGATTCCCGCGAACAATTAACAAAAGGAAAAATAAACTTTGTTGCACCACTTATGTGGATTTACTAATTTTTTCAGCACATGGAATTGCACTTGGGAATGAAAGAATCATCCCCTATTTATAGATGGGTGGTGGTCGAAATTTTTGAGGAAAAACCAATATGGGAAAATCTTTTCTTGATCTCCAAGAAATCTTGAATATATCTCCTATATTCTTTTTCCCCATAATTAAAATATTCCACAAAAATCCCACCTCATCTTGTTATGGCCAAATTTTCGAAAAATCCAAGAGACAAGATTCCAAAATTTGGATCTTCTTGAATTTATGAGATATACTTGTATTTCAAGAAATACATATCTTCCATAATATCTTTTCAAGAAAATCAAGAAAATCTTTCTTTCTCTTATATTTCAAAAAATTCGAAATTCACATATGAATAACCAAGTGGGAAATTTCTTGAATTTAATGAGATAATCTTGTATTTCAAGAATACATATCTTCATTCCATAACAAAATTCAAAGAAAATCTTTCTCCCATTTTATTCATAATTTTCGAAAAATATGAGGAAATTAGCAACAAATATTTATTTTTATTTTTAAACACATTTTTCCAGTTATTGGACTTTATGTTTGGGCTACTTGGGGGCCTTTAGGAGAATTAAGATTAGACCATTCCAATGGATCTTGAATTATCAATATTGAGCCACAATATTATTCAAGCCCATAAATATTAATTAATCCCACTACATAATTAATATTGCACTATCCATCTTAACCCATATTATAGTTAATATGGCTCCCGGATATTATTTCTCGTGTTTAAGATTATCTAGCTCATTAATTAATTCAAGCCACTGAAATAACTTTCCATTAATTAATATCTTTTTAACCTTGGTAAAGGAACGGTTCAACATTATTACTCATACCAGGAAACTAGTTCCACTTGCAAGATTTGGTATGATAAAACTTATGAACCTCCCAAGGGGGCAAATCGAACAAAGCGTATTTTGCACACGATTCTTCGTATTAAATCTTAGCTACACATGTGACCAATAATATTGCCCAAGATATAAAGTATTGAATCTCGTTGATTCTCTACCCGTAATAAGTCAAAACAATACTTACTAACCACACGTGATCCTATTTAAGGGACGAAGATTAAGAAATAACGAACAACTGAGGTCTAATTCTTCCTAGTTCAGTTCTAAAGAATTTGTCCTCTCAGATCCTCTTCAAAGGCACTAGACATGCACTAGTGTAATCTCTTGGTCAAGACAAGCTAAATCAATCTGGCGTTACACTTCAACCTTTCACGATGGATTGTTCATTTCCATCTAGGTCGTGAATGATGTACATTTGGTTACAAGGGACTGTCAATTTAATCTTCTGTGATCTGGTATCACTAAATTAACTACAATGTAACACGTATTATTTATTGAACAGTTATGCAGTAAATATATGTAACATTATATGATATTTACAGCATCAGTGATAAATAATTTAATTCAGTAAATAAGTCCTAAATTCAGTTTGATTATACAAAGTAAAAGCATACTTTCCAGTATAATCCTAACAATCTCCCACTTATACTCAAAGTCTGCTTTTAAGTATACTACAACATGTCTCGTGTAGATCCGTGACATATAATGTCACCTACACGAACCTAATAATGTCTCCCACTTATACTCAAAGCAGATTGGCTACGCACTTGACAACCAATTCCTCCCACATGTCTCTTTGAATGTTTCCAGAGGCAGACACTTTGTGAAAGTATACACTAGGTTATCTTCCAATGCGATCTTTAGCCACCTCTTCATCTCCTCTCTTAACGATTTCTTGTCTAAGATTCCTTTCCTTCAGTGTGCTTGTTTGACTCATGGACTCTTGGTTCCCTTGAATTTGCAACTGCCCCTAGCAAATATTGCTAGACAAATTTGGAACTTCATCCAAGTCCACTAAGAAGGTCTAGAGCCAAACTGGTTCCTTCACCGCCTCACAAGCAGCTACTTACCCGACTTCCATGGTTGAGTCAGTGATGCATTTCTACTTCACACTCGTCCATTTCATGGCTACACTTCCCAAATGAAAGCACACTAACTGAGGCAGATAGTTTCTGGAATCTAAGTCTGATTGGAAATCCGAGTCCATATAGCCTTGCGGATTAGACTATCTGACTGATAAACCAACATTCTATCTCGAGTTCTTTTCAGATACTTCAGAATGTTTTTAACTGTCGTCCAATGTTCTTTCCCCGGGTTACTTTGATATCTTGCCACCATGCCAACAGCAAAGCAGATATCCGGTCTCATGCACAACATTGCATACATAAGGCTTCCGACAGCCGAAGCATAATGAATGTCTTTCATGTCATCTATCTCCTTTTGTGTCTTAGAGCACATTTCCTTGGATAAATGGGTTCCATGTCTGAAAGGTATGAAGCCCTTCTTTGAATCCTGCATGCTGAATCGTTTCAAGTCAGTGTCTATGTATGAAGCTTGCGATAAGCCTATCATCCTTTTCTTGCGATCTCGAATGATCTTGATCCCAAGGATGTGCCAGGCTTCCCCTAAGTCCTTCATATCAAACTATTTTGAAAGTCATGCCCTTACGTCTGATAACACCTTTACATCATTCCCGATGAACATAATATCATCTATGTATAGTACTAAGAATACCAATGCAGTTCCGACATGCTTTTTACAACTTTCAATCTCGTTTTGATCAAACCCATAAGACTTTATAACATGATCAAAACTTGGTTCCAAGCTCTGGATGCCTGTTTGAGTCCGTAAATGGACTTCATGAGCTTACAAACTAGGTGTTCTTGGCCCTTTTCAATGAAGCCTTGGGGTTGTTGCATATAGATTTCCTCATCAAGACTTCCGTTAAGAAAAACTGTCTTGACATCCATTTGCCAGATTTCAAAATCGAGATGCTCAGCAATCGACAAGAGAATCCGGATGGACTTGAGCATCTCTACAGGTGAAAAGGTTTCCTCATTGTCGATCCCTTCTTTCTGAGTATAACCTTTCGCCACAAGCCTTGCCTTGAAGGTTTCCACCTTCCCGTTCGATCCCCTCTTTCTCTTGTATACCCACTTGCAACCAATAGGTTTGACCCCATTAAGTGGTTCGACTAGCTCCCACACTCTGTTATGATCCATAAACCCCATTTATTCTTTCATTGCCTTTTGCCAAGAAATCGCATCCTTGTCTTGGATTGCCTCATCATATGTCCATGGGTCTGATTCGTCTTGACCGGGGATCAAGTCCGAGGACTCTCCTATCCCCATGAATCTCTCGGGCTGTTTCACAAACCTCCCACTATGACGAGGTTCCGGTTGTGTAAGTGTGTTGTTTGGTATGTCATCTTGTACAGTTGGCAACGAGGTTAGCCCCCTTAGCTCATTTAAGGTAATCTCACTTATGGGTCTTATTTCGTTCATATAGTCTTCTTCCAAAAATCTAAAGTGGGTGCTTATTACCACCTTTTGATCTTTGGGACCCCTTTTGTTCCCTTTGGGTATCCTATAAACAACCTTAATTACGATCGAGGATCCGATTTCTGGCTTCCTTGTGTCGTGGGTCGGACACCCCCAAATTCTCATGTGTCTCAAACTTCTCTGCATGTGTCTCCACAATTCTTTGGGAGTTTTGGGAACCGATTTGGATGACACCAAGTTCGTAATGTAAGCCGCCGTTGTTTTCAAGGCATGACCCCGAAGCGACTTGAGAAGATCCCGATAACTCATCATTGATCTAACCATTTCCAAAAGAGTTTTGTTTTTTCGCTCCGCAACCCCGTTTTGTTGAGGGGTTTGGTGCGATTTATTTGGGATGCAATCCTTCATCCGGACAAGTAGTTCAAAAACTCATATTTGAGGTACTTTCGCCTCCACGATCGGATCGTAGAGACTTGATATGTTTTTCCCTATGATTCTCTTGGCTTGAGCCTTAAATTCTTTGAATTTCTCAAAGGTCTCGATTTATGCTTCATAAGGAAAATATAACCGTACCTCGAGTAGTCATCAATAAAAGTGACAAAATACTCGTAACCTCCTCTTGCTTTGGTTGACATTGGACCACATACGTCTGTGTGAACGATTTCTAACACTTCTTTGGCTCTATTCCACTTGGCTCCGAATGCCCTCTTGGTCATTTTACCCTCCAAACATGATTCGCAGGTTGGAATTGGTTCAACTTGGAGAGACTCCAGTGAACCGTCTTCTACCAACCTTTGGATCCTCCTTGGATTAATATGTCCCAATCTTAGATGCCATAGAAGTGTATCGGTCACGTCTGATGAACGTTTTCTTTTGTTGGAAACAATTGATGTGTTATAGGATGCATTTCGTGAGTGTTGTGCACAGTTAATTGTATAGAGATTACTTGACAACGTTCCATGACAGATAAATTTATCATAAAGAGAAATGGTAACAACTTTATCAAAAGTAACCGAATATCCATCAAGGTAAAGTTTAGAAACTAAAATTAAGTTCTTTCTAAAATTCGGAACGTAAAGTACATCTCTTAAAATTAAAACTCTGTCTTCAAAGGACAGGTGCACTCTTCCCACTGCTTCAGCTGCCACTCTCGTAGCATCGCCCAGTGTGATGAGGATCCCACTTCCACTAAGTTGTCGGGTCCGCTTGAACCCCTGTAAAGTGAAACAAATATGATCTGTGGATCCGTATCCACCACCCATAAATGGGAGGCATACGCCGCTAAGCAAGTTTCAACAACTAGTACGTGAGAATTACCTTTCTTTCCATTCCTTTTGGGATTGGAACAGGCTGACCTCCAATGTCCTTTTTCACCGCAGTTAAAACATTTTCCCTTTGGTGCTTTCTTGACACCCATACAGCTGGCTGTCTTTCTCTTACTTTTCTTAGTGATGAGTTTGCTTTGGTTCTGACCACTTTCCTTTTCTTGAGTCTTACCCTCCATTGGCCTAGACCTTGAGAAAAGACTTTTGGTCACCAATGCCTCGTCTTTCTTTCCTAAATGCTTCTCTATTTTCTCCAAGGCTTCTTGTAGAATGTCCATAGTAAACATGTGATCACTCATCACAAAACTATAGTAAAACCCATCGAAGCACCTTGGAAGAGTTAGCAAAAAGAAATTCGATTTGAGCCTCATCACAATACTTGGTACCGAGATAAGCCAGGTTTTTAAAATGGTGTTTTATTCTGAGAACATGCTCCCTTACGGGTGTTCCCTCAACCATCTTTAGCCTTGCCACGTTGTCGTTTTTAAACTGATTGATCATGCGGTCTTTTGTTGAAAACATTTCTTCAAGACTTTGCATAATTTCTACAGCAGACTCAATACCTTCATGAATGTGTCTCAAATCATCAGACAGTGAAGTCAAGATTACACGTTTCATAGGTTCATTGGCCTGCTCTCAAATATTATACAAGTGTCTTTCCGCATCAGTTGATCCCTCAGTAGGCAAACGGGACTTGGGTACATCAAGAACCCAATGATGTTCTTGTGCAGGTAGGACAAAACTCATATTTCGTTTCCAAACAACATAGTTATCACCAGTTAATTGGTTCTCTTTGAGTGTATATAACAGTGGATTAAAAGGTTGCGACATGATGAACTGAAATAAATAATAATATTCATAAGCACAAATATATCACAAGGTTCGATCACATGTTTCATATAAAAATTTCAAAAAAATATGAACATGAATCAGCCAACATCTCAAAACAGTTTAAATAACACATTCAAGCAGGTTACAAACAAGAACAGTTACAAACCTTTAATAACTAGATTAATAGTTGGCTCCCACTTGACCAATATAAAATTGACAGGGACTTCGGGGAAGTATATGCATATCAATTTTATACCTAAGTAATAACCATGATTAAATACAGAACTATTATTTTGCTTTGAACGAGCCTCGTGGGGAGGGTCATCGTCGCCACTAGTAATAATCCACAATCATCCATTTGGAATTTATTCATATGAAAGCTATCTTTTGACAGTCCCGTGGGGGGAATTTCTCCAAAAGAATTCACAAATAAATAAATCATGGAGGTCAAAATTAATTCAATTTTATTATTCATAAAATTGTCAATTAATTGTTTAAGCATACTTAGTAATTTTCGAAAGTGAGATTTTTCAAAACATTTTCTCATGCATGGCAAATTTAAACACAATTTAAATAAGCATAAAATAATGCATAACATCAAAACAAAAAATTAAACATATTGGGCAAATATATCCAATTGTCATGGTTAATTTTGTCATGTCTTGATCTTGAGAAATAGTCTTCATAGCCTTCATAGTTCGTCTCGAAAAGCTCCCACTTGACCGTCTTAAAAAAAACACCTTGTCAAGCCACGTCATCGACCAGCTCGCGGGTCGGAGTGCCCGCCTAGCACTCCCCCGGCCGTGTCGAGTGGCATCCGTCTTGTGGCAGCTCAAGCTCCCCAGCTCACGTCGCCCGTGAGATCACGCCTGTTGGGATTATCTTTGAAAAGTATGCTTTTTACTTTGTATAATCGAAAACCGAATTTTCGACTTATTTACTGAAATAAATTGTTTATCACTGATGCTTTAAATATCATTGAATGTTACATATATTTACTGCATAACTTTTCAATAAGTCGTACGTGTTACATTGTAGTTAATTTAGTGATACCAGATCACAGAAGATTATATTAACAGTCCCTTGTAACTAAAAGTACGTTATTCACGACCTAGATGGAAATGAACAACCCATCGTGAAAGGTTGAAGTGTAAGGCTCAGATTGGCTTGTCTTGACCAAGAGATTACACTAGTGCATGACTGATGCACTGAATAGGACCTACAGGAGGATAAATTCTTTTAAATCGAACAAGGAAGAATTAGACCTCAGTGGTTCGTTGTTCCTTAATCTTCGTCCCTTAAATAAGATCACGTGGGATTGGTAACTATTGCTTTGACTTATCATGGGTAGCGAATCAAAGAGATTCAATACTTTTTATCTTGGGCAATATTATTAGTCACATGTGATTGCTAAGATTTAATCTGAAGAATCGGTGCAAGCACGCTTTGTTTGATTTGCCCCCTTGGGAGGTTCATAAGCTTTATCATACCAAATCTTGCAAGTGGAATTAGTTTCCGGTGTGGATAATAATGTTGAACCGTTCCTTGACCAAGGACAAAAGATGTTATTTAACGGAAAGCTATTTGGTGGTTTGAATTAATTAATGGGCTAGATAATCTTAAAACGGAAATAATGACACGGAGCCATATTGATCGTAATATGGGTTAAGATGGATAGTCAATATTAATTATGTAGTGGGATTAATTAATATTTATGGGCTTGAATTATATTGTGGCTCAATATTAGATATTCAAGGTCCATTAGAAGGTCCAATCTTAATTCTCCTAAAGGCCCCCTGAGTAGCCCAACATATAGTCCATTAACTGAAAAGGTGATTAAAATAAAATAAATATTGTTGCTTATTTTTCCTCTAAATTTTCGAAAATTATGAATAAGTTGGGAGAAAGATTTTCTTTGAATTTTGTTATGGAATGAAGATATGTATTCTTCGAATACAAGATTATCTCCATAAATTTAAGAAATCTCCCACTTGGTTATTTCATAAGAGAATTTCGAAATATTTGAAATATAGTGGGCAAGAAAGATTTTCTTGAAAAGATATTATGGAAGATATGTATTTCTTGAAATACAAGAATATCTCATAAATTCAAGAAGATCCAAATCTTGGATTCTTGCATCATTATTTTCGAAAATAATCCATAATTGAAGAGGTGGGATTTTTGTGGAATATTTTAATTATGGGAAAAAGAATATAGGAGATATATTCAAGATTTCTTGGTGATCAAGAAAAGTCTTTTCCCACATTGGTTTTCTACTGAAAAAATCGACCACTTCTCTCCTATAAATAGGGGATGATTCTTTCATTCCCAAGTACAATTCCATGTGCTGGAAAAATTAGCAAATCCACATAAGTGGTGCAACAAAGTTTATTTTTTCCTTTTGTTAATTGTTCGACAAGTGTCCTTCCACCGGATAGTTGAGCAAGGGCTAAGGGAATACTTGGGAAGTCCTTTTGGTTAGTCCGTCCAACCGAATTCACCGCCATCCCGAGAGAATGCGTTCACGTAAACCCGTAGATTCCGCATGCGTAGGTTTTACGTGGCTTATTATATGCATGATATGTTGTTGCAATTATTATTTGAATTAATATATGATTAATTCATGCTATTAATAATTAAAGAATTGAATTTGTATTTAAATATTCACCCCGAATAGATCTGTGCAACTCATTCCCCAACAACTGGTATCAGAGCCACGGTTTCGGGCTCTGAATTTTTTAAATTGAAATTTAATTCGCGGACATTAAATTTGAAATTGGATAGTAGAATTGCTAGATCTATTTTGCAGGTATCCAATTGTCATGGAATTTAATGTGTTTATTTATGCATGCATATAAACTGTGGTTTTTTAATTCGATTCGTTCGGATTCGTTTTGCCTCGTGATAGAATCCACGAGTAGATTAGTATTTGTTTGATTTGATCAATGTAATAGACTAGTCTAGATCTAGGTTTATTTATTTTGTAAATAAATTGTAACTGGATCGGAAACGGAGGCGGAGACGAAGAATTAAAAAGACGGATCCCAAAACTTTGGCGTGGCAAAGATGCGTCATCGCGAACGCGTTAAGGAGGCGCTACGACGCGTGGATGCTTGGCGCGCCAAGACGGGCGAGGGCGGGCGGCGGGGGCCGAGCGCACAGCGATCCAACGGCAGACGCGGCGCCACAGTGCGCGCTGAACCACCACGGAAGCGGACGACGCGTCTTGCGAAGCGGCGACTTGGGCGCGCCTTGTAAGTCGCGTGCTTCTAGGCGACGCAGACCCGATGCTGGAGGGCGATTCGGGCGCGGGCGACTCTCTCGGTTGGGCGACACTTGGCTTTCGGGTGGGCGCGAGCTGCTGTGCTGTGCGAGCTTTGCGGGCGTGGTTGCTTTCGACGAGGGGCGGGCACATCTTGGCGTGCATCATTGCGAGCTACTTGGCGTGGCGTTCGAGAAGAAGTTCTTTTCGAGGCGATCAAGTGGGAGAAATTCGAGATGGTGTTTCTTCAAGATCAAGCCAAGAAAAATCAAACCATGATGATTGGATAATTTGTGCCCAATATGTTTATTTTTCTGTTTTGCTTGATTTATTTTGTGCTATCTTATGCTTTATTTAATTTGTTTAAATGTGTTTGCATGAGGGTTGCCAAATGGAAAAATCTCACCTTCAAAAATTACTAAGTATGTTTAAATAATTAATTGACAATTTTATTCCGGATAATAAAATTGAATTAATTTTGACCTCCATGATTTATTTGTTTGTGAATTCTTTTGAAGAAATTCCCCAACGGGGACGGTCAAAAGATAGCTTTCACATGAATGAATTCAAAAGCGGATGATTGTGGGTTATTACTAGTGGCGACGATGACCCTCCCAACGAGGCTCGATCAAAGCGAAATAATAATCCTGTATTTAATCATGGTTATTACTTAGGTATAAAATTGATATGCATATATTTCCCCTAAGTCCCTATCAATTTTATATTGGTCAAGTGGGAGCCAACTATTAATCTGGATATTAAAGGTTTATAAATCGTTCTTGTTTGTAACTCGCTTGAATGTGTTAATAATGACCCACCCCACGTGGCTTATTTATCTTGTTTTTTGAGATGTTGGTCGATGCAAGTTTTTTTTTTTTTTTTGGAGATTTTAAATATGATGCATGTGATCGAATCTTGTGATATACTTGTCTTTGTGCATATGGTTGTTTATTTCGATTCAAAGATGTCGTTACCTTTTAATCCTTTGTTATTATACTTAAAGTCAATACAATATGTATGGAAACTATATTGATTGGAAACGAAAAATTATAATTGTCCTAATCGCACAAAAAGCACAAGTGGATTCTTGACACACCAAAATCGGATGAGCCGGTGACGAAGTCAAAACATGCGGGACTCGTCGGATCCTTCTTGAGAGAGATGTCGTCATTTGAAAATGGTGGAGGGCAAACCCGTAAGGGATTACATCCTCAAAATAGATGGCCCATCTGAACAAACTTGAGATTCTGAGTGCAGATTATGATCTGGAGACTCAGATGAATTTGATACTTCACTCTCGCCCAAAAGTTTTTTGAGCATTTTGGCCTCGCTTAGCTAATTTATTTGCAAGCTTTTGGTCTCGGCAGAAATGATGATAAGGCACCAAACTCAAGCTTTGACGGCAAGTGGTCCGTCTTCATCTTCTAGGCCAAGGGTAGTCAAGATAAAGAAGAGGACCAAAGGCCATAAGCAATAAAACTCAATTGTTGCCAAGGGTAATGGTAAGATGAGGAATGCTTGTTGTGTCAAGGAAAATCCAAAAGGAAGTGCTTATCTTTGCGGTGAGTGAGAGAGGACAATGGAGGTTTTGCATGTTCCAACCCCAAAAGGGACCGGAAAGAAAGGTAATTCTCACGCACTAGTTGTTGAAACTTGTTTAGCGGTGTATACTTTCTCATTCGTGGGTGGTTGATATGAGATCCACTAATCATGTTGGCTTCACGGGTTCAAAATGATCCAAGAACTTAGTGGGAGTGAGATCCTCATCACCTTTCGGACGACGTTATTTAAAGTAGAAGTCATTGCAATGCTACGTAAGTGGCGAGATATTGCAATCTTACGATAGTAACGATTATTGCAATACTACGCAAGTAGCGGACATTGCAATACTACATGAGTAGTAGTTAAAGCGTTGGGAGAAGTGCACCTATCTTTTGAAGATAAAGTTTTTTGAGATTATCTTTATGTTCCCGGTTTTAGAAAAGAATTCACTTTCGGTTTCTAAAATTGATTAAAGGACACTAAGTTTCTTCTAATAAAAATGACATCATTTTTAAATGATGAGTGTATCCATTACGGGACATTGATGGAAAAATCTCTATACAATTAATCGTGCACACCATTCACTTAAATGCATCCTATAACACATCAACTATTTCCGAAAAAAAGAAAGCGTGAGCTAAACACTTCTTTGGCATCTAAGATTAGGTCATATAAATCCAAAGAGGATCCAAAGGTTGGTGAAAGATGGTTCACTGGAGCGTCTCCAAGTTGAACAAATTCCAACCTGCGAATCATGTTTGGAGGGTAAAATGACCAAGAGGGCATTTGGAGCCAAGGGGAATAGGGGCAAAGAAGTGATAGAGATCGTTCACACAGATGTATGTGGTCCAATGTCAACCAAAGCAAGAGGAGGTTATGAGTATTTTTATTGATGATTACTCAAGGTACGGTTACATTTCCTTATGAAGCATAAATCTGAGACCTTTGAGAAATTCAAAGAATTTAAGGCTCAAACAGAGAATCATAGGGAAAAATGTATCAAGTCTCTACGATCTGATCGTGGAGGCGAATACCTCAGCGATGAGTTTTTGAACTACTTATCTGATGAAGGGATTGTATCCCAGCTCACTACACCCGGAACCCCTCAACAAAACGGGGTTGCAGAGCGAAGAAACAGAACTCTTTTGGAAATGGTTAGATCAATGATGAGTTATGCGGATCTTCCGAAGTCGATTCGGGGTCATGCCTGCCTTGAAACAACGGCTTACATTACGAACATGGTGCCATCCAAATCGGTTCCCAAAACTCCCAAAGAATTGTGGGACGGCGCAAGCCTAGTATGAGACACATGAGAATTTGGGGGTGTCCGCCCTCGTGTTGGACAAGGAAGCCGATAAATTGGATCTCGATCGAGAATTAAAATTTGTTTGTAGGATACCCCGAGGAACAAAAGGGTGTATGTTCTATGGTCCCGAAGATCAAAAGGTGGTCATCAAGCACCCACTTTAGATTTTTGGAAGAAGACTATATGAACCAAAAAAAACCCCCAGTGAGATTACCTTAAATGTGCTTAGAGGGCAAACCTCGGTGCTAAATATCTTTAGATGATATACCAAACGACACGCTTTCTGGCAAGAGCCTCGTCGTAGTGGGAGGGTTGTTAGACGCGACGAGAGATTCATGGGAATAGGAGAGTCCTCGGACTTGATTCGAACAAGATTTAATCGGACCATGGACATATGAAGAGGCACTCCAAGATAAGGATCTGATTCTTGGCAAACAAAGAATGAAAGCGAAATGGGTTCTATGTTTCATAATAGAGTGTGGGAGCTAGTCGAACCACTTAATGGGGTCAAACCCATTGGATGCAAGTGGGTATGTAAGAGGAAAAGAGGACCGGACGGGAAGGTTGAAACCTTTAAATCAAGACTAGTGGCGAAAGGTTACACTCAGAAAGAAGGGATCGATTATGAGGAAACTTTTTCGCCCGTAGCCATGCTTAAGTCCATCCGTATTCTCTTATCGATTGCTGCGCATTTCGACTTTGAAATCTGGCAAATGGATGTCAAGACAGCTTTCCTTAACGAAAGTCTTGATGAAGAGATCTATATGCAACGACCCCAAGGTTTCATTGAAACATGCCAAGAACACCTAGTTTGTAAGCTCAAGAGGTCCATTTATGGACTCAAACAGGCATCCAGAGCTTGGAACCAATGTTTTGATCATGTAATAAAGTCTTATGGGTTTGATCAAAACGAGTTTTAAAGTTGTGTGTATAAAAAGCGTGTCGGAACTGCATTGGTATTCTTAGTACTATACGTAGATGACATTCTGATCATCGGGAACGATGTGAAGGTGTTATCAGACGTAAGGGCATGACTTTCAAAACAGTTTGATATGAAAGACTTAGGGAAAGCCGGACACATCCTTGGGATCAAGACCACTCGAGATCGCAAGAAAATGATGATCGGGTTATCGCAAGTTTCATACATAGACACTGTCTTGAAACGATTCAGCATGCAAGATTCCAAGAAAGGATTCGTACCTTTCAGACTTGGAATCCATCTATCCAAGAAAATGTCCCCTAAGACGCAAAAGGAGATAGATGACATGAAAGGCATTCCTTGTGCTTCGGCTGTCGGAAACCTTATGTATGCATTTGTTGTGTACGAGACCGGATATCTATTTTGCCGTAGGCATGGTAGCAGGATATCAAAGTAACCCAGGGAAAGCGCATTGGACGACAGTTAAAAACATTCTGAAGTGTCTGAAAAGAACTCGGGATAGAATGTTGATTTATCAGTCAGATACTCCAATCCCCATCGGCTACACGGACTCGGATTTCCAATCAGACTTAGATTCCAGAAATTATCTGCCTCAATAAGTGTGTTTTCATTTGGGAAGTGTAGCCATCAAATGGACGAGTGTGAAGAAGAAATGCATCACTGACTCAACCATGGAAGTTGGGTAAGTAGCTACTTGTGAAGCAGTGAAAGAACCGATTGGGCTCTAGACCTTCTTAGTGGACTTGGATGGTGTTCTGAATTTGTTTAGCAATATCTGCTAGGGGCAGTTGCAAATTCAAGAGAACCAAGAGTCCACGAGTCAAACAAGCACACTAAATGAAAGACATCTTACACGAGAAATCGTTAAGAGATGAGATATAGATGTGGCAAAGATAGCGTACGAGGGCGACTAGCGAGATCCATTCACAAAAAGTGCGTAAAGAATACATTCGAGAGACATGTGGGTGGAATGGGTGTCAAGACCGTTGTCAATCTGCTTTGAGTATAAGTGGGAGAAATTATTAGGTTCGTATAGGTGGCATTAGATGTCACGGACTACGCGAGACATGTTGTAGTATACTTAAAAGCAGACTTTGAGTATAAGTGGGAGATTGTTGGGATTATACTGAAAAATATGCTTTTTACTTTGTATAATCTAAACCGAATTTTTCGGACTTATTCTTGAAATAAATTGTTTATCAGCGATGCTTTAAATATCATTGAATGTTACATATATTTCTTTGCATAATGTTCAATAAGTCGTCGCGTGTTACATTGTAGTTAATTTAGTGATACCAGATCACAGAAGATTAAATTAACAGTCCCTTGTAACTAAAAGTACGTTATTCACTACCTAGATGGAAATGAACAACCCATCGTGAAAGGTTGAAGTGTAAGGCTCAGATTGGCTTGTCTTGACCAAGAGATTACACTAGTGCATGGTGATGCTTATTTGAATAGGACCTCTGAGGAGGATAAATTCTTGAATCGAACAAGGAAGAATTAGACCTCGGTGGTTCGTTGTTTTCTTAATCTTCTTCCCTTAAATAGGATCACGTGGGATTGGTAACTATTGCTTTGACTTATCATGGGTAGCGAATCAAAGAGATTCAATACTTTTTTATCTTGGGCAATATTATTAGTCACATGTGATTGCTAAGATTTATCTGAAGAATCGTCGCAAGCACGCTTTTGTTTGATTTGCCCCTTGGGAGGTTCATAAGTTTTATCATACCAAATCTTGCAAGTGGAATTAGTTTCGGTGTGGATAATAATGTTGAACCGTTTCTTGACCAAGGACAAAAGATGTTAATTAACGGAAAGTTATTTTGGTGGCTTGAATTAATTAATGGGCTAGATAATCTTAAACACGGGAAATAATGACACGGAGCCATATTGATTTGTAATATGGGTTAAGATGGATAGTGCAATATTAATTATGTAGTGGGATTAATTAATATTTATGGGCTTGAATTATATTGTGGCTCAATATTAGATATTCAAAGTCCATTAGAAGGTCCAATCTTAATTCTCCTAAAGGTCCCCCTGAGTAGCCCAACATATAGTCCATTAACTGAAAATGTGATTAAAATAAAATAAATATTGTTGCTTATTTTTCCTCTAAATTTTCGAAAATTATGAATAAGTTGGGAGAAAGATTTTCTTTGAATTTTGTTATGGAATGAAGATATGTATTCTTCGAATACAAGATTATCTCATTAAATTCAAGAAATCTCTCACTTGGTTATTTCATAAGAGAATTTCGAAATATTTAAAATATAGTGGGCAAGAAAGATTTTCTTGATTTTCTTGAAAAGATATTATGGAAGATATGTATTTATTGAAATACAAGAATATCTCAAAAATTCAAGAAGATCCAAATCTTGGATTCTTGCATCATTATTTTCGAAAATAATCCATAATTGAGGAGGTGGGATTTTTGTGGAATATTTTAATTATGGGAAAAAGAATATAGGAGATATATTCAAGATTTCTTGGTGATCAAGAAAAGTCTTTTCCCACATTGGTTTTCTACTGAAAAAATTGACCACTTCTCTCCTATAAATAGGGGATGATTCTTTCATTCCCAAGTACAATTCCATGTGCTGGAAAAATTAGCAAATCCACATAAGTGGTGCAACAAAGTTTATTTTTTCCTTTTGTTAATTGTTCGACAAGTGTCCTTCCACCGGATAGTTGAGCAAGGGCTAAGGGAATACTTGGGAAGTCCTTTTGGTTAGTCCGTCCAACCGAATTCACTGCCATCCCGAGAGGTACGTTCACGTAAACCCGTAGATTCCGCATGCGTAGGTTTTACGTGGCTTATTATATGCATGATATGTTGTTGCAATTATTATTTGAATTAATATAGGATTAATTCATGCTAGTAATAATTAAAGAATTGAATTTGTATTTAAATATTCACCCCGAATAGATCTGTGCAACTCATTCCCCAACACGCCCCGCTCGGCAGCAAGCTTCGGCGGTTCTCGGCAGACGCCCGCAGATCCCAATAAGACGCCCCATGCCATGCCGATCCGGCCGGAAATCTTTGCCTCGCCGCATCCATCCGTCGCGAATCCATGGCGCGATCGCTGCGCCCGACCTCGATCCGCGCCTTTCGACTGACTGACCCTCGCCCCGCGCCCATAGCGTGCCCCGGGCGTCGCCGCCATGAAAGCCTCTTTTTGGCACATTTCATGACGCGACGCCGCTTACGCCGATTTCGGATCCTATCTTTTAATTCTTCGTCTCCGCCTCCGTTTCCGATCCGGTTACAATTTATTTTACAAAAATAAATAATCCTAGATCTAGACTAGTCTATTACATTGATCAAATCAAACAAATTCTAATCTACTCGTGGATTTTCTCACGAGACAAAACGAATTCGAACGAATCGAATTTAAAACAACAATTTATATGCATGCATAAATATAACACATTAAATTCTATGACAATTGGATGCCTGCAAAAAAGATCTAGCAATTCTACTATCCAATTTCAAATTTAATGAAAGCGAATTAAATTACAATTTAAAGATCAGAGCCCAAAATCGAGGCCCTGATACCAATTGTTGGGGAACGAATTGCCCGGATCTATTCGAGATGAATATTTAAATACAAATTTAATTCTAACAATTATTACTAGTATGAATTAATCCTATATTAATTCAAATAATAATTCAACAACAAATCATGCATATAAACAGTTCACGTAAATCTTACGCATGCGGAATTACTATGAGTTTACGTAAACTTACCTCTTGGAATGTCAATGGACTTGTCGATGAAAACACACCAAAAAGCCTTCCCAAAGTATTCCCTAGTCCTTGCTCGACAATCCGGTGGAAGGATTTCCGCGAACAATTAACAAAAGGAAAAATAAACTTTGTTGCACCACTTATGTGGATTTACTAATTTTTCCAGCACATGGAATTGCACTTGGGAATGAAAGAATCATCCCCTATTTATAGATGGGTGGTGGTCGAAATTTTTGAGGAAAAACCAATATGGGAAAATCTTTTCTTGATCTCCAAGAAATCTTGAATATATCTCCTATATTCTTTTTCCCCATAATTAAAATATTCCACAAAAATCCCACCTCATCTTGTTATGGCCAAATTTTTGAAAAATCCAAGAGACAAGATTCCAAAATTTGGATCTTCTTGAATTTATGAGATATACTTGTATTTCAAGAAATACATATCTTCCATAATATCTTTTCAAGAAAATCTTTCTTTCTCTTATATTTCAAAAAATTCAAAATTCACATATGAATAACCAAGTGGGAAATTTCTTGAATTTAATGAGATAATCTTGTATTTCAAGAATACATATCTTCATTCCATAACAAAATTCAAAGAAAATCTTTCTCCCATTTTATTCATAATTTTCGAAAAATATGAGGAAATTAGCAACAAATATTTATTTTATTTTTAAATACATTTTCCAGTTATTGGACTTTATGTTGGGCTACTTGGGGGGCCTTTAGGAGAATTAAGATTGGACCTTCCAATGGATCTTGAATTATCAATATTGAGCCACAATATTATTCAAGCCCATAAATATTAATTAATCCCACTACATAATTAATATTGCACTATCCATCTTAACCCATATTATAGTCAATATGGCTCCCGGATATTATTTCCCATGTTTAAGATTATCTAGCCCATTAATTAATTCAAGCCACTGAAATAGCTTTCCATTAATTAATATCTTTTTATCCTTGGTAAAGGAACGGTTCAACATTTTTACTCATACCGGAAACTAGTTCCACTTGCAAGATTTGGTATGATAAAACTTATGAACCTCCCAAGGGGACAAATCGAACAAGCGTACTTGCACACGATTCTTCGTATTAAATCTTAGCTACACATGTGACCAATAATATTGCCCAAGATATAAAGTATTGAATCTCGTTGATTTTCTACCTGTAATAAGTCAAAGCAATACTTACTAACCACACGTGATCCTATTTAAGGGACGAAGATTAAGAAATAACGAACAACTGAGGTCTAATTCTTCCTAGTTCAGTTCTGGAGAATTTGTCCTCCTGTAGATCCTCTTCAGTGCACTAGACATGCACTAGTGTAATCTCTTGGTCAAGACAAGTCAATCTGAGTGTTACACTTCAACCTTTCACGATGGATTGTTCATTTCCATCTAGGTCGTGAATGATGTACATTTGGTTACAAGGGACTGTCAATTTAATCTTCTGTGATCTGGTATCACTAAATTAACTACAATGTAACACGTACTATTTATTGAACAGTTATGCAGTAAATATATGTAACATTCGAAGATATTTACAGCATCAGTGATAAACAATTTAATTCAGGAAATAAGTCCGAAATTCAGTTTGATTATACAAAGTAAAAGCATACTTTCCAGTATAATCCCAACACGGGGACGTCGGAGTAGAGGACATAACCACCATCAACAACGAATTCGGTGTGCGAATCAAGACGGTTGTCGGCGGGGGTGGCTACATGAAGGAAAGACGCTGCGAAAGAGAAAAAATGAAAGGGCTCGATTTATATCAGACCCATTGTGAGTAATATGGGTCAGGTTTGACACGAGTTCATCGTATGAACCAAGTCTACATAAATTTTTGTCTTGATATTTATACACAAAATAGCCATTTATAGTACTTCTTTTAAGAAATAAATGTAAATAAAAAATGGTATAACTATTGTTAGATGAATATACAGTATTTTACTCTTTTTGGATAATAAATTGATGGAACTCCAGTTTTTAGTCAGTTCTATTTTAAAAAGTTCTTTTTTGTCAATGATTTTAATTTTATTCTTTTCTAGCCAAGAATTTTTTTTTTACCAAGTATACCCTCATCCCTCTTTTTTAAAAAGACCAGGTCTTAATGGTGGTACGGGCTTAAATAAAATGTGGTACGGGCTTAAATAAAATGTGGTACGTGGTGAATTAATGGTGGTGCGAGCTTAAATAAAGTGTGGTACGAGGTGAATTAATGGTGGTACGGACTTAAATTAAATGTGGTACATGGATTAATGGTGGTACGAGCTTAAATAAAGTGTAGAGAAAGGTGAAACAATGGTCTTTTGAGCTTAAGTAAAATGTATTTTGCAAGGTGAATTAATTGTAAGTGCGAGCTTAAATAAAATGTGGTACAAAAGGTGAATTAATGGAATACGACCTATTTATAAATAGTGTGTGTAATAAGGGTATTAATTAAATTAATGTAAAATAAACCATTAATAAAGTGTATTAAAGGGGTGAATTAATGATAGTAGAGTTTAATAAAATATTATTTAGAAATGAATTAATGTTTGAATATGGTGTAGTATAAAATAGTGTTATTAGGATAGAAAAAAATTAGAATTTTTTAGGGGAAAAATCGTTTTTATTTTTTTAAGAAGTCATCTATTTTTTTTTAATTCTTTTAGTTAATTAAATCTTATATAAAGGTCTAAATAATAGTTCTCTTGGCTGAAAATAACAAATTGAAATTTAATGACATAAAAAGAATATTTACTTTTTATTAGAAATATTATTTATACCCTTCTACCCAACCATTTAATTAACTAAAAAAAATTCACACAAATTAAAAGGTAAAAAAAAAAAAAATTGACCTATTTTAAAAAAAATATAAATTATTTAAGAAAAAAATAACACTTTTTCTCTTAAATACATTTTATACTACATCATATTCAAACATTTTTTCATTCCGCATTATTAATTTTTTTATTTAAACTCGTACCACCATTAATTCACCATGTACTACATTTTATTTAAGCTCGTACCTCCATTAATTCACCTCGTACCACCATTTTTTCACTTGTACCACATTTTATTAAAGCTCGTACCACTATTAATTCACCACGTACCACATTTTATTTAAATTTGTACCACCATTTAGAACTATTTTTTTTTTAAAAAGAGTATGAGGGTATAGTTGGTAAAAAAAAATTCTCTTGGCTATGAAATGAATAAAATTAAAATTATTGAAAAAAAAAACTTTTTAAAATAAAACTGGCTAAAAATTGGGGTTCCGTCAAAGTTATTTATTTATTTATTACTCTCTCCATCCCAAATTTAATGGTAAAGTTACTTATATATTTTATCATTTTATCACATAAAATATTAATAAACAATTCTTTCTACACTCAATTACCCATCATTTTACCATGTAAAATAATAAACAACTATTTATATCCAATCACTTTATTACTTTATTCTACTAAATGTCTATGAACAGTTAAAATACCATAGAATTTGGGACGGAATGAGTAGTACTTATGTTTAAATAATTAATTCAATAAAATTATGATTTGTGGGCCAGGAAGGATCTTGATTCTATTTGATTTTAAACCCGTAGGACGCGTTCAATTTCTCCCTGTCTCAATAATTGATTTTAGTCCTTTAAAAAAAAAGTTGATTTTAGTTGTTAACTAAATTTAGTTATATTTGCAAGGGTCATTTGTGGAATATTATATTTTACTTTAAGGCAAAACGGTCGCTTTTGTTAAATGCATGAACGCTAGACTGTTTCCAATTATATAATTTATTTACTTAGACTGCTTCCACTTATATATAATTTTAGACAAAAACTCGTATGCGACGGGGTAAAACTTAGCACAAATTACAATCACTTCTCTCAAAGTGTTAAAGCGTCAATGTCCAACTTATATCCCGTCTCACCGTGAGACGGTCTCATGCAAGTGTGCCTCATAAATTTATTTATTTATTTGAAGTACCTTTTGACTATTTCCGGTTTCTAGTAGATTATGAGGAAGTAATTAATTAAATAAAGTGCCGTCTAAAAGATTGATCATGCACCTATCAGATTCATTAACTGAATTGTTATTTACTAAAACTGAATTAATTAAATAAATCACCGTCTAAAAGTAATTAATTAAATAATTTGTCATTTTTATTTGATTACATGGTCTCAATATGACAACATAAAAAACTTGACAAAAAAATGATGTCTAGATTTTTTCTATAATTACCTATGAGAAACAAAACAAAATTAAGTGAAAAAAGAAAGAATTCCTAATAATTGATAACAAAAAGAATTCGACAATGAATTAAAAAAGTTAATTATTTGACCACATATTACTATGTTTCATCATACCAATACATCTATATTTATATAAAAATTATAATATTTATGTATACTAATATTATTAATATATTATTGGATCTTTCAGGTTAGTATTGGATTTTTATAACCAATGCGACAGTTTAAAGAGGTGAAATAAAATACGAGATAAAACATCTACTATTATGCTGGCTTCTTTACCAAGTTGAAAGAGCCATTTACAGCAATAATAATCTGTACACTTTGCCTAAGATTAAAAAACAAAATTAAAAGCAAAAAAAGAAAAAGAAAAAAACTGTTCGAATCGCATCTCAAAAAAAGGAGTAAATTGAGTGCTGCATGCCTCATCCATCAACAGCATCATAATTGAGTAATTTTTTCATGAATGTCTTATTACAAAGACTGTTTTCCGCCCACAAGCTACTCGTGTTATCTCATGACGAGTGGCTCGTGGGAGAAAACTCCAACTCTATATATATGTATGTATTTGCAAGAATCAAATTCAAGAAGCTAAGCACGGGGAAGTGTGTTTACGGGGATTTCTCTGTCCGAGAAGCCAAGTATTCGAGCGCATTGACAACGTCTGTCATGGCTGGGCGGATACTCGCGTGTTCTTGAAGACACATTGAAGCTATTACAATAGCGTGTTGCACGCTCTTCGCAGGGTATTGTCCTTCCAGCAGAGGATCCACCATCTTCTCAAAGTTTTTCCGATCCTTCAAGAAGGGCCGGGACTGCAGCCAAAATAGTTGTTGTTATCGTTCTGCGTAGCTCAGAGCAGAAAAAAATACGAAAACTCTCCTTGAAATTGTACGAATTGCCGAAGAAACCTGTGGTTTAAATAATTACCATAAACCCCCCTAAAAGGATCAAAAACATTTGTTTGGCTGATGAATAATGCAAAATCACGAAACACAAGTGAATGATTTTGCATTTCTCTATCAACCAAACAAAAAAATTGGTCTTTGTAGAGGGTGTTTGGTAATTATTCAAAATCGCAAGGTTATTTTGGCAATTCGGACATATCAAAGATAAAGAATGTCAACCTACCCATACGACTAGATTTTGTTCTCCGGGTTTTCTGTTGAAGTCCATAGCCTTTCGTCCGGTGATGAGCTCCAACATAACAACACCAAAGCTATAAATGTCGGATTTTAAGGTGAGTTTGCCACTCATAGCGTATTCAGGAGCACAATATCCATAAGTTCCCATCACGCGTGTTGAAACATGCGTGTTGTCTCCAACGGGTCCTAGTTTGGCAAGGCCAAAATCGGACAACTTCACATTAAAATCATTATCCAACAATATATTCGAAGATTTCAAATCGCGATATATGACAGGTGGAATTGCTTTGTGAAGATATTCAAGACCACGAGCTGCACCAACTGCGATCTTCAACCTCGTGCTCCAACTTAGTGGCTTTTGATCCGGCTCTAAATCTGGCAACACAAAGAATGCATAATTATGTATACATAGATATTTGATTCGTGACTAGGTCTTTTGAATGAAACAACAGATACTAATGAACTAATACGTTATAATGAACAAATTTTACTTGTCATGACGAAATAAAGAAGAAGATTGTAGATTTTACCGAAAAGATGATTCTCTAGGCTACCCCTGTGCATGTACTCGTAAACCAAGAGTCTCTGCTCGAGGTGAGTACAATAACCGATCAAGTTGACAAGGTTGGGATGGTGTAGCAGAGACAACATCAGAACTTCCACGATGAATTCTTGATTTCCTTGAAGTCCATCAAGATTAAGTTGCTTTACAGCAACAATCTGAGAACCAAATACAAGGTAAACGATCTAATTATATCTGGGCAAAAAAATAAATTTGTACAAAACAGTTGTATGCATGGCAAGTGATACTTTTTCAAGTTTTTGTGATACTTTAATAGCAAGAGTATCACAAAATCCTGCAAAAGTATCACATATCATGTCTGAGAGCTTACCGTGTCTGGTTCTATACGGCCTTTGTAAACGCATCCAAAACCTCCTTCACCGATCATATTAGCTTCCCTGAAGTTCTGTGTCACGAGTGCAAGTTCCTTGTACGTAAAGCTACGCGCTTTACTGCCTCTAACAACATTGTTTTCTATGCCTTTTCCTCTCGCGTTACTTCCTCTCCTTAGAGACTCTTAAAAATCGAGACACAACAATACGATAAATACGCAACAAAACTATTTTTCCAAATGTTTAAAACTAGAGTTGGTCTAATGTAAAATAATTTTACCATACAATTGGTTCAATCATCACATTATAGTAAAAAAATACTGATACTTTTGAACGGAACAACTATTACTATTTTAAAAAGTAGACACAAAATATAATCTTACCATTATCACCATAACCCTGTCCCTTTGCATCATCTGTCATCCAAGAACACATCGAAACCAAATCAACATGCAACGAATCAAAAACATCGACTACAAAAAAATCATTCACTAAACGAAACGAAAGAAAACAGAACCTGAATAATCGACGGATCTTGGACTCATGTCGTCGTCGTAATCCAGTATATCCTTAGGCCTCCTGAAGCTTGCACAAGAAAAGCAACTCATCTCTTCTCAATGCTTTTCTTTTTAAAATTAAAAGATTTTGTTGAATTGATCCTCAAAAGAAAACACCGGAATTTACAGACAACAACACCAGAATCTCAACTTATCGACCCAAATCAAAGTCCATTATCACAATCCAAATTCAGCAAACCATTAACAAAAGATTAAGAAACATAAAAAACAGAATAACAGAAAGACAAAATTGGAGAGAGAAACAGAATGTTCTCTCTCCCACCCTCTTTCAGAATTCCAGAGAAGCCACCACCCTAATGCAGGAAGATGAGAAACATCATATGATTCAAATCTCCTTCCACCACACAGATCTACATGCAACAATATAATGTACCACAATTCTCACAACCAAACAATTTACATGCTAAATATAGCCTACACACTACAAATAATACTTTTTCTTCATGGCCCTTTTGAATTAGGACTACATATGATCTTCTTCTTTTTCCTATATTTAGCTCCAACCCCTAATTTACCGCCATCTTTTAATGGTGGTGGCTGACCTTTGCAAATTGGTTTCGAGAATAAAAGTGAAATTTTTGACAATAAATTTATACTACATTCTAATTTACCTTTGTTCTCCCTAGTGATGAAACCAGCAAAACTTTCAAAAGCCCAGGAAATTGCAAGAAAATTGTAGTGACATAGTCAGTTTAAAAACATCAAGTATATTACTCTAAAATATTAAGTAAAATAGGACTGGATGAGATTTTTTTTTTTTTTTTGAGAAATGTACTAACTTTTTCTGCCTAAAAAGGAAATGAGGGCTTTTTGAGTGATGTTTAGCAAAGTTTTAAGATGATAGTACTTATTTTTTCCCCTTTAGCAAGAAAAGACGATACTATCTTCACATATCAAATATATACTCATCCTGTGTTCCTAAAATGTAGCACATCTCACACTGGGTACCATAAATATTATATTTGGAATTATAAGTATGCCTTCATTGATTTCATAAGTAACAACATTACATGAAATTCTAATGTTTACAAACAAACTTCTCAAATCATGGATAACACCTAAAATCCAAGAGAAATAGTTATACTGAATCTAGATTATTGTCTTTCCTAGTCAAGATACATATAAATATCATGTAATCCATCCTACTTACGTATTATGACAGCCTAAAAAACCCTCACTTCCCCTCCACTTTATCAAAGTTACAAAGGTTAATCATTTCTTTAGTTTTTACCTAAAGAATTAAATGCAACATCAATCTATACAAGCCATTCGCTAAACTCTATCGATCTGTAGCTCTCGATCGCAATCCATGTTGGGCTCAGAAGTCTGGAATATCCCTGCCAGCCTCCAAAGATCAATGAACCCCTAACTCATAGTTGTAATGCTAAATCGGGCTGTTGGGGCGACCCAATTTGTAAGCTAGGACCAGGGGAACTGGCAGGCACCCTTACATTCAGGTCTGGAGGGCCAGAAAGCCCGTGTCTTTGTTGCAAGGGCCAAGAAGATTTCACAAAAGCCCTTGTTTCAGCTTCTCCATTCGAATTAGAGGTCTTATCTTGTGCCCGTTGAAATCCAGGTGGTACAGTATTACTACTCTCTGGTGACTTGGCTTGCTCTGGTACTACATTGTCCATTTCCACCTTTACAGATGGAAAAGTTTTGTGCCCAAACATCCCAGTAAAACCATTTCTGTTAGAGTGAAACATTTGATTTTGCTGAGGTGGGAATTGTGTTCTCTGTCCAGCTAGCTCGTTCTGGCTGTTCAGTTTTCTAACAGCTTCAACCAATCCTTCAGAAACAGCAGCATTCAGATGATCGGAAGTCGGGGGTATCATAAGTTTGTTAGAGCTACCATCACCAGCAGTGCTGTTACTGTTAGACGGTCTCTGGTTCTCAATTGAGATAGGTGTTCCATTATTACCCACCCACCCAGGACCGTATTGTACACCAGGAGGTAAAACGGTCTCTATCTTCTTTGATGCTAGTTTCCAGGCTACAGGGCCAAGATTTGCAGCATACCTAGCTAGGCTTCTTGCATAAACCAGGGTTTCTTGAAGACCCACCTGTAAACCAGTGTTTGGTTAGGGAGCATCCTCGTATTTATCAAAGTTTTAATCCTATAATGTGGGGATTAAGCTCCGCAAGAACATGCACAAAGTTATTATCGACAAAGAGAAGTATTACTGGACAAAACTAGTCATTTGCTACAGGTGTTACAAAGCTAACACACTAAACAGCAAAGGAGACATCTCAGGTAGGGATTAAAAAAAACTGTGCAAGTTTGTGACCATATTTCTCACAGTAACTTAGTGTATGGTTCTCATGTTGTGTGAGGATTTGCAAGCCTAATTTAACCCATAAGAGAAGCTAAAACTTCAAAGAGGAAGTGCCTTGTAAGTTAAAACCGATCTCGGGGTAGACAATGACGCAACACAATGCACTTGTAAGTTGTAAGAAAGAACACACGTATTATAAAACAAAAAATTTAACAGTTCCTCAAAATGTTTACCGGCACTAAACGCTTCATATACAAAATGGGTAAATTGTTGCCTGAGTGAGGTAGAAATTCCCTGTAGGTATCACGCTTATTCTCATCCACCGTAAATTGCTTTTTTGAATGTTTCATATCAGCCCTTAAAATTGATGCTGCAAGTTAGGAACAGAAGGTTAACCTCTCTGTGCATTTAAAGTGGCCAATTGCTGGACTTTGATAGCCAAATACCTGGAAATTCGTTATTCCAATCAACCAAATATTCTGAATGATTTTCACCATTTCTCGAACCGTAAGATGACATCAATGGATCAGTGTACCTAGACCTGAATAGCGTTGACGCCTTTCTTAAATTGTAAGAATTAGATCCAGTTGCTTTATCTTCTCCGTTAGCAAGAGTTGCACCTGAAGAAAGCTCAGTACCAACACGATCTGCTGGGGAAGCTTCCAGAGGCTTCTTCTGGTTCTTGTTACTCGGAGGCCTGCCTCTCCTCACAACCTTGGGCTGTGGGGCCCCATCATCACCTTCGGACCTTAGATTTTTGAAGTCCCGCTTTGCAAGCTCTTGTATAGATCGTGCCTAATGTTTGTCGATTATTCAATAGAAAGTTGAATGATTGGGAAAAAAAAAAAACGAGGAACAAAAGACTACACAAACCTGTCGAAAGTAGACAGTATCTGACCCATTGTACTCCATGGCATTGGAACATATCAAACACACATCAGCCTGACAGAATAGAGCTAAAAGTCAGCTGTATTTCAAAATTTTGTAAAGTAATATAAACTAAGCCGACCCAAACGGCATGCTCATAATACACATGAATATATTACACACACACACACACACATATACATATATATACAAAAAACAGAAAATAAATGCATATTTTATTCAACATTATCTAGAACTGATCCAAGATGGTTAGGCAAAATCACTAATGCAGCAGTACAATCCCCAGGTAAGCATATATTACTCTGACGAATCCCAACCAGAAAAGAAGAAGCTTGAAAGAATGGAAATCCATCCCGGTGAATTCTTGGCATTCCTTGAATAATATTATTGGTTTCATAAAAGCTCACTGAGCCATTAATTTCCGAGTAATAATTGAAGTGCAAGCAAGTCACAGACTGTAAATCATAAAGCATATAGTATAATAAATAAACAAAAAACGACCAATGAAGGGAGTATCCTGCCACAAACTATACCATTTCAGATAATTGAGATGAAGACAACCGATACAACCTTACAAGTTCAACAATTTCTATTTGTCATTATATTCAAAACTTACTTCCAACTCTTCCAAGTTTTTGTAAACTCCACCATCGAGTTTCTTCCTCACTGTACTGAAATCCATAGGCTGCTTTATTATATCAAAATAATCAGGTAGCTGTAAAACAAAATTAACTCCATATCAGCTTCTGAGGAAATAAAGCTACATAGTAAGTTAATCATTGTGTGAAGTATCATCACCTCATCTGGATCCACAGGCTCTGAGAAGACCCTATATGTGTCCTTCCTGCATCAACATACATCCAAGAAACTAATGACGACTAGTGGAAAACCCAAACAAAAAATGTGAGACAGAAGATAGGTAGAAAGTTATACGAAGTACAGAGGAATCACATACTTTTGAAGCCTATCAAGAATAAACACCAACAATTTTTTGTCTGGTAAAGGAGTTGTGGGACCAGAATCTAATGGTGACCCTATCCAAAAGAATTGAATGAAAAGTCCAGTCAGATCAAAATATAAACACAATTTTCCATATAATAATCTCAACTCAAAGATCCTTTTTTTAAATCCTAAAACCAAGAAGGGTCATGAGTAAAACCATGTAGAGGAGTCTCTGTCTCTTTCACAACCTCTTTGTCCTGCAAACATCAATATAACCACCATTATTTAGAAATCCACAATTGGTCATTTGAAATAAGTAATTACATAAAAATTATACAGAATTAAAGTCCAGTTAAGAGGGTTGAACTGTTAATGTTTGAACAGCTTCAGCAAGTGCAGGGAGAAATTAAAACGACTGCCCCACAATCCATAGGATAATTATGAATTCAAGTAAAGGCAGATTTGACCTTATTTTCAAGTTAAAAGTCCTTTATTATAGACATATTCAAGAAACGATGTTCAAATAAATAAGCTCAAGTAAATCAAAATAGTACTGTAAATTATCAACATGTAATATATAGAAAGTAATAACGCAAGTACATTCCATATATGTAAGGTGAATATATTGTACTAATCTGTAACTGTAAAAAGCTAGAAAACTGTTGAATAAATCATTCAGAGCCCAGATTTACAGAAAAACACAAATAAAAAAACTTGACTAAGTCTCAACACTTCAGATCTTCAGAAGTCACAGCACCCAAAAAGAAAAGAAAAAAAGTAAAACGTTAAATGATTTTTTTCCGCGCGAAATCCCAAAAGCCCTACCAAACCACATCCCAAAATTTAAAACCTCTATTTCCGCGACCTAGAGTTCCCAAAATAGAAATATCAATTCCCACAATATTTACAAAACAACTGAAAAAATTCAAGAAAGCCATGCAAAAAGAGGGAAAAACAATGCAAACCGTAAATTTTCCACATAAATTTCAAACGACCCACATTCAATTCCCAACCAGTTCCCCAAAATCCAACAAAATCACCACCAAAATTCAGACCTGATCTAAACCCTCGTCGTCAGATCCACGATCACCACCGCTAATCTTGCGTTTCTTCGCACAGCCATCCCGATCCTCGTCCTCCGGGTCGGACTCGGAGCCCGACCCCGGGTCAGAACCCGAGTCAGAATCATGAGAATGCCGGCTGCCCTGCTGCTGATACTTTTCAGCAGCCGCGGCTTTCTCTTCCGATTGAGGCAAACGGACGACGAGCTTGACCTTCTTCTCCTTGCGCTCGTCGTCGTCGTCGTCGAATTCGGGCTGCGGCGGCGAATTGGAGTGATTAGGGTTCCGCCTGGTGGATCGGCGGCTAGTGGAATTGGAAATTGGGGGTTTGGGTGGGGGAAGAGGGTTCTTGGAAGGACGGCCTTTCTTCTTTCTCTTCATCTCCGTTATTGCTGTTGCAGTTGGTACCTTACCCATTGGTGGGGAAGTGAGAGAAACAGAGAGAGAGAAAGAGAGAGAGAGGCTCTTTTTTTTGCTTTCTAGTCCCACTGCTGTTGTGCTATTTTTTCACTATGGATTGCTTATACGACGTCGTATTGGAACTCTTTTTCCCCTTTTTCTCTCTCTTTTTTTCTTCAACTTCAACGAGAAAATCAAACCCATTTTTATTTTTTAAAACCAAACCCATTTTCATTGAGAAGGGAAGGGAAGAAAGAAAAGAAAACCATTAAACTTGTCAATTGTTTTGAGTTTTATTTATTGTTAAAAAAAATTATTGTTTTACCTTTCGAATATCATTTCTACAAAAAGAAAGGAATTTACATAAAATCCATATCAGTTAAAACACAAAAAGAGTATTTTTTTTTTTATCGGACAAAGTTAGTTGTTAGATGTTAGTAGTTAGTATACCAAGCACTCAAACACTTTAAAAATTCACTAAGCCATCTTATAACTCCCATACTTCAATCCGTTTCTAAAGGGATACAAATTCACCAAGTCACCTTATAATTCTCATACTCCAATTCGTTCACAAAGGGAATCGAATTTGGATCTTCCACTCAATTGAGGAGCCCAATGACCAAGTGAGCTAAGTCACCTGGTTAAAAAAAAAAAACACACACAAAAAGAGTTAATCTTCCATCACTAATATTGGATCCATATTCATTAAACCGATTAGACATAACCATACAATTATCACAAATAATATTATTTTGTGATATATGCTCATCAATATCATGGATAGTACATTTTTTTTTAGTAATAAGCCATATTTTTTAATTATCAAAACTAATACCCCTTGATAATATAAATAATACCCTTTGATTATATGTCCAATTTTACTGCTCTCCTTGTCGGAAACTTAACTATATATTTTGTCATAAAAAAGGTTTATGAATATGGCATCGTGCAACATAGAATAAAAAATCTAACGAGTTAAAATTGGGGTGGGTCGGATCATATAAATAGTATTATTTGTTTGAATATAAAATATTACGTTAACGAATAAATGCAATATAAAACATATAGTATTGCATTATTAATAATATATGTGCAAACACATGATATTGATAGTATTAAGGTTAAACTTGTTTCTATGACCCGATATTACACTCCACGAGTTCTTTTGACCCATAAGATTTTTTAAAATCGTATATTTTAAATATTAAAATATTACACGGTGCAATATTTACATAAGAGAGTGACTCAAAATAAATTATATTTTGGTTCAATTGCACTATTTTATAATTTATATTAATTTTATAAAGCTTTAATTATTAAAAGAACTAAACTAGGGTATGCTCGTTTTGTGATTCTCACATGTGAACTTTGAACTTTACAATTACAAATTATCATATTTTGAAATTCAAAATAAAAATTTTAAAATTCTAATAATTCTACTTCACTTTATCATTTATAATAATAATATAATAATAAAATCTCAATCAACATTCTCAATTATATACCCTATAAACTTTTAAAACATTAGAATTTTAAAATTCTAAAACTTCAAAATCCATAATTTTTCAAACTCGCTCTTTCAGAATATGTAAATTACTAATTTGAAATATCATTAAAGAATTTGTGTTTTGTTTTTTAATAATTAGAATTGGTATCTTTATCATTTTTTTTTATATAGTCTTATCACTATTAATATATAAGTATAAGTCACACTCTTCAATGTTATGAGTAATATCTTTTATAGTAAAAAAGTTACACCCTTCAATTATTACAATTAAAAAATGTTCACCCTATACTTTGTCAAATAATTATATTGAAATAAAGACATGTCAACAAAAGTAAACAAATATTTATGAGTAACATTTATGTGAATCGGGTTCACACATGAACTCTATCACTGTTATGTGTAAAAATTATCACTGTTATACACAAAATTTTCACTGTTTAAAAATATAAAATATTTTCTAAATAGTGATTGTTTTTTTTCATAACAATGATCATTTTTATACATAATGATGGTAAGCCAGATGTAATAATGATCTTAAATAATCGAGTTCATAAAAGATAAAACAAGTGTCATCTGCATACAAGTTTTTTTTAAATATTTATTGACATGATGAGGTGGTTGTTTTTTTTATAATTTTAAAAAAGAGGGACAAACATAGGTTTAAAATACATCGAAGGGTGCGACGTTATACATGGAGATGGGTCTTGCCATTAGTAACCTTCCTTTATGAAAACCTATTTTTGACTTCCGTAAGTTCCGTCTTGTCTTCTTATAGATATGAATTTATTTCCATGTTTTTAATGTATATTATCCACTCATATATAAAAACAATTAATTAGAAAAAAATTATTTAATTCAAAAGTTTTATGTAAATTATTTAGTTCGTCTATGTAAGGAGTGAAATTGTCTCAAAATATATTTTGAAAAGTCTTTTTTTTTTTTTTTTGCTTTTTGTGTTCCGTTATTAGATAATGAAATATGAAATTGATAGGTCCGGTGAAAAACCCATGAAATGCGGAATAATCATGAAATGCATATAACAACAGGGGTGAAGGAATGGTGATTCCAGATTTTTGCGTTTTAAGCTCATGTGTTGTGTTTTGCTTATAATCGAATGCATATGACAAGATAAGAACGTAAAGCAATAAAGAACACAACAAAGTATAGTGGTTTGGAGACTCAAGCTCCTACATCCACTCTCCCTGTTCCTAGGGAAATTCCTTCAAACTGGACTTATCACCCTCTCGGGCTCGCCTTTGGACTTATCACCCTCTCGGGCTCGCCTCTAGATGTTTAAAGAGTTCACACTCCAACGGGACTTAACACCCTCTCTCGGGATTGCCTAACAACTACCTCACTTCACCACTAGTTATCTCTTACGAGAATGAGGTTTGGGTTTGGTGTTGTCTCCAACTATGGTGAGATTTTCCCTTACATTTGTTTAGCCTCAATTGCTAATGTTGGGAAAAAATCTCTCTAGCTTTAGGATACATCGTGGGTTGCTTAGATTGGGTTCTAGAACACTCTTTGAATATATGTGTATATCTACAGACTTGTGTTCTATGGTGGGAAAGCTTGAGTATATGTCTTATTAGCTCTGTAGCATCGTTTGCTACATTCTCCACACTTAATTTGATGGAAGATCTTGTATTTATAGTGTGGATTTGAATGTTACCGTTGGAGAGAATCACATTCAAATCCATACTATTCTTTGTAAGTTCTGCAGCTTCTTCAGGCTGATTGTCTTCCTTTCATTGATCCACGTCAGCTGAATTCCAACGGCTATATTCCTCAGTTTCTTTGCCTCGGAACATTAGGTTTATATCGAGAATTGATGAATTACCGAGTCTTGATAATTCTTGTGTCTTGAGGTTCTCTCGAGTCTCGGTGTCTTGAGAGACATCGAGTCTTCGTGTTTCTCTGAGCCTTGGGTTTTCTCTGGGTCTCGGGTTTCTGGGTCTCGGGTTACTCGGGGTTCTTGATTCAAAGAGACTTCTCTTGTGGACCTTGTCACGATCGGGCATCTTGACCCTCAGCCGACCGGAGTTTAGTTCTTCGACTTGGACATCGACCCGAGTCACATTTACTTATTGAGTCTCGGATCGGTTTTCTTTCTTGAGTCTCAGATTACTTTTACTCGGGCTATCGATTTCTTAGGCTCGATCGTCATTCGACCGATCGAGATCAACACATCTTCGGATCAACATATCGAGGATAGCATCGGTAAGTACATCATATCGAGTTAGCATATCGGTTTATCATATCGATCTCGATCCGCGTCGATCTCGTCGATCTCATCGCTTCATCTTCATATCGATCTCGATCATGTCCGATCTTGATCGATCTCTTTCCTTTCATCTTCCGATTTGTTGGCTTAGCTTTTCTTCTCTTCGATTTGTATTACTCATCGGTTAACTCCGAACTCATCTATTTCATTCGATCTCGATCGGTCTCGTCATATGACCTCGTCGATCTCGATCATCTACTTCGATTCCGTGAGTTCCCCTCAACTTGTCTTTTTTTTCCCCCCTCAACTTGTTATCTGTAAATTAGCTTCAATAACACAAGTTGATAATGTTTTGGCATAATTCATCAAAACTAAAATATCCCAACAGAAATAGAATAAAAAGTTGAAATGTGTATGCAAATTCTAAATGTTGAATCTAATTTATGAATGGGGAAAGATTTTTGTAATTTTTATTTTACATAAAATCATTATTAAACATATTATATTACTAATACAGGCTGCATGCGATAAGAAATACAATAATGGCACACGTTTGGCATGTTGAAGGACCCAGCCAAAAATTAGTCGGACTTTGGTCACGTCCTATCCAACCACTCATTACCTAATATTTTCTTGTTGTTGCTAACAAAAATTTTAGAAATTCAAAATATCTCATATGATAGTTTGAACATCACATGTATATTAGAGGGTTATTTGTTAGAGAATTAATATAAACGAATAAATTTAACACATCTTTATAAGTTTTGATTCTTAATTTTACACATCAGAGCTTAGCTCACCCACGTTATGAGAATTCGAATTTCGATAAAAGCAATCTCATACATATTAAATTGTTTACTCGAAAGGTTTCACTGTCTCACTCCATATAATGAATTTAATTTCACACTTTTTTAAAAGTTCAGTCTTTTAGATGAAATCAAATGGCTCACACCCAGATTATAAAGTATGAACTTTTAGGTAAGATGAAAATCTTTTTGGTTTGAGTTTGATTCCTGCATAAAGGCTCACTCTTATTAAATTGTTCACTCGTTGAACCCTCAACGAGACGCACTTGCATGAGACTGCACATAACTTGGACATTGACGCTTTCACATATTGAGAAGAGAGGGTGTTATAATTTATGCTAATTTGTACCCCATTTCATATATGAGACCGTCTCATACGAGTTTTTGTATAACAATAAATACCCATTATCGTTTCAATATAACCTAGAATTCAGTTCGAGTGAGTTGGACTCAAGATTTAAAATAACACGACATTTTCTTGATACATATGCGTATTTTTAATACATGTGATCTCTGAGATCAATATATTCATGGGGGATTGACTCTAAGGTACAAAGTAATTTTATTTTAACTCTAAGATACAAAATAATGGTTAAAAAATTTAAGTTACCCTTTTGTCCGTTTTCTGCACTTCTGACGCATTTTGATTTTTTGTACTTTAAAAATAATTAATTCAGTAATTTTATTTTTTTTTAATTTCTTCACTACTAGGCCAATTTTGGAGTGCATTTTTTTTTTTTTAAATGACTTTTTAGTAGTTCAGTTTTTAAAATTTTCTGCACTTTTGTCTTTTTTATTCCATTTTTTATTAGTTGCAATTTTTTATATAATTTAATTTAAATTTCAGATTTTATAAAATTTGTATTTCGAATCTGCACTTTCCCAAAAAAAATATGTACTTTCAAAATGTGCACTTGGTCAAAACAAAAAAATAAAATTATGAATACATACAAAAATAAGATAAGAGGTATTTTTTTATACAAATTGTATTTTAGAGTCACTTTAAAGATATTTTGTACTTTAAAGTCTTTTTGTTTGAAACTTTGTAGTGGAGAGTTATTGATTCTATATTTATCAATAACTAGTGTTAGCCCCGCAAACTTCGCGGACTGAAATAAATTTTATTTAAAATAATTAATAATATTTTAATATATGTTTTGGTCATTTAATATTTTTTACGGTCAAATAATTTGTGATTCAAAAAATATTAATTATGCATGATTTTTCATCATGATCAAGAATTTTTTTTTTCTCTTTATTTGAAGATAATCTATAACTATATAATACAACTACAATTGTCAACTTTTGATTTCCCGCCCTTTTTCCTCCACCGTTAGATCTTCACTAATCGATCTCAACCGTACATTTGTTACATTACTTATTCATAGTAGTTTAGACTAATAAGTTAATAAAATTAAAATTAATATCATCTTAATTACTAGCTTATTTCGAGGCAGATGTTTAGTTCTCCCATCTATTTAAAGAGAAGTTTTACACTCCATTTTTTCAAATCTTATTAGTAGTTTTTTCATTTTAGTTTTTGTGTATAAAGAATTAGATTGTTTTCCTCTTTCTTTTAGAACAATTCTTAGTGAATTAGATGTAGTGTTAGGAATTTTATCAGTTTTATATGATACTAATGAGATTTTAACCGAGCGTGTATGTATTTCAAGCCAATTGTTTATGAGACACTAATCACATTGTGTTTCAGAAATCTCCTCGACAAAAGGAAGAATCTACAATTCATGAAAGATAAGGACATCGGATAAATCTTTTGGTGATTATTTTTGTAATGTTTTGAATTTCTTAATTTTTTGGTTGTATAGGTGTTGTGTTCGATATAATAATTCAGCATTAATCGAACACGTAAGAGCGACACGTGTAATATTTATTAAAATAGTCATGCCCAATGGACAAGTGGGCTCGCCGTCCGTCGACCAAACAAGTTTGTTCGACCAGCTCGCCACTTGTCGCCCAAAACAGACATACTCGCCACCCAGATCAGGAAAGAAGGAATCAAATAAGCTAAGTCAAAAGGACTCAGACCAACCTGAGGGCTCAGACAAGTCTGAGCCCACGAACAAATCTGAGGACTCAGACAGCCAAAATGCTCAGACTATCCTGAGGGGTCAGTATGCTCGCATATTCTGAGGGTCAGTATGCTCGCAACTCAGATATCCTTAAGACTCAAATAATCTGAGGGTCAGTATGCTCGCAACTCAGATATCCTGAAGACTCAGATAATCTGAAGGGTCAGTATATTCGGTACTCAGACATCCTGAGGTCTCAGATATCCTGAAGACTCAGATCACCTGAAGGGTCAGAGTGCTCGACACTTAGATATCCTGAAGACCCAAACATCCCGAAGACCCAGACATCCTGAGGGCTCAGTATGCTCGAGGAGGACAGTATTCCAGCATAAAACTGACATGGTTAAAGGGGCGAACAAAGCATCCAGCCGAGTAAAAGGTTGATTTGGACGACCAAAAGAGTGTCTTACAGACAAGCAAGCTCAAAGATTAATCTAGAAGACGAAGTTGGGAACGTGGCAATATTACCCGAATTCTTGCATGGCTCGGAGTCTCCAGCTCCTGCTTGCCAACCCAGCTCATGCTTGTCGGAGTGATATAAATAGAAGAAAAAACAGCAAGAGAAAGGTTCAGAAATTTCCCAGAGAGGTGAGGTTACAAAAAATTCGAGTGATTATCCACACATACAGGAACCCTAGCACTCATATGCAAATCTCCAAATCATCTTCATCTGTAACGATTCATCTTCATAAGGTGTATCAAATATTGTACGTGTAAAGCTCGCAATACCACATCCTGGCTTGGTATGCCCCCAGAGTAGTCATTTCTTGACGAACTGGGTCAACAAATTCATCTCATTTACAGTTTATTTTACACGTGCATGTTTTGTTTGTGAGTCGTTTCCGAATTAGCCACATCATATTCCCCAAATAAAACGACTCGCGACAACTGGCGCTAGAAGGAGGGTGACCAAAAAAAACCAACCCATACACAAACCCTTAGTAAGTCGAGGCAGAAAAAAGAAATATAATGCCTCAATCTAGGAACACACAAACGGAGAGGTCGGGACAAAGCCGACCACATGACCGAAAAGAGGCTCAATGCCAGCCTCACAAAGATCGGATAGGGGAGACTATCAATCTTGAGGATATTGTCAATGATCCGGCGGCCACAACAAAGACCATCACTTTCTTGCTACGAGCACAGAAAGAAAGGACTGAAAAAGAGTTGGCCAAGTTAAAAACTCAAGATGATGAAGAACGACGCTCGCATACACCTGATAGCGAGCAAGTTAAAAAGAAAACTGCGAAGCGGGCGAATAAAAAAGTCGATGATACGTCTGATGACGAACAGCCTCAGGGGTCTAGACCATCAGCGTTTGGACGTTTGAGGCTCTCCACCAAAGACCGAATCGGCAATAATAGGCGACAAGATCCAGGGAAAGAACAACCGATAAACATGCCCGCGCATTCAGATCCCCATGATCATCCGCATGCCGAACAAAAATCGGCGGGAACAAAATTGTCTATCCATCATCGATTGGGTAGTCAAGCACGGACTTGGAAAGGGGGACTGCCCCATCACGAGCATGACCCACTGGGTCCTCATGGTGGGAAACAGCCCCGATCTAAGTCTGTCAGTTCCACAAAATTTGCGGAAATGCAAAAGGCCATCGAGGGTTTACAGGCCGACCTGGCCGCGACCAAAGGCCACCCTCGAGCGAGCACAATACCCTGCTCGCCATTGTCACCGGCGATCATGGTGGCCGAAATACAAGAGAAAGTGGCGAAATCCCGACCACCAATTCCCATGTTCGATGCTGAGTCTGACCCTCATGTCCATCTCAGCAAATACTCAGACTTTATGATCGCGATGGGGGCCACAGACGCAATGCAGTGCCAATCATTCCCCATGACTTTGGGTGATCGGACACATAGATGGTTTTCTACTTTGCCCGCTGCGTCCACCACATCTTTCGCTCAATTAGGACAACAATTCTTGTCCCATTTCTCATCCATGTGTGCTCGCCCGGTGCCAAAACAAAGGTTGGCGCATTTTTCCCAACTAAGAGGTGAGTCAGATCGAGCATACATCGAAAGATTTGATAAATGTTTGTATGATGGGGCCCCAGTTGAAGAGGATGCCAAGATCCTCGTGGTGGTCGGGGGCCTGACCCTGAATACTGACATGTGGAAAGCCATGCATCAAGACTGGCCGAACACATATTCAGAATTCCGAGAGCGAGCGGCCAAAATCATAGCCATGCAAGATTTGCTCGCCCAATCACGATTGGGTCAGGAACCTACAACTAAGAAAGTTTTTGGAAAGAAAGTGATGAATGAAGGGGGGTACAAACCCCCAGGCTCTTTCAAACCATTCGAAGAAAGAGCAGAAGCAAACGCATTACAAAGTCTTTTGGGCGTTTCACCGGAAACAATTTTCAATCAAATCAGAGATCGGGATATGTTGGATAGGCCGAGAAGAATCATAATGGACAAGCATCGGCTCAATGCTTCCAAATATTGTAACTATCACGAGTACATCGGGCACAATACAGAAGATTGTCGCGATCTACTTCGACAACTTTGGAAGCTATACGAAGATAATCGTCTTACCCAATTCCTAAAAAAGCCAGCGAGCAGAGACTCCCGAACAAAAAAAATGGAAGATCGAAGGGGTAAACGTAAAGCTGAACAAACATCTAACAGCGATCCCGAAGAATTACGTAAGAAGTCTGAGTTACCCAAAAGAGGGCCTCCAACTGTGGGAAGAGGTCGAGAAAGTCAAGAGATTCACATGATACGTCCTGAATATGGTTCAGTGGGTGGATGTTACCAGGCACCAACATTATCGAACAGACAAAAAAAGATGGAGATGCGTGCCATGCAAAGCATCCATCAAGTGAAGGTGGCGAGCACATTAGCTAGCACGCCGCCCTCTCACCAAATTATGTTTTCAGAAGACGATCTCGACGGTATAATCACTCCCCACAATGACTCCTTAACCATCAGTGCCCGTCTCCTCGGGTTGAAAGTGCACCGCCTTCTGGTCGATACCGGAGCTTATGCGAACATTTTGTTCGTCAACACTTTGCACCAGATGGAAAAACAAGTTGGAGACTTGAGCAGCTATATTGAACCATGTGATCATACCATTATGGGTTTTGGGGAATTTGTAACCCGACCCTATGGTATGATTAGGTTAGGAGTCGAGTTAGAATCAACTCAAAATCCGGAGATCCGACGAACTAGAATGCTAGATTTTGTAATCGTCGATGCTCTGTCTACTTATAACGGGTTCTTAGGTCGCCCATTTATTCAGGAATTTAAAGCGGCCTGTTCTACTTACTATTACTGTGTCAAATTCCCAACACAAGATGGAACAGGTAGCATAAAAGGAGATCAGAAGAAAGCTCGAGATTGTTTGCTATCATGTGCACCAGAAAAACAAAATATTGTTAACATGATGGAGCAAACATGGGAGATCGGTGAGTCAAGCCAACATGCAAATATGTTGCCAACATGTTCGAACATATCTTTAACGAACACAAGTTTGACGAGCACAGCTCCCCGCGCGAACACAGAATGTGCAAACACACAATCCGGGAAGGCAACTCATGTCCCAGATCTCCCAGATCTAATGGATATTGATCCGCTAAGCGAGCAAACAGATCTAGAACCTCGCATAGGTTTCGAACCCATGGAGGTTGATGACGAGCACCGGGGGTCCATTCAAGATCCTCTGTGGAAGCAAAAAAGAAAGAGAGCAACACCTGTCGAACAACTGGAGCCTATCAACATCGACCCGAACAGACCTGAGTTAGAAGTGTTCATTGGTTCATAATTACCTGAACCAATTCGAACATAAATGATTGCTTACCTTCAAGCAAACTTGGATGTGTTCGCATGGTCGCACGAGGACATGGTTGGAATTGATCCAAAACATGCATGCCATTCCCTCAACCTTGATCCAATACAAACTCCAGTTATCTAGAAGCGCGGAAAGTTTAGTCCGGAAAAGTATGCGGCAATGAATAGTGAAATCAAAAAATTGCTCGACAACAAACTGATTCGAGAGGTGAAATGCCCAAGATGGCTTGCGAACCCTGTGCTTGTCCGCAAGTCTAATGGTTCTTGGAGACTATGTATTGATTTCACTGATTTAAACAAGGCATGTCCGAAAGATAACTTCCCGATGCCGCATATCGATTATTTGGTCGATAATACAGCAGGCCATGAACTCATGACTTTCATGGATGCATTTGCTGGTTATCACCAAATACCCATGCATCCGGACGATCAAAAGAATACGGCATTCTGCAGTGAAAAGAATATGTATTGTTGGCAACGCATGCCATTCGGATTAAAGAATGCCGGTGCAACATATCAACGTTTGGTGAACAAAATGTTCGACGAACACATCAGCCGAACAATTGAGGTATATATTGATGATATTGTGGTAAAGAGCGAACATAAGGAAGACCACAACACCCACCTCACACAAACATTTGATATACTCAGGGAGTACAACATGAAGCTAAATCCGAAGAAATGTAACTTTGGGGTTCACTCAGGAAAATTCCTCGGACATATGGTCAGTCAACATGGGATCGAAGCAAACCCATCAAAGATTCAAGCCATGCTCGATATGCAGGCCCCCAGGAGTGTGAAAGAGGTCCAAAAGTTAACCGGACGTTTAGCTTCCGTAAGCCGGTTTATATCACGAACTGGGGACAAATGCAAACCTTTCTTTGATGCATTAAAGAAAGGGAAATTCCAGTGGACCGAGCATTGCCAAAATGCATTTGAATCATTGAAGCAGTACCTTGCAGATACTCAGACACTGTCTAAGCCTGTCCCAGGCGAACAACTCTATCTGTATCTTGCTGCATCCGAACATGCAATAAGCGTCGTGCTCGTTCGAACAGAAGGGACGACACACTTGCCCGTTTACTATGTAAGCCAAGTGCTCAAAGAAGTCGAGCTCCGGTACCCTCCACTGGAAAAACTTGCCTATGCTCTCGTAATGAGTGTTCGAAAATTGCGACCATACTTTTTTGATCACTCAGTCGAGGTATTGACCACATTTCCATTGCGACAAGTCCTCCACCGACCAGACACTGCAGGCAGATTACTTAAATGGGCGGTGGAGTTAGGACAATTTGACATTATGTTCACCCCACGAACAGCAATGAAGGGCCAAGCCATGGCCGATTTTATGGTTGAGTTGACATATCCAAAAATGCCCGAAAAAGCTGTCGACCAACCATGGCATATGTACGTTGATGGCTCATCAACAAGTTCAAGAGCCGGAGCAGACGTAGTTCTCATCAGCCCAACTAGACAAACATTCACAACATGACCATCCGCTTTTGATTTCCCGGCTACAAATAATGAAGCCGAAAGTCACGAAGCTTTGATCATTTGGACTACGATGGCTATGACAATGGAAATTGTTCGATGATTTACAGCGATTCTCAGATAATCGTTTATCAAGTAACAGGCGAGTATGAGGCCCGAGGCGAACAGATGGCACAGTATCAGCAACTAGCAAAAGAGTTGCTCGAGCATTTCGAACAAATTTTCATAGAACAATTACCACGATTGGGTAATTCGTTCGCTGATGCTTTGGCACGCCTGACAACAACAGAAGGAGTGACAAACACAACGGACATTGTGGTCGTCACAACTTGTTCGCCATCAGTCCCTAGACTTTTGCTCACCCAAGTAACAGGCGAGCAAGAAACCTAGATGACTCCAATCCTGGGTTACCTACAATAGGGGCTTCTCCCTGAGAATAAGGCACAAGCTACTCGCCTCAGATTACAATCTGCTCGTTATACTATCATAGACGAGCATTTGTACAAAAGAAGTTTCTCACTTCCACTATTGAAATGTATTACTCCTGAAGAGGGTCGTGTACTCCTGGAGCAAATCCATGATGGAGTATGCGGAAATCATACAGGTGGGCTCGTCCTAGCGCACAAAATAATCAGACAAGGTTATTATTGGTCAACCCTCAAAAAAGACTCGCTCGCGTATGCTCGCGCGTGCCACAAGTGCCAGGTACATGCCCCGCTTATTCATAGCCCACTTGAAGAATTAGTGTCAGTTTATAGCCCATGGTCATTCGCAAAATGGGGGATCGATTTGATCGGCTCATTTCCTACTGGTACGTCAGGAGTAAAATATGTTGTGGTTGCCGTTGATTACTATACTAAATGGGCGGAAGCCGAAGCCATTGTCAAAATTACCGAACAAAGAATGTGGAACTTTGTTTGGAAAAATATCATTTGTTGTTTTGGGCTTCCATAGTCACTAGTAACGGATAACGGCAAACAGTTCGATGGAAGTGAATTCAGACAGAATTGTGCTCGCTAGGGCATAAAAAAGCACTACTCAACTCCGTATTATCCCCAGTCAAACGGACAAGTTGAAGTCGTTAATAAAATTATCAAGCATACCCTCAAGGCAAGACTTGATAATTCCAAGGGGGGAGGATGGGTCAAGAGCACGAAATATTATGGGCCTATCGAACAACTTTCAGAACATCAACTGCGGAGACCCCGTTTGCCTTGGCATTTGGTGCGGAAGCTGTTATACCCGCAGAAATCAAGATTACAAGTCATCGAACAATGACTTTTGGAGAGCACATCAATGACCAGGCACTCGCCCTGAGTGCAGACCTGTTAGAAGAAAGAAGGACGGAGGCTGATTTCAAGAATGCCATGTACAAAAAGAGATCAGAGAAGTTCTACAACTCCAAAGTCCAAACACGCAGGTTCAATGTGGGCGAGCTGGTTTTAAGGCGAGCAATCGGGGGTATCAAGTGGTGTGTTCGGCCGAGCATGGGAAGGTCCATTCAGAGTTACAGAACGTTTGTTAAACGGGGCATATGACTTGGAAGACCTGAATGGAGTCCCATTGTCCTACTCATGGAATGCGTCAAATTTGAAAAAATATTATCAATAATGACGAGCATAGTCGGCCGAACAAAGTCAGCCACACAGCTGAAGCGAGCATAGCCGGCCGAACAAAGTCAGCCATACAGCTGAAGCGAGCATAGTCGGCCGATCATAATTGGCGACATAGCTGAAACGAACACAAATGACCGAACATAACCAGCCATTCAGCTAAGACGAGTAGGACAATCCTGAAAGAAGAACACATTATGTTCGACACATATCTTCAGGAAAGAAATGCTGGCCAACACTATCCAAAGACAGAAGATACGTGTCAGAACGAGTTTTCAACAGAAGATACGTGTAAGAACGAGTTGTCAACAGAAGATACGTGTCAGAACGAGTTGACAAGTGGTGGCAATCAAGCAGGGACAAGTCAATCTTTGAACGAGAGCTGACAAAAAGCCGAACAGATGTCAAAAGGGGGAGCAAAAGAAAGAGGATAAAGACCGACTAGCTATGCCAGCACTAGCTTGGGATAGTTCTATAAATAGAGGCATACTGATAGCTGAAGAAAGCAGAGAGAAAAAAAAAACAAAACAGATGAAGATGAAAAAAGGAAAAATATTACAATTCTCAGAAGGAAGTTGGTTTAGTATGCCCCCAGAAGTAGAAGAATCCAGCTCTCGATTCAAAGAATCATTCAAATTTGAATCGAGCATCCATTCCGACTGAGTCTTTTTACCCCATATGACATTACGAGCACAAGTTGAAGCTCGTTGGGGACTCAAGATGCTCGGCAGAGTCATGATTTCCACTCCACGTTACTCACTGCTTATGCAGTAGTAAGTCACTAGTCCCTTATGCATCCCCAAAATCTCCTCCGAAGGGGAGGGATGTCATGGTGTTCGCTAAAAAGCAACAAAGGACGCTGATGCTCAGGCATCTATTGAAGGGGACGGAATGGTGCGAGCTGAACATTTTGCTCGCACCTGATATAGGCGAGCAGGCATGCGCGCCACATGCTCATGTCCACAGCTGCCCGCATAATCACAACTTTCCGGGAGGGACAAAAGCTTATGCTGCTGCTTGAGCATGTTACTAAAGAAGGGTAGACAGCATGATGTGCCACATACTTGTCAACATCAATTCCGCGGACAAGGTGAGGCCAGTTTGTGTCTACTCAAAACAAGGTTTAAATTCAAAACTCTAGTCTGATAGTTGTGTAATAGATAGTCTTCTTCGAATGTAAAGGTTGTAATAGAATGCAAAGTGTTGCAAAAAGGAAAAAAAATATATATACATTTTTGTTCGCTAAGATTTTCTAGTTGAAGCCTATTTGAGGTCGCACCTAAGCCGGACGGCCCGAATAAAGACGAACGAGCCCAAGTCTATGTTCACCGATTTAACGAGTTCAGACTCGATTTCCATGACCCAAAAGCGAGTAATGGGTACGCAGTCGCAAAAGACGACTCGTACTTACAGATACCCGTAGCGTAAGCGGGTGATGAGTGCGGGGTCGCAGCTAAATAAGACGGCCCTAGTACGAAGTGATCGCACCTAAATAAGACGATCGCGAACCAAGAAAGGGGGGGTTCATAAAGTAACCCATCTGGTCGCACCTAAATAAGACGATCAACCGATTGCAACGTCAATAAGACAATCAAAACCGAAAAAAGTTAGGAGCGGGCATAGGCAAACCCAATGTTCGAATTCATTCAGAAGAAAAGGGGCAAAAACTAGAAAGCAACAAAGCGAACACAAAGCAACAAAGCAAACATCAAGCAACACAAGTATCAACATTCATCCTCAACAATCAGGTTAGAGGAAATAGTTCAATATGTAATTCAACCATTCAGTTTCAAAAGTGTTCGAACAAAAGAGAAGAAGTCAGCAAAAAATTACAAGTATGGAAAACATTGTTCGAACAAAAAATGAAGAAGACAAAAAATTACACAACATATGTTTGGCAAAACAAAAACCATACTAAGGAACAAATTCATAATTGGGGTGGACGGGAGAAAAATGTCGAACAAATCATGCTCAAATTTCAAAGAACAACTCCTTCAGTATGGTCAGGTACAATATGCTCGCCAGGAGGTACATTTTGCTCGGTCACAGGGGGTCCCCTTTGCTCGGCCTGCACCTGATCGGACCCAGACTCAGTTCGGAGATTATGCCCAGCAACACCAGTAGTATTCACTTCCGAGCCATCTTCCCCATCCAGAATAGGATCATCAACTTTGATCCCTTCAGGAAGAATGGAGAAATCACACAGATCGTTCAAATCTGACATTGGAAGGTTGCGATCTGGTGGGTTCTCGATCGTCTTCTTGAAAAACTGGATATGAGAGGGGCAATTTGTTCGCCAGTGAGTGCATGGCGAGCAGACCGGATAGCATCGGCGAAGGCACAAATATAGGAGAAGTTGGACATGGAATTGACATACTCATCATTGTGCAGCCTTGAATTTTCGAGACCCAAACGAGTGTTGGTCTCCTCAACAATGATGAGCTGTTGGCCGATCACGCTCCTCTCACTTTCCATGGCCTCGATGCCAGCTCGGAGTCTACGAAGCTCAACATTCATCTCCTCCTGAGCTCTTCGTATACTGACCACCTCCTCCTGAGATTGATTCAGTTCCTCCTTTGCCTGACGGGCATCCTCCTGAGCCTGGCGAGGCGGGCATTTTCCTGAGCCTGGCGAGCATCAGCCTTTGCCGAGGATGCCTGTCCCTGAGCCAACCTCAGTTCATCCTGAGTCCTGTTCAGCTCGCCCACCTTTTCTTCGAAATTCCTGATCAAAGCCAAGTAGTTGGCATGAAGGTTGGCGGACTCAGCATAGGCTTTCTCAAGAACAAACATAGATTGGCCCTGAAGTACCAGACCAAGACGCATGTTTTCCAGAGGAGTGGTACCCGTAGTAGACTCTTCCAAATCAGTAGTCCATGCTCGAACAGGGGTCTGACACGCCTTCTGGACATGCTCGGGGATGCCAGGAACTTTACGAACACTTAGCGAACAATATTAGTTTTTCAAATTGGGCATCAAGGGCGCCAACCTGCTCAACCTACACATACACCCGAGCAAATAAACATGTTAAGGTGAACAGAATCAATCCAAAAGAAAATAAAGCGAACAAAATGTACCTGTTCGACGAGCCGGATCCCATCCCAAGAATGATTTATCTCAGGGGACCGAAGCTCATGGTTCAATCGGAGTCCATGATCGGGGTCCAGCGAGGAGGTGGAGAAGATGTGTCAACCTCCATTTCAACGATTTGTGAACCGGACCAACCATGGAGGTGGTCATTACGATCGCTTGTAGGAAGGGGTCCGAGTCACCCTGCGGGCATCGAGGCTCATCCGAGGCTGTTCGTCAGCGCGATTCGTCCGAGGATTTGTTCTGACTGCTTGCTTCGCGGTTTCCATCCTCGGTCTCTTTCAAGAATGGAGCTTGTTCGGCTGGTCCTCGCTTTCGGTCGAACGAGTACTCTTTGCGGTCGGCTCTCGATTCCCAGGTAGGGGACGCAGATGTTTCGGCTTCGCCACCGCCCACCCTTTCGCTTCTTGCTCTGTTTGCTCATCTGAGCTTCCCGTCACTTGAATCCTAGCAAGCTCCTGTGGTTTTTTTTCTCCGAGCCATCTCAAGTATGTTCGGATGTACTCACAAACGCGATCCACACAGCAGGGAAAGCTATAAGCAAAACAATTTATTATGTAAGAAAGGATAACAACGAGCAAAATGGTACAAAATATATGCAAATGCAAAAAAGTAATCCTTACCAAAGCAGGATTAACAAAGAACAAGATGGTGAGGGGCACGAACTAGCCTCCTTTCTTTTCTCTGTTCGGTGGTATTCAAAGTGTCCTCACAGATCGTTCCGAAGCGAGACTCGAGGTCAATTTGCCAAACGCTGCTAAAATAGCCATCGTTTGTCTCTTGTCCGTCCGCAATGGGATTCCTGAAATAAAGAGTAAGTTAAAATCAGTTCAAATTGAAGAACAAAAGACACAAAATTACTTACTTTGGTACACCCCAAGTCAGTAGGAATGTCCAATCGAGCATCTCGTTCGCTTCCAGAAGCCGGGCTTTTCCAATCGCCCCCAACGAACCAAAATTTCTCCTTCTAATCACTGATTTTGTTCGGCAAGTCCTCAATGATCTTGCATTTGGCATTTGCCTGCATGAATAGCCATCCATGTTCACCCTTCGGATGGGTCAAATGCACCAATCGAGCAAGTTCAGCTGCGGAGGGATAGTATCTTGGCTTCATTTTGCCGAACAAAGTCAGGAAGCTCATGATCATATGCCACCCATTCGGCTTAAGTTGCGTGATGGTGATGTTCCATTCCACGAGCAAATGGGTGATGGCCGGATGGAGGGGGAATCGAAGGCCGGCTTCCATTGTGTCCAAATTCACAGCGACACAACCCTCAGGGGGCTGGTCTGCTCGCTCATCTGGACCTGGTGCCCAGAAAAAGATATCTTTAGGGGTTTCATAATTTCTATGCAGCTGAGCGAGCATATATACATCAATTATGCTCGCTATCTTGCTCGCTGGGTACTCATTTTCCACCCTAGTCCTATGAGGTTGCTCGGGCCAATCGAAACTATAACGAGCATTATACTCGTTATATGTTGGATTATGAGGGACACCAACAGGTATATCGAGTTCAGAATTTTGCTCACCGCCTACCCCTATGTTCGATTCGGTTATATTCACAGCCATCAAAATTCCCCCCCTCACAATATTATCATTCCTATCTACATCAACATTATATACAGCCCTAGACCTAATTTGAGTTTGGGGCAAAGAATCGTCACTTGAATCATCCGAGAAATCACTACGGACCAACTCCCTATCTAATTCATTTAGGGCTTCGTCAAAATCGGAGGAAAGAACGGCAAACGGTTGCCGAACTTGCCAACGAAATCCTGAATCCGAGACATTCGTCTCTGGCGCATTAGCGTCGCTACGGGGGATTCTACTGACAGAGGGGAAAGAAGAACTATGGTGGTCCGATTCTAGGGGAACAGAAGAGTTTGAGCAAGAAGCCATAATCGCAATAAGAGGAAGAAAGCGGTTACCTGAGTAAGATTCTTCGCCAGAATGATGAAGCCCTCGCCGGAAATTTTCAGACACGGAAAAGATTGAAAGACAGAGGCAAAAAGAAGAAGGAAAGAGAAAAGGGTTTAAGGCGGTGAAATGAGGTATATATAGACACCGGATTCAATTTTGAAAATCTGGCACAGAATACGAAATGACATCAACTATGACCCAATAAGATTATAACAGTCGGGCCCCATGTTGAATACAAAGCGACCCGGCTGGGGGGTATTGTTGTGTTCGATATAATAATTCAGCATTAATCGAACACGTAAGAGCGACACGTGTAATATTTATTAAAATAGTCATGCCCAATGGACAAGTGGGCTCGCCGTCCGTCGACCAAACAAGTTTGTTCGACCAGCTCGCCACTTGTCGCCCAAAACAGACATACTCGCCACCCAGATCAGGAAAGAAGGAATCAAATAAGCTAAGTCAAAAGGACTCAGACCAACCTGTCTGAGCCCACGAACAAATCTGAGGACTCAGACGGCCAAAATGCTCAGACTATCCTGAGGGGTCAGTATGCTGGCATATTCTGAGGGTCAGTATGCTCGCAACTCAGATATCCTGAAGACTCAAATAATCTGAGGGTCAGTATGCTCGCAACTCAGATATCCTGAAGACTCAGATAATCTGAAGGGTCAGTATATTCGGTACTCAGACATCCTGAGGTCTCAGATATCCTGAAGACTCAGATCACCTGAAGGGTCAGAGTGCTCGACACTCAGATATCCTGAAGACCCAAACATCCCGAAGACCCAGACATCCTGAGGGCTCAGTATGCTCGAGGAGGACAATATTCCAGCATAAAATTGACATGGTTAAAGGGGCGAACAAAGCATCCAGCCGAGCAAAAGGTTGATTTGGACGACCAAAAGAGTGCCTTACAGACAAGCAAGCTCAAAGATTAATCTAGAAGACGAAGTTGGGAACGTGGCAATATTACCCGAATTCTTGCATGGCTCGGAGTCTCCAGCTCCTGCTTGCCAACCCAGCTCATGCTTGTCGGAGTGCTATAAATAGAAGAAAAAACAGCAAGAGAAAGGTTCAGAAATTTCCCAGAGAGGTGAGGTTACAAAAAATTCGAGTGATTATCCACACATACAGGAACCCTAGCACTCATATGCAAACTCTCTAAATCATCTTCATCTGTAACGATTCATCTTCATAAGGTGTATCAAATATTGTACGTGTAAAGCTCGCAATACCACATCCTGGCTTGGTATGCCCCCAGAGTAGTCATTTCTTGACGAACTGGGTCAACAAATTCATCTCATTTACAGTTTATTTTACACGTGCATGTTTTGTTTGTGAGTCGTTTCCGAATTAGCCACATCAATAGGTATCAAGTTTTGCAAGTGATCATTCGTTAACTTTTGCTTTGTAACTTAAATAAATAGTGGTTATAGTTGATGATTCAATATCCTTTCAATTCAAGAATGATAAAAAAAAAAGTATTTAGGTAAGATTATTGTATTTTGGAAAAAAAAATATCCATGTTTCTTATTTTTTATATATGTGTGACAAACACATTAAATTAAATGAGTATACTCTATATTTTTTTTAATTATTATAATTTTTTAACTAATTTCTTTTTTATTAAGTTTTCAGCCAATATATAAATTAATATCAAGTTTTATTGTGTTTACTATTATTGTTGTTTTTATATTCATTGATTATTTTTAAAATTATTAACATAATATACTTCTAAAATTTATAATCTATAATTCTATAATCTATATAATACACTTATGGATTTTCATTTTTAGTTTTCCCGCCCTTTTTTTTGCACCATTAATCTTCTTTATAGATTAATCTAAGTAGTTCATTGCATTGTAGGATGGTGAAGCCATATATTAAATGTTATTTTAATCTTGACACTCAATTTATATGTAATTAATAATGATTGTTCATTTATGCCCAATAATTATGTAGATTTTTTCTCTTAGCATCAATCATTCCTAAATTTCAGTCGTCTCAATTATTACTTTGCTCAGTATATATACTCTATATGGAGATGGAGATTTTAGGTGAATTTTTAATTCACTTTATTTTACGAATATGCTTATGTTGTTTCTTTTTATGTGTATTCACTTGTTCAGATTTCGTGATTTATATTTTTTATATGTGCTAATATATTTTTATATTTTAGGTGTTGGTTTGATTTGGTTAATGATTTTGTGGTGTTGAACGCTTGAATTCCCAGTTAAACGTTCCTACTAATTTCTTTAGTATATATACTCATCTGAAATTGTCGTATAGTTATCATATAAATTTAAGATTATCTGCATTTTTTTCCATACAATTAGATTTTATGTGTATTTTAATATTTTCTTTTATTTTTTATATTGATAGTTTATGTAATTTAGGCTTCAATCTTTGGTAAACGATCCTCACTCAAATGTTTGATAGTCTTTTCAATTGGTTATGAGCAGTTTTTGAATCTCAATTTCAATTTTTGAAGCTTCATGCAGCGGAAATCAGTTTCTTCATTGTTCCAATCTTTTCAATTATATTTTATTTTATTCATAATATATTAGTTAATATATACTTCATAATTGATTCTTTTTAAAATTTTCAATTCATAGATTATTCTCATACTCAATTGTAATTCTTATGTACATAATTCTTATGTACATAAGGTGACTGACAACAATATAGATTGTTGGAAATATTTCATTATATGAGAATTATGTAATTAGTGGACTGGAACTTCAGATTGGAATTATAATTATTATTCAAAAAATGAATTATACAATGAAATCATGTAATTAATGTGGATTGAAATAATGTATTAGTAAATTTTTAAAATCACCTCCATCTTTGGATATATTATTTTAAAGAATAAAAATATGTTATTGTCAATCTGTAAACAACTTTACCACATAAAATAAATTAAATAATTAATTAACCATTAAGTTATTTGAAATGGTGACGGTGAGTAAATTACTCATCCAACCAAAATGTTGAAACGAATGCAATAAATGAGAAACATAAATGCAGTACAAAATTAAGAAAATTTTCAATCGATCTTTTTTACTAAAACCTTAATTTTAGCCATTTGATTGTTAGTTTACAAATAATCATGATTTTTGACTAAATATAATTACTTATTACATAATTATTTGTTTGCATGTGGAATAATTATTGTAATAATCGTTTAATGCTCCTTGATTTGTGTATGTTTACCAAATTTGATTTTTTTTTTGTCTATATAGGAACATGAAGAATATTCCTAACTTTTTAATACTATATGTTCACATGTTTTCTGATAATATATATATATATATATAAATGTTATGTATCTGGATTGTTGAACTCAATTTTCCAGATAAATATTATTTATTAAATTTTTATTTTAAAATAAAACACAACATGAATTGTTTGATATTTAATTCACCTGCAAGTTTTCTTATTAGATTTTTTTGCCTTTCTAATGACCATTTATCAAATATTGTTTTTTAATCTTGATTGTTCGCCTTTTTCTTATGTTAGATATGGTATCTTTGAATTTTTCATTTAATACTCTCTACGAATTTCTGACCGTCAATGTTCATACAAGAAATCTAGACCGTCGAAGTAATTGCTTGATTATGGGATCCATCTTTTTTTTTTCTCCTATGATGAAATCGATTATTTACGTTTATTATTGTTTGTCTCATGATTCGACAAACATACATTTTTTTAAAATTGTAATTTATATTTTATATTTGGATTGACAATGATAAAAAATATTTTTTCCATCTGAACTTAATGCCTTGGATACGGGCACGATATTTTGCCACAAAATTATTTTTCCATTTGCTTCGCAATACATGTATCTTTAAAGTCCAAAATACATTCGTAATTATTTGTGTATTTAATTTCTCACCATCTATTCATAGTCACAAACTCTCCTACGAAACTTCTTCGTAGTATGAAATTAATACCGTAAGTGTATCAGTTAAGTGTAATGACATCAGTTGATGAGTGTTATGGTATTAGTTTATAAGTGTCATAATATGTATTTAATACTATGAACAAGTTTCATCGGAGACTTATTCCTTCATAATTTATTCTCATTAAGAATATTCTTTTTATTCTTATCTCATAATTCAAATTCTTCAATTATTTCTCATATCTTTCATATACCATAAATTACTCTTTCCTTACTTGACGGTGGGTATAAGTATCCAAATTAATATTCTTTAATGATGTTAGATAAATAGAATTTAAAAAGTTGTATTCAGAATGAAGACAATGTTGGTTCAAGAACATCATTTTTCAGCAACCACATTTCACTCAATGTTATCAACACATTTTATTATGTGTGCATGTTTATGAACATCGGTCTGCTTTTATCAAGATCTCTATTGATATATCTCATTCTCATATTTTGGTTAACATTTAACTTCTTCATGAAAGATTGTGCTAAATTGTTCATAGAATCAAAATGTTAAATTCATTACCGATTCTTGAATTTCTTTAGAAGATTCGGAGTTGTTCGAATTTCTTAGAAACTCCTTTTTACTAATAGTTTTTTTCAAAGTTCACTTTTGTGAGTTATTTCTAAAACTCAAAAAGTAAGCATAGGTAAGAATTGAAAAGTTGTATAAAAATTGGGAAGATAACCATGATATTTGATTACAAGTCTTGGAGGTGCTCTCTCTCTCTCTCTCTCTCTCTCTCTCTCTCTTTTCTGCACACATAAATCCCATTTATTTATTTATTGTCTGAGCTTTCCTTGGAGCCATATTTTTTTGTTCTTTAGATTTATTATGAGGTTTCTTTATCAGCCCAATTTAGTTGTACATCTTTTTTTTTTAATCATTGGTCTTTTGATTCTTTGTAGTTTAAGGCCTTGATTGTCAACCCAATTAAATAAAAACATGTGAAAATTATTCCTCATCTTTCTCTTTCTCTCTTAAATTATTTATCAAATAATAAAATTTATGTGTTATTATAAATGTTATTACTAATACATAATAGAGCAAATTAAACGTGGTCGTCTTTTTGCAATTTGGGATAAGATTTGGCATTTCGATTGCTCGGTATTTGGTTGATGTAGCTTATGTCTGCAAATCATAGGTGAGAGAAAGGGATGGGTTAGTTTAAAAGTATAATGCAAATTTTTGATTTCATATCTCCCTTGTATGTTTGTGTTCGTTTGATCCTACATTTATTTATCTATAATGTACTAATTGAGATATTGTTTCTAATATTGATACATATTGTTAGTTTTGGTGTATTTTAAAGATAAATTTTAAAATGTACTAACTGAGGGACCTTTGATTTGATTTGTTGTATCATTTTCAATAGTTTTGTTGATGGTTGTTTTTATGTATTTCTTCCAAATTTTTTAACAGAAATATATTTTAAATAATTTTGGATATTAATATTTTTTGTGTACCTTTTTTTCGATACCATCAAATTATTGTATCCATTAATTACAATCGGAGATGTATGATGCGAAACCTTGCCAATTTATGGGCTTGCAAGATCAAGGTGAGTTTTGACAATCAAAATGATGTCCGTGTGTGGAGTGGAAATGTGTTGATGTTAGGACCTTGAATACTTTATTCTTCATTGCCAAAACCTATTGTTTACTTTGTGTGTTACCAGTACCCCAAATAGGGAAAATTACTCATAAGTGTCATTTCTCAACAAGTATTACTTCAGGGGGCATTCACTATTACTTCAGGGTGCATTCACTCTTTGCTCTTACTCTAAGGTGCTTAATATACCAATTTTTCCCTCATACACACCAACTAATTACACCCCATCGGACTAGCCACGAACACCCAACAAATTAAAATGTCATTTCTTTCCTCTCTCTCTTCCATTGCATCATTCCCCCACCCACATCAAAATCAAAATTCTTTCCCACTTCCCCCCCCCCACACACACACGCGCATACACAACACACAAGTCATCCCCCTCACTCGCACTAAGCCGCCACAATTGATTCTTTCTCCCCCCACTCGAGCCACCCAACCCAAAGGCACCCCAAGGAAAACCTCACTCGAGCCCGCTGTTGCCCCCACGCTCCCATGCGACGCCTCAATTTCGCCGGATCGACGATTATGACAGTGGATTTGGGTGGATCGTAAAGATCCGCCATCGACTGCACAGAATCGCCACCACCTGGCGAACGAAGGGGATCTGTTCAGGTAGGTTTTTTTTCTAGGGGGGATGGATGGTGTATCTGTTGAATATTGGTGGTATAATATTTCTGTAAACCAGATTTTTTGGGCTTTTGAATGTTGATGTGATATAATTGTTTGATCTGATTGTTTAATTTCTAGGGAAGGGGGTGTCTGTTCATTCGGTGTATTGGTTTTTGGACGACGGCTAATCGGTGGTCGGGTTAGGGGTTCACTTTTGGCACTTAGGTGGTGATCGGTGGTCATGGGGGTGGACCTAGGCGGAGGAGAAGGTGGAAACAAATACGTGGGCCGCGGATCTGAGAAGGTTGTGGTGCGGCTGATATTGCTGCAATTTTGGGGGTTTGTTAAATATTGTTGCAACTTTTGTAGATTTATAATTTTAGACCTGTTTATATTTTTGGGTGTTTTGCAATTTTTGGGGTTTGTTGAATATTGCTTCAATTTTGGGGGGTTTCGGCTATGTTGCATATATTTTGTTGAACGGGAGATGATTATTGTTATTAAGCAAAAGATGTTTTCAGCTATGTTGAATATATTTTGTTGAATGAGAGAATATTATTGTTATTGAGCAAAAGAGAAAGAAAGAGATTTCTATATCGTGTGCATTTTTTTTGAGGTATGCCAGTGTAATTTTTTTTACGAGTGTGCAGATTTATTTTGTGGGTGTGCAGATTTATTTTACGGGTGTGCATAATTTATAAAAAAAAAGATAGATGATTAAAAAAAATTTGGGGTGTGCAAAATTTTTTGTGGGTGTGTAGAATTTGGTTAAGAATATACAATTTAATATATATATACGAAGGTGTAATTTCTTGGGCTAATATTTTATTACTGAAAAAAATTAATTAAATAAAAGAAGAGATGATTAAAAAAAAAATTGGGATGTGCAGAATTTTTTACGTGTGTGCAGAATAGTTTCGAATATGTAATTTTTCTTTTGCAGAATTTTTGTTGCTAAAAAAGTTAATTAAATAAAAGGACATATATTTAAATGGGCTAAAAAATTAATTAAATAAAAGGACATACAATAAAAATTCAAAATTTACAATTTTAAAATACAAAATTACTAAAAATGTGGGGTGCAGAAAAATGTCAAATTTAAAAAACTGCACACGACTATCAATATAACACATTATTATATACATAAGGGTATTTAAGACTTTTTGGCCCATGTTTGGTATCTTAGAGTAAGTCTAAAAAGGTGTAGCACCTTAGAGTAAAACCACTTGAAAATGGTACCTAAGAGTAACTACCTCTATAAAATATTGCAAATGGCAAAAAATGCAGTGATATTTTTTACCATAACATTTATCCATATCATGAATTGGATAAATTTAGCTATTTTAGGTCAAGTGTGGTATGATTTACTGTCGTTAAAGCATATAAAAGCTTCAACTGGTACTTAGTTTTTTAGGAACTGTCAATCAAATAGAGAAATGTGTGCACGTGATTTTATTTTATCCCCTGAGTAATGGGTAAGTTAAGTCATTAACAATTTTATTGTTATTCTTTATTTTTTCATGTTAAAACCTAATAATAATATAATGGATAAATCTCATAAAATTTCATTTCATGTTTCATTAAGGTATAACATAAAGATAATATCTCTATAAGCTACTTATAAGAGTTTTTTTTTTAATAAAAAATAACAACTTTTATTTATGTTTTTTTAATGATATATTATCAATATATCTACATCACGGTGATCTTAAATTCAATTCATATTATACTTATATTGAGAGACAAAATTCTAGACTTTTAGAAATCTCTTCAATTAGATCTGATGTGTTCAATTTTTATCTAGATGGTGTTTTGATTCATAGTTTGAAATTCACGAGCTACTTATGTCAACCGTGAGTTCTTATTTATTTTATATGTTCAATTTTAAAGCTGCATCTGTTTACTTATTTTATTTATATGTTTATTACTTTGGTTGTATTTTAGTTGAGTTTACAAGTTATTCAACTTTACACAAAATAGCAAATGTATCTCATTCATTGATTGATCAATGATATAAAATAACGCGTGTGAACTAAAATAAAATTAACTAGCTATTCCAACTTGTGTCCTGACAATTAAATATATGCAAGTCTTCACTAGCTAATAATTTAATGTTTAATTGTTGTTTAATAGTTTGAATATCTTTAATCCAAGGAATTTCGTGTTCATAGTTTCACTAATAGGAGATAGGAGTCATTTTATTCTTCCTAACAAATATTCACAATCACATGTTACTCCTTAGACTATATCATTGCTTCGAAATGAGATTCTTATAGTGATTTTCCTTATCAAATTTTTGAGCATGTATAATATTATACTTTGTGTAATGTGCTTGAATTTTATTCTTTTTTTGCACAAAACATACATTACACATAGTTATCTTTGAATATCTCAACTGAATGGATTTGATTATTGGAGTAACTTTGTGAAACTTTCCCTCAACTCATATTTGTAAGAAAAATAAATATTATGTTTATATTATTTTTGCATTTAATAATACTCCCTCCGTCCCATAAATATATGCACACCTACTTTATTGTCGAGTTTTTGTGAGCGATTTGTTTATTAGTATTTCAAATGATAAAGTAATTTTTAAAGAGGGGTATTATAGATCTACCTCTCATCTATTGCATGCATCTTTAAAAAATATTTTATCATTTCAAATACTAATAAAAAACTCGCTCGCAAAAATACGCGAAAATAATAAACGTGCATATATCTTTGGGACGGAGGGAGTATCAATTAAATGTGAACTTCCTAAACCATTGGATAGAGTTGAATATTCAATTGATACCTCTATGGTGCACACCTTTCACCTTTGTCTAGAATCCCTTGCTCTGGAGATCATTGAATTTTTAGTTCATGACAAGAAGAGTAAAGGTTCAGAAACATTTTAACTATTTGTGTATGTTTACTTTTTTTTTTTTTTTTTTGGCCTTTCGGAAAATAATGTGATTTTGGTTACATGCAAATATATATCTGAATTTTGATGGCATACATTTGTGTGATGTACAAAGGTTGCCAGAGTTTCAAGATTAATCTATGTATATAATACATATGTATATTTCATATGTTTAATTGTATCATTATATGCACAACATTATATATCCATGTATATAATATATACAACATTGTCGACGTGTGAAGTTACAATTAGAAAAAGATAAACAAGTATCTTACAATTTTGAGAATATATGATTCACAGTTAAATCTGAAATAGGCTTCGAGCTACATGAGTGTTGAACTGAAATTTAACAAGATGACAAAAGAAAATAAAGAGTTGTGTGAGTCACCTTCCAGATTTCACTAAAAATAACTTTGATTTTGTTATCAGAAATTTTATAGCATTTGATAATTCATAATGTTATGGTATTAGCAGCTTACAAATTGTTAAATTCAAGAATTGAAACCTTTCATATTGCATTATTATGATAATTCTTTGGAAAGGTTTGAAGTACCTTGGCCATAAAAAGTTACTTTTCTACATTGAATGTGTATATGTTCCAGATTTCATCAAGATGATTGACTTCGGGTTTCCATTATTTTGCATATTGGTCCAAGGTTATAAGATATTTTTTTCTTGCATAAAAGGTTGTCTCTCTCTCTCTCTCTCTCTCTCTCTCTCTCTCTAATTACTTAAATGTGCTATAATATTTGTTTTTAATTTTCTTGAAATTGCTGAATTCAAAATCATTGTTAAAGTTCAAGAAGTTTTTTTTTTTTTTTTTTTTTGGGACGTTGGGTACAAGAAGGAAACCAGATTCATATCTTAAGGGAAACATATTTTTTTGGGCCTATAATTAGGGGGTGGCAATTTAAGGACAATAAATTTCAATCTGACAAAAATAGCACATTAAATATTAGTTCGATAAAAGTAGGTGTGTACATCCAATAAGATTTAGTTTCAGCAAAAGTAGGCCAGTCAGTGTGGAATAATAATATGTATGCAAAAAAAATAAAAAATAATGTCCTAATTTAGCTGAAAAAAAGTTAAATGTTTTATTTTGACAAACTGATGTTGGGGAATTAATTGCCCGGATCTATTCGGGATGAATATTTAAATACAAATTTAATTCTAACAATTATTACTAGCATGAATTAATCCTATATTAATTCAAATAATAATTCAACAACAAATCATGCATATAAACAGTTCACGTAAATCCTACGCATGTGGAATTACTACGAGTTTACGTGAACTTACCTCTTGGAATGGCAATGGTCTCGTCGATGAAAACACACCAAAAGACCTTCCCAAGTATTCCCTAGTCCTTGCTCGACAATCCGGTGGAAGGAAGCTCGCGAACAATTAACTAAAGGGAAAATAAAATTTGTTGCACCACCTTTGTGGATTTACTAATTTTTTCAGCACATGGAATTGTACTTGGGAATGAATCACTCATCCCCTATTTATAGAGGTGTAGTGGCCGATTTTTTGCATATGGAATAGGGGGAAAAATCTTTTCTTGATCTCCATGAAATCTTGAATATATCTCATATATTCTTTTTCTCCATAATTAAAATATTTCATAAAAATCCCAACTCCTCTTGTTATGGGAATTTTCGAAAATAATAGGAACAAGAAACCAAGATTTGGATCTTCTTGAATTTATGAGATATACTTGTATTTCAAGAAATACATCAAAAATTTCGAAAATATCCATATGAATAACCAAGTGGGAGATTTCTTGAATTTAATGAGATAATCTTGTATTCCAAGAATACATATCTTCATTCCATAACAAAATTCAAAGAAAATCTTTCTCCCCTTTTTATTCATATTTTTTCGAAAAATGAGGAAAAATTGCAACAAATATTTATTTTATTTTTAAACAACTTTTTCAGTTATTGGACTTTATGTTGGGCTACTTGGGGGGCCTTTAGGAGAATTAAGATTGAACCTTCCAATGGATCTTGAATTATCAATATTGAGCCACAATATTATTCAAGCCCATAAATATTAATTAATCTCACTACATAATTAATATTGACTATCCATCTTAACCCATATTACGCTTAATATGGCTCCTGTTATTATTTCCCGTGTTTAAGATTATCTAGTCCATTAATTAATTCAAGCCCTTTGAAATAGCTTTCCATTAATTAATATCTTTTATCCTTGGTAAAGGAACGGTTCAACATTATTATCCATACGTAAACTAGTTCCACTTGCAAGATTTGGTATGATAAAACTTATGAACCTCCCAAGGGGGCAAATCGAACAAGCGTACTTCCACACGATTCTCTGTATTAAATCTTAGCAATCGCATGTGACTAATAATATTGTCCAAGATATAAAGTATTGAATCTCCTTGATTCTCTACCCGTAATAAGTCAAAGCAATAGTTACTAACCACACGCAATCCTATTTAAGGGATTTAAGATTAAGAAATAACTAAACCATCGAGGTCTAATTCTTCCTAGTTCGCCTCAAGAATTTGTCCTTCAGAGGTCCTCTTCAAATGCATCACCATGCACTAGTGTAATCTCTTGGTCAAGACAAACCAATCGAGCCTTACACTTCAACCTTTCACGATGGATTGTTCATTTCCATCTAGGTCGTGAATGGTGTACTTTTTAGTTACAAGCGGATCGTTAATTTAATCTTCTCGTGATCGGTATCACTAAATTAACTACAATGTAACACGATTATTTATTGAACAGATATGCAAAGAAATATATGTAACATTCGATGATATTTAAAGCATCGATGATAAACAATTTATTTCAAGAATAAGTCCGAAATTCACCGATTATACAAAGTAAAAGCATACTTTCCAAAGATAATCCCAACAATCTCCCACTTATACTCAAAGTCCGCTTTTAAGTATACTACAAAGATGTCTCAGGTAGTACGTGACAACTAATGTCACCTACACGAACCTAATAATGTCTCCCACTTATACTCAATGCAGATCGGGCAACGGCCTTGACACCCATTCCTTTCACATGTCTCTCGAATGTATTCTCGAGGCGATCCTTTGTGAATGGATCATTAGGGTTGTCTTCGACGCGATCTTTGCCACTAATTTATATCTCCTCTCTTAACGATTTCTCGATAAGATGGTATTTCCTTTCAATGTGTTTGTTGGCCTTGTTGGCTCTTGGTTCCTTGAATTTGCAGAATCGCTCCGACATTGTCACAATAAATGATGATTGCAGGCAAATTCGAACTACATCCAAGTCCACTAGGAAGTTCTTGAGTCAAACCGCTTCTTTTCATTTTGATCGCAAGCAACTACATATTCGGCTTCCATGGTAGAATCTGTGATGCATTTTCGCTTAACGCTTCCACGTTATGGCTCCTCCCCCATGCAAAAACACACTACCGGAGGTAGATTTTTCCGAATCTAAGTCCGATTGGAAATCCGAGTCCGTAGCCGATGGGGATTAGACTATTCGATCGATAAACCAACATTCTATCTCGAGTTCTTTTCAGATACTTGAATGTTTTTAATCGCCATTCAATGTTCCTTCCCGGGTTACTTTGATATCTTGCCACCATGCCAAGCAAAAAAGCGATATTCGTCTCGCGTGCACAACATTGCATACATAAGGCTTCCGGTACCAAGCATAAGGAATGTCTTTCATGTCATCTATCTCCTTTTGTGTCTTAGGGCACATTTCTCGATAGATGGATTCCATGCCCGAAAAGGGTACGGCTTTCTTAGAATCCTCGAGATGTTGAATCGTTTCAAGACAAGGTGTCTATGTATGAAGCTTTGCGATAAGCCTATCATCATTTTCTTGCGATCTCGAGTGATCTTGATCCCAAGGATGTGTGCGGCTTCCCTAAGTCCTTCATATCAAACTGTTTTTGAATGCCATGCCCTTACGCTCGATAACACCTTCACATCGTCCCGATGATCGTAATGTCATCTACGATAGTACTAAGAATACCAATGCGATTCCGACACGCTTTTTATACACACAACTATCAAACTCATTTTGATCGAACCCATAAGACTTTATAACATGATCAAAACATTGGTTCCAAGCTCTGGATGCCTGTTTGAGTCCGTAAATGGACTTCATGAGCTTACAAACTAGGTGTTCTTGGCCTTTTTCAATGAAGTCTTGGGGTTGTTGCATATAGATCTCTTCATCAAGACTTCCGTTAAGGAAAGCTATCTTGACATCCATTTGCCAGATTTCAAAATCGAGATGCGCAACTATCGACAAGAGAATCCGGATGGACTTGAGCATTGCTACAAGTGAAAAGGTTTCCTAATAGTCGATCCCTTCTTTCTGAGTATAACCTTTTGCCACAAGCCTTGCCTTGAAGGTTTTCACCTTTCAGTCCGATCTCATTTTTCTCTTGTATACCCACTTGCAACCAATGGGTTTGACCCCATTAAGTGGTTCGACTAGCCCCCACACTCTGTTATGATCCATAGAACCCATTTCTGCTTTCATTGCCTTTTGCCAAGAAACCGCATCCTTGTCTTGGATTGCCTCATCATATGTCCATGGGTCTGATTCGTCTTGTCCGGGAATCAAGTCCGAGGACTCTCTTATCCCCATGAATCTCTCGGGCTGTCTCACAACCCTCCCACTACGACGAGGTCCCGGTTGTGAATGTGTGTCGTTTGGTATATCATCTTGTACAGTTGGCAATGAGGTTAGCCCCCATAGCTCACTTAAGGTAATCTCACTTCTGGGTCTTCTTTTGTTCATATAGTCTTCCTCCAAAAATCTAAAGTGGGTGCTTATTACCACCTTTTGATCTTCGGGACCATAGAACATACACCCTTTTGTTCCCTCGGGGTATCCTATAAACAGCCTTAATTCTGATCGAGGATCCAATTTCCCGGCTTCCGTGTCCAACACGTAGGCCGGACACCCCCAAATTCTCATGTGTCTCAAACTGGGCTTGCGCCCGGTCCACAATTCTTTGGGAGTTTTGGGAACCGATTTGGATGGCACCAAGTTCAGAATGTAAGTCGTTGTTTCTAAGGCATGACCCCAGAACGACTTGGGAAGATCCGCATAACACATCATTGATCTAACCATTTCTAAAAGAGTTATGTTTCTTCGCTCTGCAACCCCGTTTTGTTGAGGGGTTCCGGGTGCAGTAAGCTGGGATACAATCCCTTCATCTGACAAGTAGATCAAGAACTCATCGCTGAGGTACTCGCCTCCACGATCGGATCGTAGAGACTTGATACATTTTTCCCTATGATTCTCTGTTTGAGCCTTAAATTCTTTGAATTTCTCAAAGGTCTCAGATTTATGCTTCATAAGGAAAATATAACCGTACCTCGAGTAGTCATCAACAAAAGTGACGAAATACTCATAACCTCCTCTTGCTTTGGTTGACATTGGACCACATACGTCTGTGTGAACGATTTCTAAAACTTCTTTGACTCTATTCCCCTTGGCTCCGAATGCCCTCTTGGTCATTTTACCCTCCAAACATGATTCGCAGGTTGGAATTGGTTCAACTTGGAGAATCTCCAGTGAACCATCTTTCACCAACCTTTGGATCCTCTTTGGATTAATATGTCCCAATCTTATATGTCATAGAAGTGTTTCGTTCACGTCTGATGAACGTTTTCTTTTATCGGAAACAATTGATGTGTTATAGGATGCATTTCGTGAGTGGTGTGCACAGTTAATTGTATGGAGATTATTCGACTAATGTTCCATAACAGATACACTCATCATTTCAAGAAATGATGTCATTCTTATTAGAAGAAACTAAGTATCCATTAACAGAATTTTAGAAACTGAAAGTGAATTCTTTCTAAAACTGGGAACATAAAGAAAATCTCTTAAAATTAAAATTTTGTCTTCAAAAGACAGGTGCACCTCTCCCACCGCTTCAGCTGCCACTCTCATAGCATCGCCTAGTGTGATGAGGATCTCACTCCCACTAAGTTGTCGGGTCAGCTGGGACCCCGTAACGTGAAACATACATGGTCAGCAGATCCCGTATATCAACTACCCACAAATGATAAGTATACGCCGCTAAACAAGTTTCAACAACTACTGCGTGAGAATTACCTTTCTTTCCGACCCTTTTGAGGTTGGAACAGGCAAACCTCTATTGTCCTCTTTCACCGCAGCTTAAGCACTTCCTCTTTGGATTTTCCTTGACACCACAAGCATTCCTCATCTTACCATTGCCCTTGGCAATAGTTGAGTTTGATTGCTTATGGCTTTTGGTCCTCTTCTTTTTCTTGCCTTCCCTTGGCCTAGAAGATGAAGACGGACCACTTGTCGTCAAAGCTTGAGTTTGGTGCCCCATCAACATCTCTGCCGGGACCAAAGCTTGCAACAAATCAGCTAGCGAGGCCAAAATGCTCAAAAACTTTTGGGCAGAGAGTGAAGTACCAAATTCATCTGAGTCTCCAGATTATAATCTGCACTCAGAACCTCAAGTTTGTTTAGATGGGCCATCAACTCTGAGGACGTAATCCCTTACGGGTTTGTCCTCCACCATTTTCAGCGACGACATCTCTTAGCAATCACATGTGACCAATAATATTGCCTAAGATAAAAAGTATTGAATCTCGTTGATTCTCTACCCATGATAAGTCAAAGCAATAGTTACCAATCCCACGTGATCCTATTTAAGGAACAAAGATTAAGAAATAACGAACCACTGAGGTCTAATTCTTCCTTGTTCAGTTCTGAAGAATTTATCCTCCAATAGGTCATATTCAGTGCATCAGTCATGCACTAGTGTAATCTCTTGGTCAAGACAAGCCAATCTGAGCCTTACACTTCAACCTTTCACGATGGATTGTTCATTTCCATCTAGGTCGTGAATGGTGTACTTTTAGTTACAAGGGACTGTTAATTTAATCTTCTGTGATCTGGTATCACTAAATTAACTACAATGTAACACGCACGACTTATTGAAGCAGCTTATGCAAAGAAATATATGTAACATTCGATAATATTTAAAGCATCAATGATAAACAATTTATTTCAAGAATAAGTCCAAAAATTCGGCCGATTATACAAAAATAAAAAGCATACTTTCTAGTATAATCCCAACAATCTCCCACTTATACTCAAAGTCCGCTTTTAAGTATACTACAACATGTCTCGTGTAGTCCGTGACATCTAATGTCACCTACACCTAACCTAATAATTTCTCCCACTTATACTCAAAGCAGATTGGCAACGGTCTTGACACCCATTCCTTCCACATGTCTCTCGAATGTATTCAGAGGCGACCCCTTTGTTAATGAATCGCTAGGTTGTCCTTAGACGCCTATCTTTGCCACATCTATATCTCATCTCTTAACGATTTCTCGATAAGATGTCTTTCCTTTAGTGTTCTTGTTCATTTTCAGTGGACTCTTCGTTCCCTTGAATTTCAGAATCGCCTCTAGCAAATATTGCTAGACAAATTCGAACTCCATCCAAGTCCACTAAGAAGGTCTAGAGCCAAACGGGTTCTTTTCATCGCTTGTAAGCGCCTACTTACCCGACTTCCATGGTTGAGTCAGTGATGCATTTCTGCTTCACACTTGTCCATTTGAAGGCTGCACTTCCCAAATGGAAACACACTAACTGAGGCAGATAGTTTCTGGAATCTAAGTCTGATTGGAAATCCGAGTCCGTATAACCGACGGGGATTGGACCATCTGGCTGATAAACCAACATTCTATCCTGAGTTCTTTTCAGATACTTCAGAATGTTTTTAACTGTCGTCCAATGTTCTTTCCCCGGGTTACTTTGATATCTTGCCACCATGCCAACGGCAAAGCATATATCCGGTCTCGTGCACAACATTGCATACATAAGGCTTCCGACAGCCGAAGTATAAGGAATGCCTTTCATGTCATCTATCTCTTTTTGTGTCTTAGGGCACATTTCCTTGGATAGATGGATTCCATGCCTGAAAGGTACGAAGCCTTTCTTGGAATCTTGCATGCTGAATAGTTTCAAGACAGTGTCTATGTATGAATCTTGCGATAAGCCGATTATCCTTTTCTTGCGATCTCGAGTAATCTTGATCCCAAGGATGTGTGCGGCTTCCCCTAAGTCCTTCATATCAAACGGTTTTGAATGCCATGCCCTTACGTCTGATAACACCTTCACATCGTTCCCGATGATCAGAATGTCATCTACGTATAGTACTAAGAATACCAATGCAGTTCCGACACGCTTTTTATACACACAACTATCAAACTCGTTTTGATCGAACCCATAAGACTTTATAACATGATCAAAACATTGGTTCCAAGCTCTGGATGCCTGTTTGAGTCCGTAAATGGACTTCATGAGCTTACAAACTAGGTGTTCTTGGCCTTTTTCAATGAAGTCTTGGGGTTGTTGCATATAGATCTCTTCATCAAGACTTCCGTTAAGGAAAGCTGTCTTGACATCCATTTGCCAGATTTCAAAGTCAAGATGCGCAGCAATCGATAAAAGAATACGGATAGACTTGAGCATGGCTACGGGCGAAAAAGTTTCCACATAATCGATCCCTTCTTTCTGAGTATAACCTTTCGCCACTAGTCTTGCCTTGAAGGTTTCCACCCTCCCGTCCGGTCCTCTTTTCTCTTATATACCCACTTGCAACCAATGGGTTTGACCCCATTAAGTGGTTCGACTAGCTCCCACACTTTGTTATGAAACATAGAACCCATTTCGGCTTTCATTGTTGTTTGCCAAGAATCTGCATCCTTATCTTGGATTGCCTCGTCATATGTCCATGGGTCTGATTCATCTTGTCTGGGAATCAAGTCCGAGGACTCTCCTATTCCCATGAATCTCTCGGGCTATCTCACAACCCTCCCACTACGACGAGGTTCCGGTTGTGTAAGTGTGTCGTTTGGTATGTCATCTTGTACAGTTGGCAATGAGGTTTGCCTCCTTAGCTCATTTAAGGTAATCTCACTTCTGGGTCTTCTTTCGTTCATATAGTCTTCTTCCAAAAATCTAAAGTGGGTGTTGATGACCACCTTTTGATCTTCGGGACCATAGAACATACACCGTTTTGTTCCCTTGGGGTAACCTACAAACAACCTTAATTCTGATCGAGGATCCAATTTATCTGCTTCCTTGTCCAACACGTAGGCCGGACACCCCCAAATTCTCATGTGTCTCATACTACGCTTGCGCCCGGTCCACAATTCTTTGGGAGTTTTGGGAACCGATTTGGATGGCACCAAGTTCAGAATATAAGCCGCTTTTTCCAAGGTATGACCCCAGAACGACTTGGGAAGATCCGCATAACTCATCATAGATCTAACCATTTCCAAAAGAGTTCTGTTTCTTCGCTCTGCAATCCAGTTTTGTTGAGGGGTTCCGGGTGCATTGAGCTGGGATGCAATCCCTTCATCAGATAAGTAGTTCAAAAACTCATCGCTGAGGTATTCGCCTCCACGATCAGATCGTAGAGACTTGATACGTTTTTCCTTATGATTCTCTGCTTGAGCCTTAAATTCTATGAATTTCTCGAAGGTCTCAGATTTATGCTTCATAAGGAAAATGTAACCGTACCTTGAGTAATCATCAATAAAAGTGACAAAACACTCATAACCTCCTCTTGCTTTGGTTGACATTGGACCACATACATCTGTGTGAACGATCTCTAACACTTCTTTGACCCTATTCCCCTTGGCTCCAATTGCCCTCTTGGTCATTTTACCCTCAAACATGATTCGCAGGTTGAAATTCGTTCAACTTGGAGAAACTCCAGTGAACCGTCTTTCACCAACCTTTGGATCCTCTTTGGATTTATATGACCAAATCTTAGATGCCAAAGAAGTGTCTCGTTCATGTTTTCTTTTGTCGAAAATAATTGATGTGTTGTAGGATGCATTTCGTGAGTGGTGTGTACAGTTAATTGTATAGAGATTTTCCATCAATGTCCCGTAACAGATACACTCATCATTTCAAGAAATGATGTCATTCTTATTAGAAGAAACTTAGTGTCCTTTAATCAAATTTTAGAAACTGAAAGTGAATTCTTTCTAAAACTGGGAACATAAAGATAATCTCAAAAAAAAAAAATTATCTTCAAAAGATAGGTGCACTTCTCCCACTGCTTCAGCTGCCACTCTCGTAGCATCGCCCAGTGTGATGAGGATCTCACTCCCACTAAGTTGTCGGGTCCGTTTGAACCCGTGAAGCCAACATGATTAGTGGATCTCGTATCAACCACCCACGAATGAGAAGTATACGCCGCTAAACAAGTTTCAACAACTAGTGCGTGAGAATTACCTTTCTGTCCATCCCTTTTTGGGGTTAGAACAGGCAAAACCTCCATTGTCCTCTCTCACCGCAGCTTAAGCACTTCCTCTTTGGATTTTCCTTGACACAACAAGCATTCCTCATCTTACCATTGCCCTTGGCAACAGTTGAGTTTTATTGCTTATGGCTTTTGGTCCTCTTCCTTTTTCTTATTCGCCTTTGGCCTAGAAGATGAAGACGGACCACTTGCCATCAAAGCTTGAGTTTTGGTGCCTTATCAACATTTCTGCCGAGATAAAAAGCTTGCAACAAATTAGCTAGCGAGGCCAAAATGCTCAAAAACTTTTTGGGCAGAGAGTGAATTACCAAATTCATCTGAGTCTCCAGATCATAATCTGCACTCAGAATCTCAAGTTTGTTCGATGGGCCATCTATTTTGAGGACGTAATCCCTTACGGGTTTGCCCTCCACCATTTTCAGCGACGACATCTCTCGCAAGGTGATCTGACGAGTCCCGCATGTTTTGACTCGTCAGTTGGCTCATCTGTTTTTGGTGTGTCAAAAATTCACTTGTGCCTTTGTGCAGTTAGGACAAATATAATTTTCCAATTAATATAGTTTCCATATTGTATTGACTTTAAGTATAATAACAGTGGATTAAAAGGTAACGACATGCTGAACTGAAATAAATAACTATATGCAAAAGCTCAAGTATATCACAAGATTCGATCACATGCATCATATTTAAAATCTCAAAAAAAATATGAACATGCATCAGCCAACATCTCAAAACAGTTTAAATAAGCCATGTGGGGTGGGTCATTATTTAAACACATTTAAGCAGGTTACAAACAAGAACAAAGATTATAAACCTTTAATATCCAGTTAATAGTTGGCTCCCACTTGACCAAAATAAAATTGACCGGGGACTTGGGAAGTATATGCATATCAATTTTATACCTAAGTAATAATCATGATTAAATACAGGATTATTATTTCGTTTTGAACGAGCCTCGTGGGGAGGGTCATCGTCGCCACTAGTAATAACCCACAATCATCAATTAGGAATTCATTCATGTGAAAGCTATCTTTTGACCGGGCGTCCGTGGGGGAATTTCTCCAAAAGAATTCACAAATAAATAAATCATGGAGGTCAAAATTAATTCAATTTTATTATCCGGAATAAAATTTTCAATTAATTATTTAAACATACTTAGTAATTTTGAAGGTGAGATTTTTCATTGGGCAACTCTCATCCAAACACATTTAAACAAATTAAATAAAGCATGAGATAGCACAAAATAAATCAAGCAGCCATGAAAAATAAACATATTGGGCCTGAAATTATCCAATCATGGTTTGATTTTTCTTGGCAATCTTGAAAAGAAACACCGCCTTGAATTTCTTACATTTCGATCATCTCGAAAAAATACTCCATCTTGAACACCACGCCAGCGGCTCGCGGCAGGATGCATCGCCCGCATCCGGCGCCCCTTGGCTGTTCAACCTCGGCGGCCTCGACAGCGTCCGGCAGGTGTCGCCTGCCCGCGCCTCGGTAGCTTTCGGCAGGGTTCAGCGGCCTCGAAAGGCGACGAGCGCGGCCCGCGCAGCTCCGCGCTACTCGGTAATCGCCCTCGCCCGCGGTTACCGACACCAGCGCCGCGTCTCCGCCGCTCCATGCACGGTTATCGCGTCGCCCGATGCCAGCGTCGTGGGAGATCCTCGTATTTCACGCTCGGCCTTATGCGTGCGTACGTGCTGTACTGCAGCGTCAGGCGTCAAGGCGTGCCTCCGTTGGCATCGTTTACATGACGACGCCGCCTACGCCCGGTTCTAGATTTCGTCCTTTTAATTCTTCGTCTCCGTCCTCGTTTCTTGATCCGGTTACAATTTATTTACAAAAAATAAATAAACCTAGATCTAAACTAGTCTATTACATTGATCAAATCAAACAAATTCTAATCTACTCGTGGATTTTCTCACGAGGTAAAATGAATCCGAATGAATCGAATTAAAAACCACAGTTTATATGCATGCATAAATAAACACATTAAATTCCATGACAATTGGATACCTGCAAAACAGATCTAGTAATTCTACTATCCAATTTCAAATTTAATGTCAACGAATTAAATTACAATTTAAAAAATTCAGAGCCCGAAACCGTGGCTCTGATACCAGTTGTTGGGGAATAAGTTGCACAGATGTATTCGAGATGAATATTTAAATACAAATTTAATTCTTTAATTATTACTAGCATGAATTAATCCTATATTAATTCAAATAATAATCCAACAACATATCATGCATATAATAGTTCACGTAAAACCTACGCATGCGGAATTCTATGAGTTTACGTGAACGTACCTCTTGGGATGGCAACGGTGTGGTTAATTAGACTAACCGAAAGCCAAGTACTCCCTTAGCCCTCGTTCGACTATCCGGTGGAAGGACTCTTGTGAACGATTTAACAAAAGGAAAATAAAATATGTTGCACCACCTTTGTGGATTTACTAATTTTTCCAGCACATGGAATTGTACTTGGGAATGAAGTAATCATCCCCTATTTATAGAGGCCAGGTGGTCGAAAATTTAGGTTTAAAATAATGTGGAAAAATCTTTTCTTGATCTTCAAGAAATCTTGAATATATCTCATATATTCTTTTTCCCATAATTATAATATTCCACAAAATCCCACCTTCTCTATTTGCTATGGAATTTTCGAAAATATTGGGGTCAAGAATCCAAGATTTGGATCTTCTTGAATTTATGAGATATTCTTGTATTTCAAGAAATACATATCTTCCATAATATCTTTTCAAGAAAATCAAGAAAATCTTTCTTGCCCACTATATTTTCTAATTTTTCGAAAATCACATCATAGATAACCTAGTGGGAGATTTCTTGAATTTAATGAGATAATCTTGTATTCCAAGAATACATATCTTCATTCCATAACAAAATTCAAAGAAAATCTTTCTCCCAACATATCTATGATTTTCGAAATTTAGTTGGAAAATTAAGCAACAATATTTATTTTATTTTAATCACCTTTTTTCGGTTATTGGACTATATGTTGGGCTACTTTAGGGGGCCTTTTTAGGAGAATTAAGATGGACCTTCTAATGAACCTTGAATATCTAATATTGAGCCACAATATTATTCAAGCCCATAAATATTAATTAATCCCACTACATAATTAATATTGCACTATCCATCTTAACCCATATTACAGTCAATATGGTTCCCGGTCATTATTTCCCGTGTTTAAGATTATCTAGCCCATTAATTAATTCAAGCCACTGAAATAGCTTTCCATTAATTAATATATTTTATCCTTGGTCAAGGAACGGTTCAACATTATTATCCATACCGGAAACTAATTCCACTTGCAAGATTTGGTATGATAAAGCTTATGAACCTCCCAAGGGGGCAAATCGAACAAGCGTACTTGCACACGATTCTTCATATTAAATCTTAGCAATCACATGTGACCAATAATATTTCCCAAGATAAAAAGTATTGAATCTCGTTGATTCTCTACCCATGATAAGTCAAAGCAATAGTTACCAATCCCACGTGATCCTATTTAAGGAACGAAGATTAAGAAATAACAAACCACTGAGGTATAATTCTTCCTTGTTCAGTTCTGAAGAATTTATCCTCCTGTAGGTCCTATTCAGTGCATCAGTCATGCACTAGTGTAATCTCTTGGTCAAGACAAGCCAATCTGGGCCTTACACTTCAACCTTTCACGATGGGTTGTTCATTTCCATCTAGGTCGTGAATGGCGTACTTTTAGTTACAAGGGACTGTTAATTTAATCTTCTGTGATCTGGTATCACTAAATTAACTACAATGTAACACGTACGACTTATGGAACAGTTATGCAGTAAATATATGTAACATTCGATAATATTTAAAGCATCAGTGATAAACAATTTATTTCAGTAAATAAGTCTGAAAATTCAGTTTCGATTATACAAAAGTAAAAAGCATACTTTCTAGTATAATCCCAACAGTATAAGATCACAAACCAAATATAGTTCCGTTGTACAAATTTTGGATGCTATATTGTTGAGAGGGGGTGATTATCCTATCGATACTATTGTCGATAATATATATCCTGATTTAAAAAATATGATGGACGATCACAATTATTTGCAGAATAGAGAAATTTGTGCTCCAACCTTGGATGTTGCTAGGTCCATGAACAATCACATGGTTCGATTTAATGAAAAGTAATCACGTGCATATTTGAAGTCCTTGCCTTGCTGACTCAAATGTTAATCTTTCTATCCTGAATTCTTGAATAGTCTAAACTGTTCAGGTGTTCCCAACCATGAATTGAATCTCAAAGTTGGAACACCGGTAATTTTATTGAAAAATATCGATCACTCAACGGGTTTATGCAATGGGAGCAAGGTTTGGCTTTATGTTTTTAATGGTTGAATTTGTATATATTCTTAAAATTTGTAATGTAATTTTTTTAATTAAATATTTAGGTTGATTATTACAAACATGAGTTCCATATATCCTTGAAGCTAAGGTTTTTAATAGGAAGTAATGCTGAACAATTGGCTTGGATACCCAGACTTACATTAACTTCTTCTGATCCCAAATTGTCGTTCAAATTTCAATCGAGTTAATTTTTTATGATAGTTTCATATGCTATACCTATAAACAAAAGTCAAGGGCAATCTTTTACTCATGTAGGATTTTTTTTTGCATACGCCTATTTTTAGCCATGGACAATTGTATGTAGCTGTTTCTCGGACAACAAACTGACATGGCTTAAAGATCCTACTGCGCCATGATGACAATGGTGATCGCAGTATCAAGAGAAATGTGATTTTTAATTAAAGTTTTATGTAATATATAATTTTGTTTTAAAAATATTCATATCAATTTTCATCATATTCACAATGTTTTATTTTTGTTAAAGTCATTTCATATAATTATTTTTATCATTTTATATAAATAAATTATTATAGTTTCTATAATACTATATATGATGATATTTTGTTTAAAAAAAATATTATCAACATGAAATATTAGATACTATTTTATACACATACATATATATATATTTATATTTGTCACTTTATATATTATAATAAGATACTTAAGAAAGTTATATGTTGTAAATTTTATAAATTTATTTAGAAAAGAATACGTCAACTTATATTGTTTTTAAATAAAAACATATTTTTGTCATAAAACGAAGGCTAATTATTACACAAATATATGTATTTTGATATAGATATATAACAATATTAAAATTATAAACCTTATACAAAATAGATAAAGTCATGAATGAAAATTCTTCAATGTAAACGATTTTCTTTTAACAAATCAATATTGTTATGAACAAAATTAAATGTTATTTAAAAAATAAAATTATATTAGTTTAAAACTTATATTATTATAAACATGAAATTAAATAAAATAAAAATTATCAATATTTAATTAATATTTTATATTAATACAAAATAATATTTTAATAATTAAAATGTTAGATGATAATAATGATAAATATGCGTTAAGACGGTGCAATACTAGTACTATGTAGTAGAATGGGAAAAAAAGTATTTTAAGTTCAGAATTATAATGGTGGCAATTTAAGGACAATAAATTTCAATTTGGAATAATCAAAGTTAGCTAGTTTAGGTTTGGAAAAAGTAGTTCGCAAATTTCGAAGTTTACATAAATTTAGGCTCAGAATATTGTGTTTCAAAGCAAAAGTAAGCCACAACAATCCGCTGAAAAGCCCTAAATTGAACAGAAAAAATGACGTTTTTCCGATCAATTTTGGACTAAATTTGGACATTGTCAAAATTATTGTGACTAAATCAACTACAAAAAAACTTATGGGAGTAAATCGATTTGAGGGCAAAGTTATTGGGACTATATCAACAACAACAAAATTTATGGGACTAAATCTATTTGAGTCCAAAGTTATGGGACCATTTATGATTCAAACTTTGGACCTATAGTTGCCAAAAAAATTGTTAATGTCCTAGTTTTACTCACTACACTATTATTTACACTTATAATTCTTTTAGAAAAAAAATATTCAAATTCATACATGGTATTTTACATAAATATAATCACATTAGATAATTTATAGTTATAATTCTTAACTTATAGTTATAATTTATAAAATATAAATTTGATGTAGTTTTAGATCTAATCAAGTATAAATATAAAATTGACCAAAGTCTTGTATCAAATACATTATAAAAATAAAAATGATATAAAAAGATTAAAAAAAATTATTAGTTCAATTAATTATATTCAATAATATTTATAAGGGAAATAGTTGTTTTTCCCTAAATTTCATAAGAAAATAGGATGTATACACACTTCATAAAAAATGAGTTTTCTACCCAATTTTGACATAAAAAGACTCAATTATCCTTAAGTTAAATATATTAATCTTTCCATTTTATTATTCATTTATCACCTACAACACTTATAATATATATTTAATCTCTTCAATGTCATTTGTAGATAAACATCTAATTTTCAGTATTTCTTTCATGAAATAATTTTAGCTTCGAGATTGTGATTTCCAAACTTTGTGACAATCAATCTCATGTAATTACACAAACTTAACTTTTGGTCAATTTTTCTAAAAAGCATTATCACCACGTTTCTTCAAAGTCAAATGGTGGTTCGAAAGTCTCAAAACACTTATGAATCAACATAATACAACTCACAATTATCTACTAACTGAATATCTGATCTGCAAATACTGTCGGACCTCAAATATACTCTTGTATCGCCAAATATCATAAACAAAAGCCTCCCATTATACATTTCACTTTGTGTTGGAGAAGATATTACCCTACCATTTGCACGTAAATTATCAGCTACGAACGGGTAATAATTTGCATTATATCAACAACATAATCACTCACATCGTAAATTAAATTATCATCGGAAATCTCAAAATTAGTATAACCATCTCTATGATATCAAAGGTCACCATCATCAACTTTCAAAATCCTTTGGAGAATTTGACCATCTTATTCATAAATGAGTTGGAATCAGTATTTTCATTTTGCAACCTAGAATTCTTGTTAATTTTAACACCTTGAAATGCTTAAACAAATAAAAACATTAATCATGTATGTATAAACAATTGATACCAAAGATAAAATATAAATAAAATATATGAATTAATGGTTGAGTGCATAACATCTTTCCTATTATGTGCTAGCAGTGATGCATTTATGCGTGAATAAATTTTATTAATTGCAAAAAAAAAAAATTACCACCTTTATTGTTTTTATCAATTACAACATAGTATTAAATAGTATTAAATGGTGTAAAGTGAGTTTGGTGGAGAGAAATAATAGTATTAAGTAGTATTGAATATTGTTTTATTGTCTTATTTGAAAATGGATAAACAAAATTAGGACAGCTATTTATGGAAAACGGATAATCAAAATCAGGACGGAGAGAGTATCATTTTTTTCCTTACAATTCGAGATAACACATTTTTAACTTTAGCAATTCAAAGTATCTACCCAATTCTCGACAACAATTAAATGGAACGGTCGTCACATAGATATTCACTTAATAAAATATGTATGCAAATGCTTGACGATATACAGGATTATCATTAATTGTAGATATACACAATAATCTCTATGATGATGATGCCGACTATGATATTGAAAGATTTGATTGATTCCATCTATAACAAATTATTCCATGTTACAACAAAACTCAAGTGTAGATCTTTATTCCATCTAATTACAGTTGTATTAATTTAAATTCCACAAATCAATCCGTATTAATTATTTTAGTTGACTAATAAATATTCAAATATTAATAATCATCTTGATTTTAGAAAGAATAGAATATTTAAGAATACCAAGAGAATAGAATCTTTAAGAATACCAAAATAATATTCAACGTATGATAATGAATTTAAGCTTTGTAATTTCACTAATCCATACTTTTTTATTTAAAACTAATATTATTCGAACTTATCGTGTAAATAAAAAAAATTAAATTAATTACTTCTTGAGTTAAATCTAATTTATAATAAATTCAAATTAATTTATAATTTAATTATCAACAATACCAATAAATTTTTTTAGCAAAAAGGTACATTAAATTTTCTTACCGTTTATACATCTTATATTTTTCAAGATTAAACTATTACTACTAAATTATATTGTTCATCTTTATCTGCATATCAATATTCCCTATTAATTAAATATAACATGAAGTAATGATAATTCTATTTAAATAAATCTATTAAACATAGTATAAAGTCAAAGTCCTTATCCAAAATACGTAAAATCATTCGACTAATAATTAAATTATTTACCTTTTTTTTAATAATATGTATCATGTATTTGACCTAGTCAATGATGTTGAAATAGTTAATATGTGTATAAATTAAAAAGTAATATTATACGTAATTAAATATGATTTTGCTTGATATATTTGTTAAGTTTTTAATAAATTAATTACACATTAAAATTAATTAAATCAATATATAGAAATATAAATAGAATTTAATAAAAAATATCATTTTATGAAAAAAATGAAAATAAAATTTGAGTTAATATTTTTTAATACTGGCCCCTAAACAAAATTCTTAAGATTGTATTAATTAATTTAGTGACAAATGTTTTGGAAAAAAAAAAGTATGTTTACTGTACAAATTTGTATAGATACAAATCAATTAATTTAGGAAGGGTATGGGTCGTGGTCAAAAAAAAAAAGTCAAAGGGGTCAAGAATGGGTTGAAAGTAAAAGTGAAATTGGGCCTCAATTGAGATTAGACAGATACTTAATTTCAGATTCTGAATTTTTGTCAAATAAAAAATACAAATTCCATAAATACAAGAAAAGGATGGCACACTTTCATCTTGATGAAAAAAAAAAAATGAACTATTGATTTCTCATTAAAGATTCTCCAATTAAACCCATAAAAATAGTTTCACTAATTAAAGGCTATTTTAATTAATTACAAAAAGCTAGTGCAGTCCTAATCACTAATTAGTAGCTGCAAAACTTAGGTTACTGAAATGAAATGTCATCACATGGGAAATTTTAATGGACTCCATTATTAAATCTATATACCTTACCTATTAATTAAATTTATCTTCACTGATTTTGATGGCAATAAGTGCTAAACCTATGGACAGAAATTAGCCTAATTAAATTATGCATTATTCCACATCCGTCGAGACGGTGCAATTTGCAATTGCATTCATTGATGCATACTTTTTGGATCAAATTTAAGATTAAATAAAGAAAAAACATTTTTTAATTAATATACTAGAAATAATGAAGGTGATTAATCAAGGACTTGTGGGGCATCACGTGTCAGTGTTACATCTAGAAAACTTAAAGAATTAAATTGTTAAAATACTTTTCACGTGGTTGATTAATACTAATTAAATATCACTTTTATTTAATTCATATTAGATTTGTTGAAAATGACGGAGCATTGGAAGTCTAATATTGTTGAAAATATATTTGTAAATAGTAACCAGATACCAGCTATATCTTGATAAATTTTTACTCCCTCCGTCCCAAATATATAGGTTTGTTTGACTTTTCACATAAATTAAGAAATTTTATTGGAAAAATAAATTTAACAAGTCAAATTTCTATTATACTCTTATTTAATGATTATTATAGTTTCCAATATAATTAATATATAAGGTTATATTATTAAATTAATTAGAAAATGTTACTTTATTTAGAAACAAGCCTATATATTTAGGACATACATAAAAGGAAAACAAGTCTATATAATTGGGACGGAGAGAGTACTATATTTGTAAATAGTAATCAACTATCATTTCTTTTACTTAGTTTAAGTAATTTTGGTGGATTTAATCATCCTAAGTAGATTTTAATTTTGATTATTTTAAATTTATGAATTTCTAACCCATTAGCATACCATTGCCTAGGCTTATATTTGAATTGAAGAATTTGAAAATCGATAATCTAAAATAAATTTATCATACAATAAAGAGTTGGTATGCTGTGAAACTTGTTCACCGTGAAACTGATTTTTTTTTTTACGGACATATACTTTTAGTAATATAAAGTCACACACTTCAGCTTATTACTACTTACACTTTTTATAAGATAAGTCACACCCTTCACTTTTTATGAAGAATACACTTTACAGTAAAAAGTCACACATTTTACAAAAAAGTCACACATTTTAAGAATATAAATCACATTTCTTTACTTAGCCACCGTAAAAACTTGGTTTCACACACTTTTTGGTATTTTGGTATTTTGGTAGCCTTATTTTTTCAAAAACGCCGCACGGATCATGAAAGGTCCAATTTGTGATGGTCCAATTTCATGCTTCCCTTTAATGGAAACTATGTCTATATTAGATGGTACCTACTCAAAAATTATAATTTTAGAGTCACTGGATACTCTCTTATGCGATGTCAAGAGAGAAATTATATCCTTCTCACAACTCTTATAAAAATATATGTTTATAATATATGTATCATTTGGCTCGATCATTTAAAAAAAGAGCAAGTATCCTATAAAATTTATTAATAATATAAAACTTATATTATAATATTTACAAATTAATACAACTATTTCTATCAATTGATATCAGTACATTTATAGATTAAGATTATAATATTAATTATTATTGATATTATTTTTTTAAGGATAGTGATATTCAGATTATAAATATAATGATATGGTTTAAGTATTATGAAAAAGTTTTTATAGGATAGTTTATGTTTAAAGAGTCAATCTTCTGTGTATTAATTGCATCATGCAAATAGACACATACATAAAATGTGCAAGCTAATATAAATAAAACGTGTAAGTTAATATAAAGTAAAAGTGGAACAAGTTTTATAGGAGAGTTTATGTTTAAAAGTGTCAATCTTCGCGGTATTAATTAATTGCATCATGCAAATAGACAGATACATAAAATGTGCAAGCTAATATAAATAAAACGTGTAAGTTAATATAAAGTAAAAGTGGTGTGTATGTTAGTGTATAATGAGACTTAGTGTTTGTACAAATGTTGATGTGATCCCGAAGGTTCAATTTAATTTGATATTTTTAATATTATCAATATGTATAAAAATTATTATTATTATATAAAAAATTATTTTCTGACACAATTTATTTATAAATCCATTTGTCATATGTATACATTTGTCGCTTTATGAAATCTATTTGATACTGGAGAAGGATATTGATCACAGTTTTCGTATATATCTCCAAACCGTTTATTTTAAGCACCCAACAACAAAAACCAGAAAAGTAACAAAATTAATAAAACCAGACCCATAGATCCGCCCTATCTCTATCTTTTTTGACAATTTCTAATTTTTATTATTTTTAACAAGAGGCTTGTTGTACCATACCATGGGCAACTCGTAATTAAGAATAATCAACTGAAGTGCAAATCCATGTCAGCCTAGATCACACCTATTAATACAAGTATAAAATTGGAACCAACTTATGCACAAACAATAATCATTTTCTTGAAATCTCTCTCTTTATTCTTATTATTATTTACTCTCAATTTTAATTAATCTTACTATATATATATAAACAAGGTTGTTTGCTAGTAATATTGATCATTAAGAATGTGCATTGCTGTGTTTTTATGGCAAGCCCACCCCAAGTACCCTTTCCTTCTCTTGCTTAACAGAGATGAATACCACAACAGGCAAGTTACAACACTAAAACATCATGAAAAATACTATTGAAATTAGTTTGGTTATGCATTGAAGTTATTTTTCCTTCATATGTTTTAGGCCTACAAAGCCGTTGGGATGGTGGGGAAGGCGGCGAAATAATAGGCGGGAGAGACGAAGTTGGGGGGCGGACGTGGCTAGCATGCTCGAAACAGGGCAGGGTCGGGTTTCTGACGAATGTTTTGGAGCTCCACACACTTGCTGAGGCTAAAACCCGGGGGCGACCTAGTCATCCGCTTCCTAGAGGTGTGTTTTTTTCTAACAGTATTAGTTGTTCTCATTGAAAAGTATTAGTTGTTTTTACTGAACAGTATTAGTTGTTTTCAGTGAACGGTATTCCTTATCTTTACTGAACAGTATTAGTGGAATTCACTGAGCAGTATTAGTTGTGCACCAGTTGCACTTGCACTCAATTGATATACTTTTTTTATATTTGATTGAGTGTATTTTGTTGAGGGGCAGAGCAAACAGAGTCCAGAGGCGTTTGCAAAGGAGTTGGTGAAAGAGGCAAATGAGTACAATGGATTTAACCTAATTGTAGCTGATCTTGTTACTAAATCTATGGTGTATGTATCGAATAGGCCGAAAGGGCAGCCATTGTCGATTCAACACGTTCGTCCAGGGGTCCATGTGCTTTCTAATGCACAACTTAATTCACCATGGCCTAAGGTTCAATCACAACTTAACAGCCAAAAAAAAAAAAAATCTTTTCAAATGGACCTTTTAAGATGGTCTAATTGCATTTGTTTTGTTGATCAGGCAGCTGTTGGAGACGAACTTCAAGGTGCACGTTGACCGGCACGGTCAAGGCTAAATCCCTGTGAAAGAACTGGTGGAAAAGCTAATGAGGGATAAGGAAAAAGCTGATGAGAGTGAGCTGCCAAAAATATGTCCTCTTGAGTGGGAGTTTAACTTGAGCTCTATTTTTGTTGAAGTTGACACCCCATTGGTAATCATATTTTTGTATTATGATGATGATAAATTGATTTTAGCTTTTGGGTTATTGATCTTGATTTTGGCTTTTTTCTTATATAGGGCAAGTATGGGACTAGAAGCAGTGCTGCTTTTGACTGTGAGAGCTTGTGGAGAAGCAAGCTTTTTATGAGGTGTATCTTGAAGGAGATAAGTGGAAGCAGCAAACCTTGAATTTCAATATTCAGAAACTGATCAAAAGTAATCTCAACAATTGAGAAATATTCAGAAACTGTAATTTTAATCTCAAGTAATCAGCACACTTAAGTGTCATACGTTATGTATTAGTGTCTAGAAAGTTGAAACAAACTGTAGATTTTCTTTCAACAAATAAATTTATAATAGCATTGATAAATTTCATGTTCACAAAAACAGCGTTATGCAACACACACTCACACTCATTGTATACATACACAAAATTTCCTCAATAGACGCCGAATAATGGCATCACAAAATCAGCTGCACAATTTGTTTGAAAGTGGGGCTACACTAAATGACAGGTTTCTACAAGAAATTAGAAAAATGTAAATAGTTGTTGTAGCTGGGATTTGGGAATGAATAAGCAACACAGATTTCCATTCGATTCCCTAAGAAATCAAGATTCTAATTCACAAAATTTTGACATATAAACGTTTGTGAAAAAAATATTGGTATACTTTTCAAATCAATTTGAAATTTTGACATCAGTCATTCTTCCCTCCCCCAAACACCAACCAAGCACCCTTTTAGGCTACAATAGAAGAAAGGAAATCAACAAAATACTGCAATTCGGAAACAACACATGCAACAAATTATGACAATAAAAACTAGTTACGTGTTTCTGTTCAAGATCATGTAGACACGCAGGGTGAGATCCACCAGAAAGAAACAATCAAGAACACATAACAAAACAATCAGAAGATGCAGATATATTTTTTCCCTCAAAGAACCTATTCAATAAATTTCATTAAAACTCAGCCCTAACTCATGAAAGTAGATTAATAACTGAAGCCTCATACAAATGCACAAAAATTACCACCATCAAAACATCAAAGAAAATAACACATCAGAAATAACACACGGTAAAATTAAAGAGAATAATAAGCACAGCTGTGAAACATCTGGGATCCATCCTAATCCTTCATTTAAAAGTTGTGATACGCATACATAATCTAAAGAGTTGGGCAAAAGCAACAAAAAGTAATCCCATATTATAAAAAGACTAATCCAAGTCAGTAGATAGAAAGGTAAATGCCTAAAGACATCAAAGTCAACTAATCAACATATACTGCCTCCAACCATCAAGAGTTCCTCTGAAACGACACCACCTAATCATCATCTTCGTCCTCCTACATCAAATTGAACAACCGCATTTCTTATTAAAAAAAACAAAAAATCAGGGATCAATTAAACAAGTAGTTCATATTCATATATACGACTAACCTCGCCACTGGCTTCCTCATCATCCTCATCATTAACCTCTGATTTTGACTTGTCAGACTCTTCATCTTCTCCAGCCTATTAAAATGTGTTAAAGCCACTTCAGTAAGTTGCAGATTAAACATTGAAACATATATACAAAGTTACAGTAGGAAAGGTACTCTAGCATATAGGTCATAACAAGTAATGTACAAAGAGAAACAATTACCAATTTCCTGTTGTATGCTTCCATGGCACGTTCATAATCTTCCTTTTCTTTCTGCCTTGGCTTGATATGGGGCCTTTTTCCTATATATAATGTTTGACTCATTTCATAAGTTTCACAAAGATACAAATATATAATTGAATACAAACAAAAAAAGAGAGAAGGTAAATTAACAACATAAGACAAAACATCAAATGTATCTTTAAAATACGGTTACCTCATCAGTCAGTGATTTCCACCTATCACCACCAGCTTTTTACCAACCTACACATGAGACATAAACTGTATCATTTTCACAAACAAAACTGAAGGGAGAACAGAGAAATACATGGAAGAGCTACTCACAGCTGCAACTGATTTGTTGCCAGGGTGTTTTTTCCTTGTATTGCTTCCCAAAAATCTTCCCTGTAACAATGATTGGAATCGAACAACAGCAGCAGTTAATAATGAAAAAGCCAAACATGAGGACAAAAACACTAAGGAAGCTGTGGACACGTATATGAGTTGCATACATGAAAACAAAGAAAGCACTTGGAGGCCTCTTTGGCTTGTTTGGGTCCTTTGCAGCTTTTTTCCTTTCTTTGTCTGCTTCTTCACACCAAGCCTATAACCATAAAATTATCCATCAATTCAATAAAAATTATATAATAAAAATACAGTCTAAAACCAAAATTCAATTAGAATCCTCCAGACCAACACACACCCAATATATAATAGGTTCTTAAATTAGAATATTTATTGGCAAAGAAGATTCACATACTGGATTGAAACAAAATCCTTATAAAAAAAAAACAAGGGAAATGAATTGTTGTTACTTGCTCAAAACTAATCCAACAGCAACTTTGTTCAAAAAAATCATCACAAAACGGTCTACAGATACATGAATCTAGAGCATTAACACAAAACCAAAATATATTCCAATTTCTGTCAAATTAGCTTAGGCTAACTTCAATGCGAGGCTAGGTCAACTATTCAGTTAATTGTTGCGCAACTCATACACATCGACGTGGATCTGGTTTTTTGTAAACAAATTCAACCAGAAAACACAACAATCAAAATACAATTCCAATGTAAATCCAAAACGCACATTACATAACAAAGTCACAAATCGTCGCGTAGCTTAATCAAACTATTCGAAACATACTCCAACAAATTGAATTACGAAACTCGCTCAACAAACCGCATACAAACACCAAAAAACAAATTAAAACAAAAAATTAATAAAAACGAACAAAAACAACTAAAAAATCCACCAATCAAGTGACGCGAGATGTGTAAATATCCAAGGAACATTCCAACACCGAACAAAAAATTAAGTAAAATAAAACCTAAAAAAAACAAGAGGAGAGAACGGTCACCTGCTGTTCGAATCAGCCTTTGATTTTCCTCCTTTCATGGCGCAGCACTATAAGAAACAGGAGATTCAAATTAAAAACAGCGAAAAATCGAAAATAAAGTGAAATCGAGAGGTTGCGAGCTTAAAACAGACCTTGAGAAGCAGCAGCGACCTAGGGTTAGGGTTCACGTTTTGGCTTTCTGGTGTTGTTTCGGCTAGAGAGAATATCTGCGAGTGTGAGGAACACGTAAGTGGGGCGGGTCTGAGAGAAATGAAAATAGGATGCAAATATCGCGTGATTATTATAGGGGTGTGGAGGAGGAGTTGGTAATTTGAAGTGGCCATTCAAATCGCGTTCCATTAAATAAATAGGAGGGATTTTTGGCCTTGGGCGGATCTCAATTTTTTACACGTCACCCTTATATTTTCGTTTGTGCCACCGCTTATTATCACCATCAACTCATCCATTATTTTTCGGCAGAAATCAGACCCAAAACGTGGACGTGAGTCTGAATACTCTCATATTTTTGAAAGAATTTCATCTAGATCTCTCTTTTGGGTGAAATTAAACCTCTTTTTATTGTTTTATTGTATATTAAAAAATAGGTGGTGTGGGTATGTGGGATAAGATTGAAATAAGTATATCGATAACTCTTGATATGAATAAAATAAAGGCTATTTTGACATCTGACCACACATGGTTTATATGGGTAATTGGTTTAGTGGGTGGTTCTCAGTCAAATTAATATATTTAGTCAAATTAATATATTTGTTTTCATTTCATTTGCCTTAGGTTGTTTGTATTTAATTATTGGTATTTTTTTATTTTTTTTTACTATCTCTTACTAAATGTTAGCAATTGGGTGATAACATTATGATGATCTCGTTTGAATTCGTAACTATTTAGGCCCGTTTGGCTAAATTTATTTTAAATCATTTAAGCTCTAATATTTTATAAGTTGTTTTAAGAGTTTATAAATTATAATTTTTAAGTAATTTATAAATTATTAAAATGTTTGATTAATAAAGCTTATAAGTTCTTTATTTTAATATAATACTCAATATGTCTTAATTTTGATTGTCTATTTTTCGTAAATAGTCATCGTAATTTTGTCTGGTCATTTCCTAAAAAGGAAATAAAACAACTTTCAATATTATTTAATATTATTATTTCTCTCCTCCAAACTCACTTTACACTATTTAATACTGTTATTTTCCTCCATCAAACCTATTTTACCCACTTTACATCATTTAATACTATTATTTTCTATTTTTTTCTTAATCTTCTGTCTACAGTAACCGGATAATCAAAAATAGGACGGATGGAGTATTAAATAATTATTTTTTATTTTTTTATATTGAGATGCCGGGGCCCAGGGGGTTCATGTTGGGTTTGGGTGGGATAGGATAAAACTTATAATATAAAAGGTCATGTTTGCTTCATTAGATGGGATGGATAGGTGTGATGGGATTATGGGGGTTGTCCTGTTTCGTATCATGAAAGTTGCCAACATTGTAGTTGTTTTGTTTGATTGATAGTTTTCAATCACGTGGATTATTTTATTTCTACCCCATTTCAACCAATTATCACCTACTTGCGGATAAAACAAAGATTTGAGTAACGGCCGACATTAATATGGGCTAGAATCAAACGAACCAAACACATTTTTTGGTCGACAAAAGTTGTCTATCATGCCTAATATGACAAATCAAACGCCAGAAGTTGGGATATCCCAAATTATTTGTTTGGAAGCTTATAAACTCTAAGGCCACGCTTTGTTTATTGGATGGGATGGATAGGAGTGATGGGATTACGGGGATTGTAATGTTTCAGATCATGAAAGTTGCCAACATTGTAGTTGTTTAATTTGATTGATAGTTGCTGAATCACGCGGACTATTTTATTTCTACCCCACCACCGGACAATTATCACCTACTTGCGTGATAAAACAGTATTTGAGTACCGGACTGGGCATTAATACTGGCCCAGAATCAAACGAACAAACACATTTTTTGGCTTGACAAAGTTATTTATCATGCCTAATATGACTAACCAAACACAATTTTATAAAATAAGTTGGGATATCCCAAATTATTTGTTTTTATAAAGAGTTTATTTAAGAACATATAAGATGTGAAACATCTTATTTCACCAAACAAAATTAAAGAGATTATAAAATCTTTAAAGAGAAACATTTCTTGAAATATCAGACATTGGTGTAATACAACATAAATAAGACAAATATTGACCAAAATTTGCGGTGTCATGGGAGGGCGGACGGGTCTTGCGCGTGGTGAGGCATGGGTTGTGGGTTGTGGGCAACTTTTGAGGACGATATATATATTTATAGAATGATAACTTTATCAAATATATATGTTGTAATTTCAAGTGGGTTCTATCATTGTTAATGTGTGTGGTCGTATGTTCGATTCCTATTGAGCATATAATTCTTAATATATTTTTTTATGTGTTACTACATGAACATCTATGTGTTACTACATGAAAAAAAATATGATGTGTTACTACATGAAATAAAAATTACATTATCATTTTTAAAAAATACATTATCATATGGTAACACATTGTTGTTCACATGATAACTCATGAATAATCATTTAGTATCACGTATTTACATGTGTATGTTGTTTTATATTACTAAAAATATATGTGTTGCTACATGAACAAAAAGTGTTACCCTATGAAGAAAAACGTGTTACCACATGAACAAAACCAGTACAAGCGCGAAAAGAAATCTTAAGTCCAAAATTACAGATTTGAAAGAACAACTTGATGTGTTATTACATGACCAAAATAAGTGTTACCTATTTAACAAAAAGAAAGCATTACATTAACAAAAAACCAAGATAAACACGTAAATATAAATCCTTAGTCCAAAATTATATATTTAAAGAATAGCGTGAGAAGCGAGTAATGTAAATTTGCAAGGATCGAAAATTGAAGAAAAAAAAAAAAAATATGGAAGAGAAAGAGAAAAAGGTTAAAAAATAGGAAAAATCTAGAGATGACCGCCATCAAAATCAATGGAGATCTGGTCGTGTTTGTTATACACGAGAAGAGGAAGAAGAAAAAAAAAAATCTTCTGTGGATCGTCATTATGAAGAAGAAGAAGGAAGCCCATTAACCTGCAATCAATCTGCCCTAACCCAGTCCGGTTTCATGACCCGCAAAAAAATAAATAAAAAAATTCAATTACACATATTACTTGTATACAATATTGCATATACGTTTTTATCATTCCTAAACAACTACGATTCATTTTCCTTATAAATTGTGCCAAACATGCTCTTAATATTATGATTCTGTCCCTCATAAACTTAGGGTATGTTCGCAAACTTTATTCACAATTTATAAAAACACTTCTGAAAATCTGAGTTGTGAGGGGATAAATTTAACTACTGAATACTAACATGATTCATGATTGTGACAAATATTTGCATTATCAAGACGATGCCATTTCAATTTCCAACCAGCATACACAGGATTCCTACTGTATCATAAAACCTTCTTGTGCTTGTGCAGAGGTAGATCGACAAATACAAGGTATTATTATTTAAGCATTCAATCATATGATCTCTTACATTTACTAAGAGTCGCACGCTCTTCAAAGTGAAAAAGAAAATGCTAATAGAAAATAGCATTATGGTGACATCTTGGATCCAGCAACATAATGACCATGAGAATCAAGATCAACGGCCTCAGACTAGAGCCTCAATATCATCCGAGCCAACTGTTGTCCGTTTGGTGCTTCTTCTGATCGCAACTGATTGGAAACGCTATCTATGGCAGAGTTCAGCTGTTCGATCTTCTCAGCCAGTTTCTTTATGTTGTTTCTGGACAAGATACTTACAAAAAATATAAGATCATAGTTTTAATGGGGCTGGGGGTCTTGGGGAAGGGGGAAGGGTATATAATGGGTAGCAATTTTAATTGGTTAGGATTTATGATGCATCACTCGACAAATCGATCTATTCTAATCATACACCAAGAGGAGTTCTTAATGACTTAAAAAGTGAAACATGGCTGATTTCACAAACTTTCTTGGTAAAAAATTTCTTTCCCGACTATATTGGTGAAGTATCATTCATAACTATTAACCAGAATTCAGACTAGGAGTAGGATCTATGTAAATAAATGGATTCCAGTTTTATTAACAAAATTATGTACCTCCAAAGCTTTTTCTTCATCATAGATAAATTTTGGCAGCTTCTTCATGAGATCCTTTTTGTCAGCTCCAGTCAATGCCTTGCTGATCTATTGAACGTCAAAACAAGCCAAACGTCATTTTACAGTTATCTTCCTCATTCAGCAGCACAGTCGAATGCAGTGACAGAATTATATAAGAAAAAATATGTTCCAACAATTATCACAAAATTATATAAGAAACAAGTCTACAATGAAGTAATTCATCTAAAGGTTGTTGTTCAATCATCACCTGAGGCGCATAAACACAACCAAGTGTGCCAACAATTATTCCCCCAAGAACAAAGCCACTGACAAAGATGTTTGCATTGTTTGGCCTTCCACCATCACTGCCATAAGAAAATATAAAGCCACAAAAAATCTTTAGAAAAAATTTCACAGGTATTTAAATAAGAGGAAACCTTTCAACTCTAGGATCCTTGTGATACTTAAAATTCTTATTTTTTTACAAATTTATACCAGATTTCTAACATTCATGATTAAAGCCTCATACAGATAAGGTGCACACTTATATTAACAGCGTTATTGGTTGTACTACATCTTTGGCAATCTATGGTCCAGAATACATGCAACATATTAACACAGCTTTAATGACATTGTAAGCATGAATTGCAGACAATTGCATTTAAGCCAACTTGAAGCTAATATTAATGTAAACAAAGTGTAATAAAAATTCAGAGAGTTGTTTGTAAACCATAAAAGGAAAAAAAATAAAAGGTAGAAACCATAGTCTACATATACTGAGGTATACCAACAGTAACTGAACGAGAAATACCTATAACTTGCTTGAACAGAGAGAGGCCTTCTCTGGTGGATGATCTTTTGGTGCCCTTAAACTGAAGGCCAAGTTAGTGGGTCTCACATATTGATCTGCAGACTTCAACTAAGAACCTAATACAAAAAGCACCACCAAAGTCAAGAGACAGGTACAATATTCAACAAGAGTGAAAAAAATTAGATGGCAAACAATTTTCAATCATGAAAATACAAAATAACCAACTCAACTCTGTTCAACTATAGTAAATTGGTATATCTCAAATAGACCACTCAAATATTTCTGAACCTCCAGACTAAGGTTTGCAAATAAAAGCATTTCCCTTACCCACCCCAGAATCAGAAAAAATAAATGTAAAGAAACAAACAGAACTGCATAAGTACGATCAAGAACAGGTTCAAAATACCAGCACACCAGTCATAAATTAAAACATATATGCTATATCAGCAGTATAATAGTGTGGAAGAGCTTCATGAATTTTGTGAGGATTATCCCACGAGCAGCTAATTTCAATCCTTTACATTGCCACCAGACTACATCTAATAACTAAGATCAAGATGTCATTAAGCTCTTTTGGCTAGACTAATTCTAAAATGGCCGCCTAAGAATTTCCTTTAGTTTTTTTTTTTAATTATTTCTTCCACCAGAAATTGTTTCAAACTTATTTTGGTTCTTCATATACCATCCTTCCATTTCCTGGTCACCTTTTTCCATATCCTCTTCCTCAACCATCCCAGTTAAGATAATATTTTCAGAGAAGACATTAGTTCGATATGTTGTAAAACTTCAGCTGTAGTGAACGAGATATTGGTAAACAAGCATGAATCTACAGCTCCTCAACACAATTGGCCAGCACACAAAAGAATCCAAATCAGAAGCCATTCATAGCAAACTACACTTAAAGCCCTTAAAAACCTAATCAGGACAGACAATTCTGCACAGTAACTCACCAAACAAGCTTTGATTTAGTCCCATTACACAAGCTACGCTTAATAACCTCTTTCAGAAAAGACATACGTAAAAACTTTGTAAACCCCAATTCAATTGCTCACATAATATCCCCTGTTAGCAAAAAATAAAAAATGATTGATTCACAAAATGGGCTCTCACAGAATGCGGACAAACATAATCGAATCGAAAGCAAGCTTAGATTAATCTAAATCCACGAAATACAGTGAAATTTTTCATCAATCAACCGGAAAACGAAAATTAACAACCAAACAAGCTAATTGAGTAGTGAAAAAGATCAGTAGATTTACCAGAAGATAGATGGATTGCTGGGCTTTTCGAAATCACAACAGAATTAGATAGAGCCGTCATTCTGCAGAAATATCCAGAGGAAAAGAGTGCAAAAGTGCGAGAAAATCGAGAGGAGAGAATGGAGTGAGTGTGAAATTGTGTAAACCTTCGCCTTTGTATTTTCCGTTTTTTTTTAGATTTTTATTTTCTCTGTCGATGAAACCGAAGATGCCAAAACGACGACGTTACTACTCCGGCAACGTGTTGGTTTTCTAACAGTTTTTTATCTTTTTATTTTTTATGCTAATAAATTTTATCACCTACTATGCGCTTTCTCCAATTTATTAGAATTATGATGGAATACATATTGATTTTATTTTACCCAAACCAGAATATTTTGTAGTATGTTTGTTTTTTGGCGTTGATTGACAAAAAAATTTGAAAAAAAATGAATTTTATAAAAACCTTTAATAAGAATTGTTTATTTTGGGTTGATGTAAGAGGATGGACGAAGTTTTTATGTCAAATTAATATTTTTAATTATTCCCCATTATGCATTATTTTATTATTGTTAGTTAAGATGATAACGATTGTATTTAAATAAAAGCCAGAAGAAAAAAAGAGAGAAATAATGAATTGTTATAAAAAAGATGAGAGAGAATGAGTTGGTGTAAAAAAAATAAATGATGTAATAGTTTTAGCAAGATAAATGATAACATGTATTTAACGCCAGATTTGACTTGGAGGATGAGACAAAAAATCCAAAAAGTCGAATCTTAAATGCGAGGCCCATCCCCATCTCGAAAAACAAACACCACCTTGGTGGTCTTTAAAAAATAAAATAAGGGCATATATTTTGTGATCATGCAATTTAAATATATTTTAAACATTATGATATTTATTTTGAGATAAATTCATACGAGATTTATCCTACGACATTACGGATGGAGACAACTTATCACAAATCACACTCACTCCTCTTAAAGTGTTGAAGTCCAACGTCCAACTTATATCTCATTTCATCTAAACTAAACTCATCTCATACAAAGAGTGTCTCATTTATTTTTATTGAGAAGTGTAATTATTCTCGATTGAAAATTATTCAAAAATTGTGTTCACTTTCATTTTTCAATGAAAACAATTTATATTACACTTTTAGAAAACACGCTTGTATTCCATGTGGTATGAACCCAACAAGTTGGTATTCTCAACCAACAAGTATGAATTGTTATAGGTGTTTCGATCATGTCATATTTCTCCGACTTTGCTTCATTAATCGGACTATTCCTCACTTTTAATTTGAACTTGACCTCGCCTCGCGCTACCTTTGTTGAAGGAAGGATGATGGAACATCTCGCGGTGGTGCTTAACACACGCCATTGAATTAACAATGATAGCTTCTGTGAAACTGGCTGGCGCTCAATACGATCTTTTCAACGAAGCTTTCAGGTGATCAAAACCTGCTAAACAGACGTCCATCCACCATAACATGGTGGGACAACGAGAAAAGGCTCCATGATATGCCGTAGCCTAATGTAGAGAGCTTAAAATGCATTATACACATCGTCAGAGTCGTGGTCCTGAAGTGAGGTTTAGAATAAGCATTGTTATAATAAAGCAACTTCACATTTCATGTACCCATCGACGGCGTTCTTCGATGGGGTTCTTATGGATCGATTCACTTCCTTTAGAACTTTTTTTTTTTCACCGCCGATATTTCATCAATTCAATTTTTTTTAAAGAGAAATGTAGTTTATTTAATTAATTTCAAAAAATTATCTCAAGACTTTCTAATATATATTGACAAGTCTTTCTATGAACAATGTATGAAACTATGAATAAATAGACGGTGTGAAATGTATCTGAAAAAATAAATTCATATTAATTGGAAAATACATTATTTCGCGTTAGTGGGAATGATAGAGAGCCCACCCTACGACATTATATTTGTGCCCACCGCCCCACGTGGTGCCTCAATGCCAACATAATAATCCCGATTTTTTTTTCTTTTATTGCCATATATATATTTTAAATTTGATTTTATCTTTAGATTTTATATCATAATTATAATATTTTATTTTCTAATTTACAAGAATGTTCATCTCTTTTCAACATAACCCGCTTCTTTTTTTTTTTTTTTTTTTTCTCTCCTTTTTTTAAAAAAAAAAAAAAATGAGGGAAGAGAAAATCGCCATGAAAAACTATAAAATCATTTGTTTGATTCTCTCAGGTTAAAATGGGTGTTCCACCTATGTTTCCACATCCTATAAATTTGACACACGTCTCATATTTTAATTATTTAAAATTTTAAACTCTATACCCTAAATCATGAACCCTAAACCCTAAATTATGAACCATTGGGGCCGTGAACGATGAACCACTTGGCCCCGGTTAAGTCCGGACGGTAATAGAAAAAAAATTGGAAAAAAAGAAAAAAATTTTTTTTTTTTAGATTTTAAATAATTAAAATATGAGACACACATCCTATAAATTTGACACATGTCTCATATTTTAATTATTTAAAATTTTAAACTCTATACCCTAAATCATGAGCCCTAAACCCTAAATTATGAACCATTGGGGCCGGTGAACTTTGAACCACTGGTTAGGGTTAAAGTCCAGATCGGTAATAGAAAAAATTGGAAAAAAGAAAATTAATTTTTTTTTTTTTTTTTAGATTTTAAATAATTAAAATATGAGATGATGTCAAATTGAGGAGGGAACATGGAATATTTAACTTTGGAACGGAGGGATCCGTGCGATAAAATCGAGGAAGAGAAACCTATACAAAGGGGAAAGAAATTAATCTATATATAAAATAAGAGACAAATCTATATAAAAATTTATGCCTTCAATACTGTATATAAATTTCCTCTGCAAATTAGAATTGCTTTTGTTTTGTTATAGCTCATAGTTATAGGGTGTAAATGGGTGCTAGTAGTTCCATTATAAACATTTTCTTGAATGTATTCAAATATCTCATCATAAAAATCCCAAAATTTTTCTTCCTCTCTAATTCGTTAAGAACAAAAACCCTAGCCCCAACTGCCCACCTTCCTCCTCCGAAGGCCCCACCTCCTTCTGTCAGTGCGTCAGGGTCATTGCCGACAAGCAAAGACTTACTCAATCCCAATCCCGCCACTGTTCCACCAGAATTCATTGCTTTGAGTGTCGCTAGAGATCGTGGCTAGATCGTCTGGATTGATCTCCCAACCGAGTCACCAAGAACCGTGGAGGATTTGGTCCGCTGGATCTTTTTTTTATTTTTTTTATTTGTGTTATCTTTATTTTTTCTTATTTGGTATTTTAGGATTTTTATTTATTTTTCCCCGCTTCCGCTTTCCTTGTTGTTGTGGGTTTGTTAGAGACTTTCTCCTCTTTGGGTTTGTTTTTGTTTTTCCGTTTGACATTTTCGGTGATGCTTGTGTGTGCAATTTGATTTTATTTTTAATTTGGATGAATCATAAACCCTAAACCTAAACTCTAAATCATGAATCATAAACTTTAAATCATGAACTATTCAGTGCCGAGTGAACCATAAACACTGGCCGATTGGTCGGGTAAAAGACTTTAAAAAAAATTCAATTGCACAATTTAAATTGTGCAAATGGTGCACACAAGCATTTGCCTATAGCTGTGTGTTTATTTAAATAAAATCAAATAATTGATTAATTAATTATAAAAATGTAGCTTGTATAGGGTTACTGATCAATCCACCAACTCCATTAAATTGATATGGGTGAATCTATATAGTAACGCACCTTCATAGCTTATATATGTACTCAACTAATTAGCAACACCCCCATGCATTGTTTACACATTTCCAGACAAATTAAACTTGTTAATCTCATTCTCATTTTTGTCACATTCATTCAAAACAGCCGGCCGTCCAAGAAATTTGTATCATAAATTCAGCTCAAGACAAATACATGAGATAAATTAAATCGTGTCACCGTTGCTCAATAACATAGTAGCAACAATGGTAAATGGTCAACCGTATTATAACATTATAATCGCGACTCTTCTTCATTCATCGTAATATTTGAAAGCACGATTTCAGTAGTATGGCTGGTGGTTCGGGAGATAGGTCACTTGAAGAAACGTCGACGGGGCCGTTGCGCTTGTTTTTGCAGTGATAGTCGTTATTTCCGTTGTTATTGAACATGGAATTGAATCTCGGAAAGGTTGGTTTTAATTAATTTAATAATTAGTGTTAATGATTTTGTTACGTGAGATTAATTGTGAGTAATTTGTAAAGTCGTGTTTTTTGGTTGGTGGCGGCAGTGGTTTGAGAAACGCGAGAAGAAGGCCATGTTCGAAGCGCTGGAAAAGATCAAAGCAGGTTTGTTTTATTGGAATAATTATTATTAGGTACAAAATTTTAAAAAAACTTACTAATAGTTACAAACTTCTAAAAAATTTACTATCGCAAAGAAAAAATAATCGTGATATATACAAATAAAAGTTGCATGACCGAATATTTAATTTTACTTGCATGCAATATTTTTTTACCTATGTACCTAGAAGTAAGTTTTGAACTATCAATTGTAGTTATAAATATTCTCCCTTGTTTATTTTGTGATTCTATTTGTTTGTTTAATTCATTAATTAACGGTTAATTAATTGCACAAAATTCACCATTATCAATTTTTTTTTACATTAGTTTGCAATTTGATACATCATCTTTTAAAGTTTTTGCCATTTGATTGATCGATCCATTTCCCAGTCTAGATTAATCCTACATGGTGAACAGCCGTCGGTTTAAAATTTTTAAAAATTTAATTACGTTTACGATTTTAAAAATCTTAACCCCCATAATGATCCTTTTTTTAAAAAAATCACAAGTTTTTTTCAAAAGAAAGGTAAATCCAATGGAATTAGAATCCTTTTTTTTTTTTTTTGAAGGATGGAATTAGAATCGAAAACAGTCACAAAAAGTGAATTAATTGTCCATTTGCAACGAATGATCACCCGTGTACTAGAAAATTGTACGTCATATCAAATCTAAAAAAAAAAATAGAAAAGTGACATTCCACATGGATTCATACGTAGCTGAGACGGTGGAGTCCAACGGCCACGTCGGATTAAGTTAGGCCAGAAAATTAATTGATAAAATAAATTGCAAAAAAAGATAAAAATAAATTGTAATTGATAAACAAGGTGGGGTTGATTTTTTTTTTTTCAAAATTAACCTTTAATCAATGTTACATAACTTTTGAATGTGTGATAATTAATCTTTGTTTGGTTAGAGCTGATGCTGCTGGGATTCATATCCTTGCTTCTAACGGTGGGGACCACGTACGTGGCAAAGATATGTGTGCCTAAAAGACTCGGGAACACGTGGCTTCCATGTGACAAAGACTACGGCGGCGCCGGCGATGGAGACGGTGACCGCGGCGACGACGATGATAATAAAGGAGGAAATTTCTTTCTTACGGTCAACAAATGTTGTGGCGTCGAGCTTTGGCTTTAAGACTGATCAGTATGATTACTGTTCCAGCAAAGTAATTTTCCAAAACTAATCACACATTTAATTATAAAATATAAAAAAATAATATTGCCAAAAAAAAAAAAAGAAGAATTTGAGTAACGTTGTTTTATTTTTTGGGAAGCAGGATAAAGTATCGCTCATATCCTATTCTGGGATTCACCAATTGCATATTTTCATATTTGTGCTGGCGGTTATGCATGTTCTTTACAGTGTTATTCTCATGGCACTTGGGCATGCTAAAGTAAGGATTTCTTATTTTATTTAATTAGAAAAAATGACTGGGATTAAAATTAAAAAAAAAACAGTATCTATGTATATAATGATATGTATTTTTGTTGTATTTGATCAGATGAAGAAATGGAAGGCTTGGGAAATAGAGACATCCTCCTTGAATATGAATTTTCAAATGGTAATATTAATGTGTGCATATATTCTTGGCCGGCTTTGACCAAGTATAATTTCTAAATCAGTAATTTGTCAGCGTTTAAATAAATATGAAAAAGAGTAACAATCTTGTATGATGTAACAAATAATACCATTCCATGGAAATAATTTACGTAAATCAACTAATATTTTTTTAATAAATTAACTAATTTTTCATTTAAGTTCAAGACTGCACATTTACTTTATAAAACTTGAACCAAATTTGTATTATCGGAAGTACAATCTGCACACCTAATATATACAACTTGAATTAATATTATTGAGAAGAAGATAATCTCATATCACAATATCACGATGTCAATGCACGCATCAAAAAATGTCAAATTTTAAAACTGCTCATGCCCATTATTCCCACAATTAAATAAGGGCAATTAAGACGTTTTGACCTAATTTTTGTACTTAAGAGTAAGATTAAAAAAATCTTGTATCTAAAAAAAATAGAACTCTATAAATTGTAAATTAGAGTAAGTTCCCTGGTGCAATTAATTTGCATTTGGTGTACAACATTATTGTTTTATTAACAAGTCTATATTAATTATTTTATTAAAAAGTATTAACGGTTTTACTATAAAGTATATTAATTACAAACCAATTCCATGATAAACTCTATAGGCTTGTCCCGAACAAATTGGTGGAGGGTCTTTCGACCTAATAATGGTCGTAATTGTTTCAATATTTTAAATTCAGAAGCCCCACGAATTAATAATTGTGATTATTTGATTTGTTTACAGATCCGGCAAGATTTAGGTTTGCTCATCAAACCTCATTCGTAAGGCGTCATTCTGGAATTTATAGCACTCCTGGCCTAAAATGGATTGTAAGAGCTAGCCTGGTTTTTTTTTTTTTTTTTTTTTAAAGAAAACAAATTATAAGTAATTTTTTTACTTTGAAATGGGCATATATATGCTGATATATTTAGAGAAATTGATTTTTTTTTTTCTTACAATTTTTTATTATGTAAACAGGCAGCATTTTTTCAGGCAATTTTTTCGGATCGATATTAAGGTGGATTACACAACCATCCGAAACGGATTTATTGGTGTAGGTTTCCTCCAAAATATATATAATTAACTTGCACTTATTTTTTCCCCCAATATTTAAGAATTAATTAGCTGATAAAAAGTCAATGGATCACTTAACATTTTTAAGTCGTTATATCCTTTTGATTTTTGCAGGCAAAATTTTGCGCCAAATACCAAATTCGACTTCCACAAATACATAAAAAAGATCAATGGAAGATGACTACAAATCAGTACTGGGAATAAGGTTTGTATCTTCTACACAAATTCATATACATATTTTCTAACCAATTTTAATTTTACAATTCCATTAAATAAATTAACAAACTAATCAACTTATTTATAAATGGACTATGCAGTATTCCATTGTGGACCTTCGCAATAATTTTTTATTCCTCAATGTCTACCGTAAGTATTTTAGTTAAATTAAATTAAAATTAAAATTCACACGTAAAAAAAATTACATTTCTATCAGAAAATTTTATCTTGAAAAATTACTTATGCAGGATGGCATACACTGGCTTGATTTCATTGATTCCACTAATTGTAAGTCTATTTTAATATAATAACTAATAATAAAATATTTTTGAAATAAAAAATAAATTAGTAATAATTTTTAATTCAACAACTAATATATTAATAATAATTTGTTTGTGTGTAGATAATTTTGTTAATTGGAACGAAAACTGGAACTTGTGATCGTGGAAAATGGCGCAGCAAATTCAAGATCGGGACGGTTGTTAGTTAGAGGAGCTCCAATTTATGGAGCCTACAACAACTTCTTTTGGTTTAATCGACCCCGGTGGATTCTTTTTTTTTATACATTACACCTTATTTCAGGTAATTAAAGTAATATTATTTTTTAGTTAAAGTAGGAAAAAATGTTTTAGGTCAATAACTTAAGGGATTATGTTTAAAAACAATAATTTTAAGGACTTATAAATATGAAATAATATATTTTAAAATCTATAATTATGGTGACAATACGCTTTTAAATCTATAAATAAAAGATAATCTTCCCAAATAAAACCCGGATCGGTTGAAATGTCCCGTGAGTTTGATAATTTTCTCAATTTTTATAGATTGTGAATGAGGATACTATATTTTCTAAATCAGAATATAGGACAATCTTGAAATTTTACGTGAAATTTCAACTCGATTTTTGGCTTATTCGACTCGATCGCCTTTATTTTTACAAAATTTAAAAACATATTATCTCATATTTACAAATTTTAACAATAGTGACATACATTTCTAAGCACGAACATTATTGTTTTAAAACACAACCCCTAAATTATTGACCTAAAAAAGATCATTCCCAAAAAGTAAGAAGTTTTGCCAATTTTCAATGAAAAATTATTAATAAGACAAATTTTTCATTAAAATTACTAATGCAAGACAAAACCGGATTACATATATATTAAAATTATACAACCTAAAAATGCAAATATACTCATATATATGTATCATTTTCTATCTATTAAGAAGCTTACGATTTTAAACGCACTCTATTAATAAATTTCTTATTAATTTTCGTGTGGTGTGAAAACATGAGTAATTTCAAGAGCACGCACGAATATAAATTAATTAAAGAAAATATAGTATCAATGACGCATTAACATCTCATTTGATAGTAATTGAATTATCCTCGTTCGACTGCTTGCAGAATGCTTACCAAATGGCATACTTTTATGGAAATGGGTAAGTGTGACACCAAAAATTTAATCCAAAATGTATATATCGATCTAATAAATAAAAATTATGCATTTCTTAACCTAAATTAATATTATTGGTTGCAGTATGAGTTTGAATTACAACATGCTTCCATGAGAAGTTTTTATGTAGTTATGATCAGAGTTTTATTAGGGCGTTCTTCAGATTTTGAGCAGCTATATCACGTTTCCTCTTTTATACCTTGGTTACACAGAAGTTCGTAAAGAATTCTCAAGCACTATTTCAGATCAATTTAAAATTATAAGAATTGAAAAAAAACCAGTTTTTTTTTTTTCAGCATTTTTTTTTTTTCCAATTTTTCTACTTGATCCGAACTCGGCCCGACCTGCCTCATTGGCTCACCCGATTTTTTTTTTTTTCCTAATTACAAATTTGAACCCAACTGATCCGATCCGAACCCGACTAATGGTTCACTTAGTCACCCGACCGACCGGGTTAATGGTTTAGAATTTAAGATTCATGGTTTATAATTTATGATTTAGATTTAGGCTCATCTAAATTAAAATGAATCCAATAGCACCTTTTACAATTGGTAAAATACATCACCAAGTTTGAGTTATTATATTATTTTTATTATTTACTTAAATGGTCCTTCAAAATGTCCAATTTTAATTGCATCAATATTCCATATAGATAAATGCCCATTTAGATCCCCATTTTTATACATGCTTCAATCCCAAATTCAAAGGCCTCAATTATCAATTTTATTTTCAAATACCCCTAAATTGTTTTTTTTAATTTAAAAGCCCTTGTTATCAATTTTGTTTAAATGTCAGTAAAACTATTCTTTTTTATTTTAAAAAGTCCTTAAATTATATAATTTTTTTATTTTTATTTTGTAAGACTTTTTTTTTTTAGCCATCGGAGACATTTTTTGGTTGTTGTGGATTAATCAATATGATAGCATTGAAATTGAGCTAATGTATCATATTTGAATGGAAAAATTTTAACTAGCTTAAAAAAAAATATAGTTGAAGGGTTTTAAAACAAAAATTAATATTTTAAGATTTTATTTTTAATTCAAATAAAACGCGATATCAGTGCCTTTTAACGCCATTTGCCTTTTATTTTTTTTTTTTTTTTCAATACGTTACGTGACGAAAGATTCATTTTTCAATTAAAATCATATTAGATGGTAATTAGAAAATATATAGAGAGGGTATGTTGTTTCATATTCTTTGTAATTGAGAAGAAAAAAAACAACATTAGGTTCTGAATTGGAGTGTTTTAAAATTGAAGATTTAAATTAAGTTTCAATCTGAAATTGAGGTTTGTTATCATTAGAAAATAGAAAGTCTCGTATGATTTATTCCAAATCAAAGAATTGCGTATCAACATTTTGTTGGTTATATTATATAGATGGGATCTCAAATGAAGAAATCAATATTGAGGAGCAAACTGCAAAGGCTCTCAAAAATGGCACCAAGCCGCGAAGCAGAGGAAAAAACAACGCAAGGAAACGGATATATCCATGATGAGCGGAGATTCAACTCCAACACAGGGTTTCTCCTCTGCATTTGCTCCACGGCCACAAGCACCGGTCCAGTGCACCGGATAGCTATAGCGTCCCTCTCCCCAAGATCCTATGCATCAGATATTGAACTTGAAACTTCGACTCGTCATAAACGAGAAACATCCCTACCACATTCTTTCACAAACCAATATAGATTCTCACAATATCGATTTTTTTTTTGAAAAATCACCCGATCATCATTAATTATTAGTACATTGATATTAATTGTATGAATACATTTAAATGCATTTAGACCATATTCTTTTGTGAATTGTTGTCCTCATCGATTTTAGCTGTAGTAGAAAACTAGTTTGTAAGTTTTAATAACTATAGCATATTTTAATTTTAAATTCTAACAGGTATTTATTTTATCACCATCATAAGAAAGTGTTTAGATAAAGTTCGTGTTCTAAAGATATTTTTAAAACATACATTATTGCATTAAAATGCCAGAAACTTATTACATTAAAACGTGAAATATGTGTTCATAAAATAAATTGTACATTTTAAGATAAACAAGCTTGTGATTTAAGTTCAATAAATTGTATGTGTTCTAAATTACACGATTAAGTCAAGACTAAAGCCAGACAAGACTTAGTCGACAACAATTGACCGACACTAGATAAATAATCACAATTTCGAGTAAGTGTCATGTTAAACTAGTTTTATATTTATGATCCCACCATTTAGTTATCACGATTAATACCATTTTGCAATATAAATCATACTCTTCAATTATTACTACTAATACTTGTAGAATATGTTTATAATATCTAGTATTACGAGTAATACCTTATGGTGTGTTTTGTTTATTAGATAATGTATGATACAACAATTAGTGGTTCTTGTAATTTGTTTTGTATGACTTATTAAAGCCCGCTCGATACATGGGCCCGTGTCCATTTTAATTTAACCCATAAACCGTAAGATAATTGATCCAAAGGGTAAGTGGTGAGATTAGTAATCAAGGAAAAATCATTCCAAATTGGGTAGACATGAATTGTCGAACGCCTTCAAACTTTAATAAAATTACGTTAATGCCATTAATTTATCGGGCCATATTTGTATCAAATTTCAAAGAGGTCGTAAATTGTATCCTATATATATACCTAGAACCGAAGATTTAAACGACATCGGGAAGCTTCATCCAAGCCAAGGCCTCCTGCATTCCGAATCGCGGAATCTCACCTTTGCCGGCCAATCAATCTTCAATTTCGGGTGGAACTATCATTTACGTACGTTTTATTTTTTTCAAATTTTATGTGCTGCGTGTTCTGTTCGTTGTTTCGCCGACTATCACTCGCTACAATCGTATTTTATTTGATCTCAGAATAAATAGAATTGTGGGTGCCTCGATAAAGTGAATGTTGTATTATTTGGCGCTTCGCTTTGGTGAGTGGCCGCTTGGGAGAAACAAAAGTGACCCAGAATCAAACAGACCGTCATGGACGGGGAGGACGATGGTGGAGGACCGGGATCGTCAACGCCAGGATTCGGCCATGCCGATTTCCGCTTATGGTCGCATTTAAAAGGTTTTCTAAATTGGAAAAACTTGCTGTGATGAATGACTTGTGTAAAAGGGTATTTTGGGAAATATAAATTGTATAAGAAACTATCATACAAACCAAACCACTTTCAAATTAAATTCAGGAATAAGATCACAAATTTTAATCCCACAAACCAATCAACTATTATAAGTTTTAAAATATATATTCAAATAAGTGCAATCCTATATAATCCACAAAGAAATTAATCAAACCCGACTAAACCAAACACACCCTTATGAGTATAAAACAGATTTTCAGCTTATCAAGACTAATACATTTTTATAATACAATGTTTCATACTCTCTTCGGGCTTTTTGAAAAAAGATTTTTCATATGAAATTTCATTCAATTTTATACTTTTACTCACACTTTTAACCTAAAAAATTGATTTAAAAAAGAAAAAAAGAAAAAAAAGAGAGAATTTGAAATATACAATGTTCTAAATTCCCCAAAATTTAGGGCGCAACTGCCTATTAGCTCAGCCTGTTCTTCTGTTATGAATTTACGAGAACCCTTCAATTCCCTCTCTACTTAGCAATCCTCTTTCAAAAAGCATGCCGATTTCCACCTCAATAATTCGGTCCCTTCTTCCTTAATTGCACCCAAATTCCCTGATTTTTCACTCAAAAGCTTCCCATTTTTCAATACTTATTCTTCAATAGCGTCCGAAAATCTTCTATCCCATTTGCGGAAAGACAACACCTGCATTGAAAAATCCCTCAACACAGTGGTGGGGGGAAGCTGATTCTCAATGCATCACTCAAGTGTTGGAAGGATGCGCCATTGATAAAACCACAATTGGGCGTCAGGTTCTTCGTTTGGGCTGCTCTTCATCCTCACACAGGCCCACTGGGTGTATTTGTACAGCAAAGCTAGTAAGTTACTGAATCTTGATAAAACCCCCGAATTGTTATTGATGTTGTGGACGAATATAGGGCCGAAGGTTATGCAGTAGGTCTTAAGATGTTTAAGGTCCTTTTGAATTTGTGTAGAGCCGCGCATGATGCGTGAATTAGGGTTGTGTGTTTTGAGGAAAAATGAAGGAATTTGATTGTAGGCCTGATACGGTGTCGTATAATGTGGGTGATTAGGCTGCCAGGAGAAGGGTAGGTTAGATGAGGCAATGGGCTTGATGAAGGAGATGGGGGTTATTGATCTTTTATCCTGATATGGTTACCTATGTTTCGATTATAAAAGGTTTTTGTGATGTTGGGAGGTTAGAGGATGCTTTTTGGATTGGTTGAGGTTATGAAAGGGCATGGATGTGTGCCTAATGTTGTTGTTTATTCGATGCTGCTTGATGGGATTTGTATGCATGGGGATTTAGAGGTGGCATTAGAATTTTAGGTGGGATGGAGAAAGAAAGGGAGGAATGTGTTTAATGTTGTGGACTTATATGACTATGATTAAGGGTTTGTTAAGAAAGGATGATTACAGAGGCGTTGGAGGATTTTGGATCTAATGAATGATTCTGGTTTGAAACCTAATAAGGTGACTTTCATTTATGTTCTTGATGAGCTTTTAAAAGATGGGCTTGTAGAGGAAGCTTGTAACGGTGATTGATAAGTTCCATGGAGGGGTAGTTCAATATGATTAGCAGAGTATAATATGCTTGTCTTTGTCTCTATTGAGAGCAGGGAGGCATGAGGAGTCTGAGAAGATGTTTTGATGATGATGAAAAGTGGGGTGAGAGTCGTGAGACCTAATGGTTTGACATCAAGTAGTATTATTAAAATGATAGTTTTGAGAGAGGGTGCTCGATGGATTTTTTTGCTCGATGCACTTGATAAATCTGGGAGATTTGATAGGCGCTGATTTGGACGCTTACGCAATTCTATTGGCTGGGCTTTGTCAAGAAAAATCATTTCATAGAAGCTGCAGAGGTTGTTAATATCATGGAAGAGAGAAAGCTTTTTAAAAGCTCGTGATGGTGAAGATATAGTGAAATGTCTTAATGCTTTCTGGACAATATGATCTAGCTTCTTTGGTTTCCCAGGGTTAGTGATTAATTTGGCAGATGGCCAAATTGTGTTTGTTTGTTTGATGAAATTACAAATGAGGGTTCATGGAAGCAAATGTTTTATTGCTTGAAAGCTGAAAAACAAAAGATCCCAATCAGGATTTTGTTTTGATGTTGATGATGACGGTGATTAAAACTAAATATCCAAATTGGCATTTATAGGTGATATGGTTTGTTAAAGAATTAACACGTAGTTAGTGTTTTTGGTATCTGGGGTAGCATTAGAAGCCTGAGAAGCACACTATAGTTCATCGTTTCAGGATCTATGCAAGAAATATAGAGAAACTAAACGATTTCTTTATTATCACGCTGCTTTTATTATTCTTCTTGTTTCTTTTTATACTCTGGAACTGGTAAGTTAGCATTTTAAACTGTTAACGGCGTTGATTGTACTGGTTTCTAACGTGGCGTGGGCAGCAACTCCCCTGTTCTGGCGTATTCCAGGTTTGATATCTACACCTATTTTACATTATTATCAATTGCAAAATCGAATGAGCTTTTGGAAAATATCCAGTTGGTTATATTCTTTTTAAATGTGTCTTGTTGTTTTATTTGTTATTGATGTTTTGTGTAGCTATTAATTTTGAAAATTTATTGGACTATACATATAAGAAAAAATAGAGCTTAGATTTTTTTTATTTTAGCCAATGATGCTCTATTTTGGGTATTATGCTTTTGTTAATGCATACAAAGAAGGTTGCACTGAGTATTGACATAATATGTATAATACTTGGTGCTTGATTTTTTTGGTTCCATTATACATAATATGCACTCCATATATATTTTCTCCATGGCAAACTTATGTGAGACGGTCTTCGAAGGGTACGACCGATCATCATAATTTGAAATCGACGCTTTTAATATTTTGAGAGGGTGTGTTGATTGATGTTAGAAAGGTATCCTGCCTCATACATGGCATCGCTTATACCCAGTTTTTGTCATTTTTCCTCGTATTCATTCAAGTTTTAACATTATGCAATATAACATCAATTTTGTATTCTTAAACTGAGACTTAGTCACATGAATAGCTAGGTTGGAAGGTATTTCTGCATTTTTTTTAGCTATTGATATATTTCACATGGATTTTGGCAAATTCTGGATAACTGGTAAACTATTTATCTTCTGATTTATGCCTCTTGTTCAATAATGAACTCATTTGTCACAAATTATTCTTGATAATCTGTTCTTTATGCTCGTTGAACTAAAGATTTTTGGCCTTGTCATGCCCCCTTGTAGGATTTAATCGCTTTTAAGAAAGATTATATGCACCATATTCACCTCATTATTACGTCTTCACTATTACTATTGCAGGAGAATTAACATTTTGCAAATAAAGTTGCGATCCTTACTAAAAATAATATTATTGCTCTGATCAGAACATGATACACATGACACCTTTTTGGTGTCTTAATTGCATGCACCTGTGAATTTGGCAACTATGTTAAGGGGCATAAGTGTCCTAGTGTTTTTATGTTGATAATAGTTCTGACATGCCTGCCACCTGTATTCAACTCAGGACAGTGATAAATTTCCTAATTAAGAGTAACATTGAGATGATAAGAGGAACAAAATAAATACCTGGAAAATCAACATGATAAATCAGACATAATCCTCTGAAGCAAAAGAAAATGAATTATATTATTAGATTCATCTAAAGATTTAAGATTATCTCATAAAAAGTTATTTATGTAGCAGAATGAAAAAAAACAAATGCATGAAATATTTATTTAGGTCACTTGTAACAATGCTTTTTTTTCTCCAGTCTCTTCTTTTGCCCCATTGCTAATTTTACTAATATTATGCCTACGGATGAATTATACATAAGAGCTCTCAATTTTTATATTAAAAAATTCTCTCATTTTTTTTTTTATTTAATTATAAAAAATAATGAAAACACGTATTCTAAATATCACTGTTTTATTGATAATTTTAGTCCTATAGTAGTATAATAGGCCAAGCACAATATGTTGCGAATAGACTGTATAACATTAAATTCATTAGTTAGCTTATGAAAAAAAAAACCCCACAAATATCAACAAGTGGGTATTCATAAAATTTTAAGATAAAAATTATATTAAATCGTCTTCATCTACGATATTTCCTCTCGAACACTTTTGCACGCTAGTGTCCCGCTCGTTTTTAATGAAATGAAGTTTGATTACTTTTTAAACGACAAAGAATTTTTAAAAAACGATACGACAGAAAGAGCGCTTAAAAACCATCCCCACCTCCCACCTAAAGTTTTATTATTTCAAATACTAATAAATAATTTTTACAAAAACACGAAAAAAAAGTATATACATGTTTTCCTGAATCTTATGAAAGACGCGGATATAAATTTATTAGATAAATTTTATACATTTATACGTGATATAATTTTTAAGACAAAATTCATATTATTCTTATATATATACGATATTGATATAAATTAATACAAATTAACGCTTCATTATTTTAAAGTGTTAAAATATTCTGCTTAAATTATATCTCCACACAAAATACGCACTAATCTTTTTTCCGTCAGTACTATTTTCTTGATTGATAATTTGCATCGAGTAAACCATTTTTATAATTAAATTTTGTCCCTCACTTCAACTTGCAACAATTATACACAAAAATAATAGCAACAGCACACGCCAAAAAAAATCTAAAATAGAAACTGTTTACTATTTTAGAAAGTTAGTAACTCTGTTTAACATCACAGGAAAAGCCACATCAACCAATGATATGCAGCCACGTCCTTGACCAAAAAAATCAAAATGCCGTCAACCAACCGACTCTCCCAAACCGCAAAAAGGCAGCGTATCAGCCGTTGATCCATCCATGTCCAAATCCAACGGCCAGGAGGCGTTTCGTTGTCCATCGAGACAATCAAGAGCTGATTGACCACTGCGCGCCACGTGTCGGTAAGGTGCGTTTCTCAACCGGTGATCGCCTAGCAGAAACTAATCGCATCGAATTTAACGAGAAATTTTCGTGGCTTTTTCAGTTCTGTATTTTCCAACATAAACAAAGTTGCCCCTGTTTCCATTTTTACCTTTTTTTTGGAAGAATTTTGAGGCATTGATAGTGTAGTTTGAGGTAAGGGATAATAGAATATAGCATTTTCGCGCTTTTGATCTCGAGAAATATCTGATTTTTATTTTTTTTTTTCATATGGGGGCAAAAGGATTTGATTCTTGTGCTGTAATTTGCTTCTCTTTACCAGATTTTTGTTTACGTGCGCCTGAGGTTGGGTTTGAATGAATCTCATGGATTTCGTGGATTCTCGTTTTTTTGGCTGCTGCGATTCGTTAATTGATTGTGTTGATTTGATTGGAATTTCATGTTTTTTGAAGGAGCAGAAGAATTGGAGGATAAATTTAAAGGAATTGAAATATTCTGTTCTCAACCCTTGAGTGAAAAGAAGAAGAATCGAAGAAAACGGGATCCAAGTTTATCAGAATCAAGTTTGCTTTTTAGCAGATTGTTGAGTTAGTTGAATTTTGTTAGGTTTCAATATTTGCAACAATTTGGGATTTGTTAGCTATATTTACAACTTCATATCTTGCTTATTTCGTCTGGGATTAGAGAATTTGAAATAAGTTAGATCTTTTGGGGGTTTATTGTGAGGCATATTTGATATTGATGGTCTGGGGAAGGAAAAAATATTGAGGGTACTGATTTTTTTCGCATTCGTGTACTAAACATAGAAGGTGGTTATGGTAATGATAGCAGTGAAGTTTCTGTTGTGAAAGATGAAATATCAGATAACTCAACATTGAGCGGTAAAACCACCTCGCATTTGTCAGTTGTGAGGCACTTCCGGACAACTCGCCTTCCTTTGATGTCGCTTACGGAGTTGGTGAGTACAATCCTGCAGTTTATCAAGTTATAGCTTCTTGTTAATATGCGGAAATGAGCTTTTTTAATACTTCATTAGGTTCTTGTTTTAAGTACTTAATCGAGTATAATATGAGTTTCAGCATGATGTTAAATTGTGAGATTGGTACTGATCAGAAGTTAAATTGTGGTAACAGATGGATTTTAGTGTAGAACTACATTTTTTCAATACTTCTTTTATTCACATTTAACTTGTTTGTATTTCGAGTCTGTTTTGTTGGTGAAAAATGTTTTTATGATTATGTTGTTTCTGTCATATTTCACCCAACACCTTATTTCTTTCCTTTTTTTCATTCTATATACATGTGCGCTATGATGGTTTACACTGCAATTAGGGTCATTTACTTCAAAGCAGCTAAATATGGCTTTGAGTGAAATATTAATGGAGACCGTAGAAGGTCTTCTTTAGTAATTTGGAGTGTGTTACACATGTTTCAATTCAATCATTTTGATATATCAGTATTGAATGCAGCAATTTAATCGGGTCAAAAGTGCCTTTTTCAGAAATCAGAATTAAACACGTGTTTCATTGAACCAGTGTCGACGCTACTAGCTTTTTTTGTTGTCGGTGAACCTCCCGCCCCTAGAATGGAAAGTTCTTTTGCTTTTTTTTTCCAAATCCATTTTGGACGCTATTGACACCAAGGAAATTGCTGTGTATACCCAATTTTTGGCTGTATTTGATTGTATGGATAGGTTAAAATTGTTGTATATGATTCTTTGGGTGTCAATAGCCGCTCCCATTCATTTTTTGCCGTGCAGCATCTGATTATTTGGTTTATAAAATGATGATGAACCCATTTTGTCAACTAGGTGTTTACTTCCCGCTGTTTCTTTTTTTTTTCTTTTTGTCTTTTTCTGCTGCAGAAACTCTGTTCAGCCATCGCACTCGGTTCAAAATTATTAAACAAATATTTTGTTTTATTAGCACACTATACTAAACTAAGTCATCGTTTTAAACATTTGCATAATTGCTTGATGAAGAAACTATATGCTTGTATGTTTATAGTGGCCATTCTTTCTGAAAAAGTGTCATCTTTTGAAATGAAGGATTTCAGTGATGGCATATTATGGAAATGTGCTCTGTGTATTTTTTCTCACAATTATTTTTTTAACCAAAAAACCTTATTTGTTTTTTTCATATTTTTCTGTACGACACTTTACTTTTTGGATCAAGGCTAATGCTTTCTTTTGTTATGTTTACAAGGATTCTTTGTGTCAGAGTAACGGTACAAGGCCCATCATATCTTATATCAAGCAAGCACACCAATTTTTCGGTCTGGGAAGCTGTGCTGAGAAAGGGCCTAAACCGTACATGGAGGACGAGCTATATTATCTGTATAGATGACTTGCCCAACATTTAATGATATTACTGGTTTCTTCCCACCTGTTGCTTTTCTTTACGGGGTGAGGAGAGACTTTTATTATATTTTGGTCCTCTAAATTTGATATATGGTCTGATTCTCGGACAATAAGCGAGTATTGGTATATGAGGATGCTTTACCATTATCAGATTTGAGAAAACTGGGGTCTCCCCAGCTAGTTTATTTTCTATCCCGCTTTACACACTGTTATCCATCGCATTTTATTTCCTTTTGTATTTGATTATGTTGTGCCTTTATTGATTCACGCATATGTTAGCAGGTGTTTGATGGTCATGGAGGTACAGATGCATCATTATTTGTCAGGAATAATATTTTAAAGTTCATAGTGGAGAACTCCTTTTTCCTCTTTGTTTGGAGAAAGCAACCGAAGAGCATATTTCTTAAAGCTGATTATGCGTTTGCTGATGATAGTTCACTCGACATACATCATGTTGTGGCACCACAGTTTTGACTGCGTTCATATTGGAAAGGTAATTATATTACATTTATTGAGGAGTGACACTTTAGGTGCACTGTTTGCACCGTAATCGGGTGCAATTTTGAACAAAAAAAATTAACTCCAAATGTTTTTTTATAATATCTCGCAAAATCATAGAAAAAGCGGCAAAAAAATATTAGTTCATAAAGAGAAGTACCAGCTCATATGGTTAAAATATTAGTTGTATATTGAAAAAGTACTATTACTGTTCAGCCTACAAAACTAATATTTTTTCTTCATATGAACTAATACTTTCATTATATATTTAATTTTTTTGGGAATTAATCAAACGTTGGTCAAAGTTGCACCATTTGCACGGTACAATTGGTGTATAGAAGTTTTTTTCCTTTATTGAAAGGCTTCTCATCTTTTAGGCGCTTTTATCATTCTCTCGAATAATCCATGTTCTTTATACTCAAAACAGAAAATGATAGTCGCCAACGCTGGGGACTGTCGAGCAGTGCTAGGAAAACGGGCAAAGTTTATCGAAATGTCGTGAAGACCACAAGCCCACCACGCTTCTGAAAAACTCCGAATAGAAAGATTAGGAGGAGCCAGACGTGTTGGCTCAACGTACAATCCTCCGCATCACGGGCCCTGGGGAGACTTTGGCATGAAGGGGTCTGAGGCCTGTTTGCCCTCTAAGCGAGAGCCCGAATTGCAGGCAGAGTTTTATTAACTGAAGAAGACGCAGTTTTAATCATGGGATGCATTTTAGCTTTTGGGGACGTGATGAGTAGCCAATATGCTGTCACAATGCAAGGAAAAGAGCTAACAGATCCACAACGATCCCGAGAAAAGATGCCTCGAGAGAGCTCAGAGGAAGCACTGAAACGAAACACATGTGATAATTTAACGGTGATTGTGATTGTTTTCAGAAGATCCGCCACCGAGGATAGAGATTGCTCCGAGTCAGTTAGGAGGGAGGCACAGCAGAAGGCTTGAATCTGCCGGAAAGTGTGTGCTGGAAGCAGTGTCTCTTGAGGGAGTTTTATTAGGTGTTTGGGGTCTGTTTTGTGTTGTTTTCGGGAGCTTTTAATGGTGCGTTGTATGTATATGGAGTGTTGTATGAGTTGGATGTTGAGTGTTCTCATCTGCCAGAGATGATTTTCTCATGTATAGATCTTGGTTTCTTTTCTTATAGTTTATAACTCACTCTTAACTTTCTTGATGTTTAGTGCAGTTTTCCTTCTAATTTCGATTTACCTACTTACTATGTTTCGTTCCTGGATTATTTTGAAAGCAGGGTTTGCCTTAGTTAGACTGGATTTATAGCATTTTTGGAGTAATTTTTCAATTAATAGGTCATTGCTCGTTTTATAATTACCAAATGTTCTCATTCCAATTCTGACCTCTATTTTTTTATCAATCCTATGACGAAGTTTAAAAACTTTTTCTGCAAATTTATTGGTTACATTTGTTAATGCTGAATCTTGACAGAACACATCATTGACCCTCTATTTATATTTGTCTATGTTAATTAACAATTATTCTATTTTGCTAAAGATAAAGATGAAATATTATATAATGAAGATGTTTTCATCAATCCCAACAACATGTACTACAGCCATCTGTAAAGATTCTTCAGAGTATGAAGATCCCGCATGAACGGGATACCAAAGGAGATCGGATAATATTAACTAATCCATTTTCATAAGAACAATTTATTCGGTATTTTTTCGAAAGAAAGAACATTTCAGTGCATTATATCATGCAATTAGTGCAATTTGAAACACAATTTTTCAGCTAAACAAATTTGCCATTTGTCGATAAAATAATTTGTACACTGAAAGTATTTTGTTATCTACATAAACTAATATTTTATTTTATATGAATTAATATTTTTATACGTAATTCAAAAAGTTTCTATTCCGTTTTGCGCAATAAACGATGGGTAATTACTGTTACTTAGGATTTGATTTTATAGTTATATTTTATTATAGAATTTAGGTCGCATTATATATTGACAAAAACATAATAATAATATATGGATAATGTATAGAACCCATTATCTAAGTATAACTGCATTATTATATCAATTCTATCATCCATATAATTAATTTACTTAAATAAATTATATTTATTTAGAATTCAGTCAATATATATGACAAAACATAATAATATATACAACAATAACATATGTAATCCATTATCCGATGATAACCGTATTAATGGCAAGCCATGTCAACTCATCATCCATATAATTAATTTACTTAAATAAATTATAGAATATTTTATAATATATTATACCCAAACCCTTGGAATCACGAACTATTCTATTCGTCTCGTCAAGTCCGGACCGTAAAAAAAACCCTTAGGAGTTTTGTTTCTAGTGGAAGACGAGAGGCTAAAATGCGGAGCCTACACACATAAATTTAAAGGATATTTATGTGTTTCTAATTATTAATGACTAGTTCAAACACCAAGAGTGGTCTGATCCACTGTAATCTCCAGTTCATTCAACTGTGAGAAAAAGCCAGTTTGCAGTGTGATGTTTCACCACTTTTAATATCTCAACGACCAAGATAGATCATGAATACTAGAATCACGCGAATTAAAGCAAGAGATAACCCCAACTTATTTGCTAAATATAGAAGAGGAAAGCATGATGGGGAGACCGTGATACTCATGACATACTGCAAAAGATATCAAGACTGAATATCCTCCCGGTCAAATATATTAGGAGAACAATTCCCGAGGTTATCTATGGGTTCTTCCATAGTAGACAATCCCATCTAAACTAACCTCGGTTCGATCTGAACCTCTAGACCGAAAGCTATTATTTATTCAATTCAATCTGAATTCGCTCACATTTAGGTTTAGTAATATTTAGGATATATAGTATATTATAAAACATCTTATATAATCTATAATTTATTTTACAGAATTAATTGAGGCGACGATGAACATGCATAATCAATAATCCTGCCCATGTTCGATAGCCAGCCTATATCACTGATATATATAATATGGCACTTAATTAAAAATTCATATTAATATCAAGATTCAAATCATGAACGATCCAAGTCAAG